>LR538090.1:7614-71662 GCA_900883565.2 Caenorhabditis panamensis | reverse complement strand
GGGGGGGAGGGGGACAGTTGTTTACAGTGTCGTGCCGTTGGCGGCCCATAACCAAAAACTGCGATTTTTATTACCATCTTATGGTTTTCGTTTATAGAGACAACGAAAAGACACTGAACGCGCTGAGTTGGAGCAGATCGACGAGGAGATGGCCAACCGAGCACCACCACAGCAACCGAAGAAGAAACCACATGTGGCAGAAGAGGTGAAGAAGTTCGAAGGAGTCGGAAGAGTCCACAAGCTGTTGAATATTCCTGTGAACCGGCCAAAACTCCACAGTTGTTGCACCGAGTACTTTGGATTCTTGGAGGTGCGTTCGCTTTTCTATTACTGCGGCGAAGTGGCCCTCAGCGGGTTTCGCAACGAAATCGGTTTTTTTGTTGTTTTCTCGTTTTTGGACAAATTTTTTAAACTTTTTCTGATAAAATTGAATAGAGGAGAGGATTTGAATGCTAGAAATAGTTTATTTGGCCCGAGAAATTGAGTTTTTCATGGAAAAATTTCCGATTTTGTGTTTTTGGCGGAAAAGTCACAAAAACGGGTAGTTCGCAATGAACATCTAGCTGAATTTGGCCAAGTTGGCTAGTTCTAGGTTTCAAATCCTGTTTTCTATCTGTTTTTATAGAGAAAATTTAAGAAAAGCAAAACAGAAACGAGAAAACAGCGAAAACCGACTTCGTGGCGAGACCCGTCGAATGCCACTTCCCGTGACCGCAGTAGTAGAAGCATCTTGCTCATCAACCGTTTTTCTTTCTCAGAACACGCATTTCCTGATTTCCGAATGGGCCTACCGATACAACATTCAGCCACGGGGCTCCAACAAAATCTCGAAATCGCAGGACCCGTCGAAACTTCGGAACTTCCAGCCGTTTTTCGAAAAACTCGGTTCCACGTGCGCAATCATCGAGAATCTGATTCATGTGAACACCAACAGCCGTGAACTCGTTCGGTACGGCTTCGTGGAAGTGGAGAAGATTGTTGTTCAACCGGACTCTATCGACATCCGCCTTTACGTTGGCCAGAAGATCCATGCGACCGAAAGGACCTTGAGCAGCGCTTGCGAACTGATCAGCTCGCAGCCGAATCTGCTGCGAACACTCGCCGCACAGTCTCTCTTCGCCATTCGATCTCTTCATGATCTCAATTTCTGTCACACAAATCTCACGCCTGGAAATGTGTGGGTCAGCGAGTGTCAAGACAGTTGCACATTCCGCATCTCGGACTACACAAGCTCGGGACCATTGCTGGAGCTGGAGAAACTGTTCACGGAAATCTGCTCCAATAAACGGGTTATCGACGAGACACAGAAAACTGTGAAGGATCAGAGGAAGCACGACTTCTTCCAGCTTGGCGCTGTCCTTGATTATCTAAGGATCAAATCGGAGGAATCACTTTATCCCGATGGGAAGCCCCAGGACTTGAAAACGGATACGCTAACGGATTTCATCAAGGCGTGTCAGGAAGGAGAGAGTATGGGAGAGCTGGTGAACCACCAGTTTCTGCAAGGTATGTTTCTCGTAAAACGTTTTGTGTTGTAAACATTGCATCATTCCAGAGGATCCAGATTCTGACATCCACAATCAGCTATTTGCGCCGTGTGAGGGGAGCGAGATGAACCGCACTGGAAGGCTTCGTTCGGAATTCCTCGTTCTCCGTCGGCTGGGGAAAGGCGGTTTTGGAGATGTGGTTTCTGTCCGCAACAAGCTTGATATGACAGAGTATGCGGTCAAGCGGGTTCCCTTTGAAAGCAACAGAGACAAAGCAAGTCGTCGGACTCTGAAAGAGGCGAAACATATCGCCCAGCTCAATCATCCCAACATGGTTCGGTATTTCAACACTTGGGTGGAAGACTGCGTACCGAAGGAACGGACGAGTGAAAGTTCGACGGACGACGATTGCGCCGTGCCGATTCCTGGAAAGCAGAAACAGAAGAGAGCACTGAAGACCGCAAGATCGTTGGAAGAAGAGCGGGGCGAGGGCGACTCTCTGCTGCCAATAAATCTGCAGAAACTTGTCGCTACACCAGTAAGCAAAGGAGCCGAAGCAAGAGAATGGTCGACAAACAAAAGTCTCGTCCGGCGAAACAAGGGTCCAAGTGTCGCTCGACTGAACACGTTTTCTGAGGATTCATCAGATGAAGACGGAGAATACGAAGAAGAGGAGCTGGATGAAATCGATTGGGATGCTCCAAGTGAAGAAAACGTATCGAGCGAGTCTTCGGACGATCCTGACGCGGAAGAAGAGAGACAAGTGGATGATAGTGATAACGTTTTCACTCGTTCATCCACATCCAAATCCGTGGTAGAGGACGACGAAATTGACTTTTACGGCTCAGCGACAGAAGCGAGAAAACGAGCTGAGGAAGAGGAAGCTGAAGAGATCGAGAGGCTGCAGGAGGAGATGCGCAAGAAAGATGCGACTATGGAACTCTGTCATCCCACAGTTCTGTGCATTCAGATGGAATTTTGCGATGGCGGAACCCTTCGACACCGTATCGATGACAATACATTGCTCAACAACCGCCCTGAAGCTTGGAGAATCTTTGCGGAAATTCTCTGTGGCCTGAAGTATCTCCACGAATCTCGAATCATTCACCGCGATATCAAGCCCCTGAACATTTTCCTGATGCGTCTGGGTGGTGTGAAGATTGGTGACTTTGGACTAGCGACGTATGTACCGATGAACCCGACGAAGAAGAAGAAGGTGGTGTCTGGAGCAGAGAAGAGCACCAGTGTGGAAGCCGTTCTGTCTCCTACAAACTTCAAGAAGAAAGACACGCAGCAGACGAAAGACGTCGGAACCCAAATGTACATGGCTCCCGAGTTGTTCGCCACTAGCGAAGACGATAAGTACGATTTCAAAGTGGACATCTACAGCGCTGGAATCGTCATGTTTGAGATGTTCTACCGCCCGCTCACAGGAATGGAACGTGCTTCGACACTTAATGGTTTACGAGACGCGCTCCGGATTCCAGATGACTTCGGGAAGTGCGAACCGCTTGATGACAAAATGACGGCATTGGTGAAGAAAACTGTCTTGAAGATGATAGCGTTGAATCCGGAGGAGAGGCCGACTGCCGAAGCCCTGCTCGTTGCCGAGGAGCTTCCAATGCACACAAAGGAAGATAATTTGTTCAAAGAGCTCTGCCAAAAAGTCGTCAAAAAGAGGGATGGTCGGATGAACGCTTGGCTCCTCGACCAACAGTTCAACGAAGATGTTCCACAACACATCAACTTCCGTTACGACCTGGATATGTGTCTAGAACGTTATAAACACAAGCATCGTGAAACCCTTGTCGAGACATTGCGCGGCGAGCTCTGTAAAATCTTGAAGGTGCATGCCTTCGAGAAAGTGCACCCGCACACTCTGATCCCTGTGCCGTCAGCTTTGGCGAATACTTCGGAGATAACGAAGCCTGTGATGTTCCTGGACAGAAGTGGAACACCAGTGGCACTCGCCATGGACCTCCGCCAGAACTTCGTACGGTATTGTGTTCGAAACGGTGTGGAGCGCTTGAAGAGGTTCAACTTTGGTCGTGTGTACTCGGAGAACACTGCGGGTTTGCATCCGCGTGAAAAATGGGAGTGCTCTGTTGACTGCATCGGACCGCAGAGCTCATCGACGTCACTTGATGTGAGTTTTATTTATGCAAATAGATTTCCAAATGAAACATCTTTTTTCAGGCCGAACTAATGTTCGTCGCATGCGAGATGATGGCCAAGGCGTTGCCGGGAATGAAACTGACGTTAAGAATCGGACACGCTCGTCTGCTCGATGCCCAGACACAACATCTGAAACTCGACAAGGAGCGACGTGAGAGTCTTCTTAGCGCGTTGCACACGATTGGGTTGGCAAACGGTAGGCTGCTAACCAACGATATCATCCCAACTGTTTTTGTTCAGGCGCATACACGCAGAGACAAAAGTTTGACTTGTTGTCCGAAGCACTGACGGGTAAAGTTGCGAACGAATTCCAGAAGCTCATGAGCATAACCGACAACACTTTCAAATCATTCAAAGACAAAGTGAACTCCGTCAGTAAAAAGCTTGATGAGTCCGCTAAGCAGATCGCTCTCAATGCCATTTCCGATTTGGAAGAGATCATCGCAACGTTCAAATTGTGCCGTACCGACGATTTGAAGAAGATCGACATTGTTTATGATGCCCAACTATGTTACCGTTGGAGAACATTTGCAGATGGGATCATTTTCCAAATCACGGCCGACATGGCATCTGTCGGATGCAAAAAAGGAAGGAAGTACAGTGCACTGCATGGTGGCCGTTACGATGGGAATCTTATTGCCGAGCGCCGTCAACGCGACTTTGTCTTTGGGACACCATTGTGCATCAATGGCTTCGCCATTGATCTGGATTGTTTGGCATCGATGCGAGAGTGTTGCGAGAAACAAGCAGATGCTAAATCCAAGGTGCCGAAACCTCCAAAAGTGCTCGTCTGCTCGAAGGAGCAGTTGGATGGAAGCAGTCTACTCCTGGAGAAGTTCGCTCTCGCTAAGAAGTTGTGGGCTTTGGGCATCCCGGCAGACGTTTTCCACAATCCTGTCGGAAATCTCCAGTCTATGAACGTAAGTCTTTGCATACGTTCTACATTAAAACTAGATTCGCAGGATCATTGTGCCGAAGCAGCAATCACCCACAATGTTGTTCTGAGCACGAAGACGGAAGTTCTTGTAATGACTGGCAACGGTACCAGCAAACTAGATATCGACCAGATCCCGTCTTTTATTTGCCGTGACACTCAGACACTTGCTCTACACAACAACCAAACCCCGAATGCCATGGCGACAACTCCTGAACATGAAGAACATACAACTCCCGTCATGGCCTCAAGGTTGGTTACTTGCTTCAGTTTCCCGCAACCATTCAGAGTTTTCAGGAGTGCGTCATCTTCCCACATTTCCGGAGGACTTCGTGCAAGCTCAGCGACTGTCTCCAACCTAAACGTGATACTCTTGACCGGAGAGCGAACACAGAAATCGTTCAAGGACAAGAAGCGTGCTGAGAATCAAGTCGCCTCGCACTTTGCCGATCTCGTCGGACAGTACTCCTCAAAGACCAAAATCGACGTCATTGTTGTGGATTTTCTTCCGGAAATTATCAAAAAGATCTCATCTGAAATCACAAAAACAAGTACACCTGCTGAGGTATGTAACTTGCTTTTTTCATATCAATTAGAAACATCCTTCAGATTGATGCCGTCTTCGATTTGTTCGCCCATCAGCATCGAGCAGACTTCTCGCAACTGCAGAAACAGATTCACAACAGCATTCACGGAAGTTCCAGTGGTTTCGGAGCCGTCCACGTCGTCATCCTGTACAATCATACAAAAACGTTCTATCGATGCCTCTCCTAATTACCCACTTCTCTCTAGTTCGTTGCACTCTCTTCCCCCCACCGAAGTAGTCCTCATTTTTAACTTGTTTTCCCCGTTCTCTTTCTGTTTTTTGTGTATATTCATATTTGTTTCCTTCCACTGTTCCCGTTTCCTCCCGTTTCGTTTCCTCCCTTACCAAGTTCGTCAGTTTTCGGGTTCAGGCTTCACTTGTGTTTTTACATTTCTGATCCTAATCCTCCATATCGTTCAATGGGTATTTTTTTTTCTGTTTCTAGTTGTATATGATTGCCCGAGTCATCCATTTCCGTCCCATACGACAAGTCATAATTGTATTGCTATTTCATTTTCACCTCATCTTTCCCTTCTCTCCGAGTTCCCTATGATTAGTATTATCAGAGTTGGATGAATAGATGAATCATTTTAATCGCGTCGGGCCTTGAATCTTCATCAGCATGCATGTGTATGTGAGAAAGGAAAAGCTGATGAAATGATAAGAATGAGAAGAGAACACGTCCAGTTCGTCTGGTTCGAGTGTCGTCACCTCCTCCTACGGCCCCCCGTCTTGCGCATTTTTCATCGATTTCGATTTTCCATCCCATCCCGAAGCTTTCTCAGCCATGTTGTACTTTCTATCGATTCTCCTCGTCACCGCATCATGCTATCAGACACGATTCAAACGCGACTTTATGTTCATAACAGATGGAAATGTCACAGATGCAAAGTGTTTCGAAGTGAGTTGACACACGAAACATCTGCACAGGCTATTTGTGTTCAGGACTGTCAAAACGAATACCGAACCAAGTTCGAGTACACGTTGAATCAGTCTCTCGGCGACTTCTACGACTTCCCCTTCCATCCGGTCGTCTTGGATCTGTCCTCCTTCCAATTGTACTGTAAACTATCAGAACAAAAGACAAAGTGCTTCACGGAGAAGTGCAGTGACTATGTTTGTTGTCAGAATTCACACGAGTTCTTCCAAGTTCCCACTTCCTTCAGGCTGCTGATAACTCGTTCTCACCCTCGAACTTTGTGTGCAGTTTCAAACGGTCACTTTTTGAGAAAGCCATGAAGTGTCTCGCAAAAGTGGGTTATTGTCAATTCGCCAGAGATTTCAGTCGTGGCCGCGGACTAGGAGTGTCGGATTCTAGGCCACGAAAAACAAACGTTTCAGTCGTTAATCGTTTTCACCTTCATTTCGCTCATTTTCGACTATTTTTCTCAAACTTTCTTGTAGAACCGTTTGAAAAGACAATTTTTCAAATGTTTTCACAGAAAATTTTAAGAAAAATGGCAAAAAATGAGCAAAAAACAGGCGAAAATAGTGAATTATTGAATTTCTCGTTTTAGAATCCGACACTCCGCAGCCACGACTGAACCCTCTGGCGGTTTGACAATACTTTGAAGTTCAATTCTTATGATTTCATTCAGACAGAGCCAATAACCTTCCTGAAGTGTGATCATGAGTGTCACGAAGAAATTGTGCGCTCGGATCAGCTGAAACAAGTGTCTCCTAACAACCAGAAGGATGTGTTTGTCTCCTCTGAGCTCGCGACGTATGAGACGGAGCTTGACAAACTCTGCAGATTTCAGACATGCTATATGACGTGTATGGCTCCAGTTGTCAAAGAAGTGAGTCAAATGATCAGCCAGCAGCACCAATTGTTGTTCAGATGTGCGGAGACGAAGATTCGAAGCATGCAATCGAAATCGTCGAGTCGTACGTTCAATGGCACGCCGATGACATTTCGGACTGGCATGCAATCACTGGGAACGATGAATCACTGCCAAAAGCGTGTCAGACTCTGGTCAAATCACACCAGAGAGCGGAGGACCCGATTCTGCAGATCATCGGAGATGCGACACTATGAAACATTGAGATCTTAGACATGATAACTATGCTTTAAAGAACGTGAAGTCACACTGTTTAATAAGATTTGTTTGATCCTTTATCCGATGGGACCTTTATATTCATGCAAAAAAAAGGAATCACATGGATATGTTTACTAAGCGCTCAGTGAATTAAACCTCTTCTTGAACTTTTTGATCATTCTTTTCAACTTGTTCATTTTGTTCTTGGAGAATCCAACAGGAGTATCAGGATCTTCCATTCGGTACCCATGAACTCCAAGATTCGGTGTTCTGGTTGGACAAGTACAATATTCGCCATCTGGACCCGGAATACCATCAGTTCCAGGCTGTCCCATTCCACCTGGACCTCCAGGGACACCAGCAGTTCCAGGAGATCCTGAAAGACGCTTTACGGAACTCTAATTGCTTTTCAACTAACCCATTCCTCCCGGCGGTCCTGGTGGACCTGCAGCAAACCCTCCATCATTACCAGGTGGACCGGGAGGTCCCATTGGTCCCAGAGATCCTGGCGGGCCCGGAGGATTGCTGCGTCTATTCCCAGAGGCTCCAGCAGTACCATCATTTCCAGGTGCACCTGGAATTCCGTTTGGTCCTGGTGGTCCAAGAGAACCTGGTGGGCCAGGTGGCCCAGCTGGACCAGAAGGCCCAGGGCTTCCAGAGTTCCCACTTGGACCAGGTGCACCTGGAGGTCCATCGGGACCAGGAGAGCCACCCGGCCCTGGAGGACATGTGATACACCCATTTGTCATAGCAGGATGTGTCTCTGCAGTTCCAGCATTTCCAGGTTGTCCCGGTGTCCCTGAGCTTCCAGAATCTCCAGGATTTCCTGGAGTTCCAGGAGCACCCGGAGGTCCTGGTGGACAACCCGTTGACTGCTCGGCACATTGACATGTTCCATCCTCAATTTGTCCTCCTCCGCCAACTGGAGCATTTGCATAATCACGACGAACACGAAACGCCATTGGTTTCGCATCGCTGATCATGTTGTTCCACGAATCCGAAGAATAAAACTGCAAAAGAGAAGAGCTAACAGAACATCAAAGATCAAACCTGGAACTCTTTCAAGTCATCCTTAATTCCAGTCTGGAACTCTGAAATGTCGAAAAGGATACTTCCCGCTCCAAAAATTGCAAGGACCATTGCGACAGTGGTAGAAACGAGGACTCCATTCAGAACATGTTGAGGCTTGGAACTCATTTATTGGACAGTCGTATTATTGGACAGTAGTGCACGGATATCACAGCTAAACACAGTATTTATACAGTGCAAACCGAGTAAATTTGACTAGTTCGTGTTTCACTCAAGTGTCTCTATAATAGGTGTCATGGAAAATACTTGAATGAGGGAGAATGGCAGTTTATAATTGCAGGGCGTCGTAGAAGATTTGTTGGAGGAAAGCTCTCGAGTGTGGCTTGAATCTATACTCGTCGAGCAATTCGAGAACATCCGCGTACATGCATGGCCACTCGAAAAGCCACGGGTGGTTCTGACGGAGTCTGGAAGAGTGGGAACATTGAGAAGAAGGAACTGCTGTCGCTTACCCGATTAGTCTCTTGACAGGAAACTCTTTTATTTCAAGCATGTCAACTTGTCCAAGAACCTCTTTTCGGAGAGGTGGTGCATCTGGATGTGGGTAACTTCTCACTTTATCCTCATTGCTACTACAATGGAAGCATCGATAAGTGGAGTGAGGTTGGATGTGGATTCCACTCCTTGCGTGTCCTGTTCTCGCACCTCTATCCTCCACCTCGGCACTCTCGTCTTCAAACACAAAAATCGGATCATTCTTCGGTTTCGCCGGGAAGATGTTCCCGCAAAGAATATCAATCTCTGCCGGGAGTGCGACTGTCTGTAATGGCACCACGTTGACAGTTTTCTTCACTGCATTGTCTTCTTTCTTCAACTCATTGTACAACCAAGGATCATTGAGCACTTGACTGCGATAATCAGCAAAGTGCCGTTCCTCTTCTCTCGACATGAACACGTATCTGACGGGCTCCCCGACGTGGCGGTTGATCTGAAGTGTCGTTCGAACCCGGAACGGTAACAAGTGATACTTCTCTCGAAGACGGTTCGAGAAGTGTGGCTCTGCGATCACATCCAACATCATTCCTTCCGCCGCGAGCTGATCGCTCTGCATTTTCAGTCCGTCTCTTGTGCATCGGGCTACTGTAGATGATCTCGTCTTCACTCCTTCTTCCTCTTCAAACAGAGAGTTTGTCGTGTTTGCTCTTCTCCGATCCGTTGACAATCTGGTCGTAGCAATCGACTTGCTGACACTATCTTCTGGTTCATGGAGTGGTGGAACTGTCAGATTGGCATCTTCCTGGACGTGATGACCCGAACTGGAGTTGGTAACTGTACGCTTGTGATAAGGAGCACTTGAGCTACTGAAAACAATAGTTACGTTTGATTCAAAAGCGACAACTCACTCGGAAGTTCCACTGTTCTTGTACAAATACATCTCACTATTCCATAATCTCTGATTGCAACAGTTTTCGATTCTTGATTCTCTTTTAGAAGGTAACAGAAGAATGTCACCTTCCGAATGGCTTCTCTCACGCCCCTTACTATGCCCTCTGCGGACAAGAGCACTTTCTGACTTTGCGCGGCTCTGCTTTCCATGGAACTGACCCTGTAAAAAAGAAGTTATCATTAATGGCTGCTTCCTTCTACTCACTTCCAAAATAGAAGAATGCCTATGATGTTGATGAGTAACTTTCCTCGGCGGCTTCCAAGATGAACTTGTGCTCCCGACAGTTGCCGTAGCAGTCTGTGTCATTCCGTCTTCGTCACCAACTTTTGCTTTTGCTAGGTCTGTTGCATATCGGAATCTGTTGCACTCCCATCCCAATCCCGCAACACGTTTTGCTCCTTCAATGCATTGGGAAAGGATGGCAAGTGCCCAGAAGGCGATTCCCCGAACTGTCAAGACACTGTGCTCTTCGGTGATCTTGATGATAGTCGGTACAGTGTCATGAGACAGAATCTCAAAACCACCGTTTGTGCTGCCAATACTTGCAATTGCCAGAAGACTAGACTTGACTTCTTCAGAATTCTTGCTAGTGCTGCATACCGTCAACAACTCTGCGCACACGTTCTCCTCAGTCAGCGCCCTTCTGCCCGTCTCATGACTTCCGAGGGCTGCGAACAAATGCAGCGGCGCCATAACCCCCAAAGATGTCTCCGGCCGCTCCGAACTGGCCCTGGAAAAGCCGCCGTCTATGCTTCTTTTGATGTGAAACATCATCTCCTGCATGTCCTCGTCGATTATTTGCAGATATTTGTGGTTGAATTCCTTCATCCAAAACTGTATAATCTCTCGGACCTCCTCTTCATCTGCACATTCACTCTCCACCGCATAAATGTGAGCTCGGAGAAGGTTTCCTGCATCCCCAAACAGCGACCATTCCACTTTTCTGAGATTTCTGGACGGGTGTTCAACTAGCCATCGTCTCAGAAGACGGATGGTTTGACGAACAACCTTTGAGGATTCATCGGCCAATTGCCGCAGCATCAACTGAATGCCCCAGTCAGAAAAGAGGGGAAGATCCGTAGAAGCAAGCACTCCCAAATATCTAGTAGTCCATTTCCGTGCCGTTTCAGAAGTTGAAGTAAGAGCTTTGCGGAGGATAACACGAGCGAGTCCCTCGTTTGTGTAATCCAAAGACGAGATGATAACCTTGACGTATTCCAGTGACCCCGAGGCAGTCATCATATCGAGGTACCTGGAAGAAGCTTCGGTTGATCAAGAAACGACCGGAATGGATCGAATCAAAAACTAGTCGCTTCTCAATTAGACATACGACACCGACACATTTCTTGGAAAGTTTATGCAAATACATACACACATCCTTTGCCTCCGGATCACTACTGTTTCCGATCGAATAAACAGCGAAAGAGACAGTTATGTGTGCACTGAATGCGTGACGTTCAAGGTGTTTTCAAGCGGTGCGTGAATGACCCAAATACTGTGTCTGTTTCAAACTGTTCGCTTTTCCCTCTCGAGATTTCCTCGCCCAGTTCAGCGTTTCTTTAGCCGCTTGTCTCGCGCCTCACAGAAAGGAGATTTGCCAATCTCGAAATCTCATCTAATAATAATTGCCTTATCGGTTTCCAACGCATATAATTCTTGAGACACTGGGCAGGTTTTTCCAATGCGCGCTCTCTCTCGTTTTTCTTCGTTTCACGCTTCCCCCGTCGGCCTATCGTTGATTCTATTCTAATTCTGGAAAATTATGCAACAATAACACAGCGGATCGCCGATGAATTTCACATTTATGAGAGACCGGACGGCATCGGCTAAATGGCATGACGGCCTTCGCTAACATCTGACAGCCACTTTCATGTTTCACCTACTTTTCCTTCTTCTGGAAGTACCTTTCATAAAACACCACCTCTTCTAGCCAATTCCATTAGACGATTTGAATGCGTATATCTTTCTCAACATAACCATCATACCACAAAAATGATCAATCACGGAATCAGAATCAGAATCAATCTGGATGGATCGGAACGGGTTTTCCTCGGTCATCCCCTCCTCCCCCATCTCCCCCTTCTTGATTCCTTTTTTCGCCATTCCAGCGCCTGTCCCGCAACAGGTTATCAATGCCATCGAATCCAATCTGTTGGGTCTGCGCCGGCAGAATTAGCAATTTTTTGAACTCTCGCGTAACGAGAATGGGCGTGGTTCGAGGAGAGCGTGCATAAATTGAAAAGAAGCTTCAGGAACTTTTTAACGTGTGAGACTACACACTCCTCTTCTTCTATTCTGTTTGTTATCACATTCAAATTGCCGTACTTCTTTCGTTTCCCATTCTCAAAATGAATGGCGCAACACGATCGGCCCGAGGCGGCTTTCGATCGTCCTCCCCTTTTGGATAATTAAAAAATCTTTGTGGCGTTTTCGTGTTTCGTCACCAGCATTCGCCAGATGCTGTGGGCAGTCAGCGGCGACGCACCTCAAGAAGGAGGGCTGGCGATGACCAGAAGAAGCCGGTTATTCACTCCTGCGTCGTCGCGAACGAGGCGAGGCAAGGCTAGCCGACCTCAAGACGGCGAGGCAAACAGAGAGAAGCCGTGCTTCTTTCACCACCGCCGCCCGATCTCCAGCAGTTTCTTCGGCGGACCCTTTCCCGTTCCCAACGTCATTAATCCCTCCGGGAAGACACCGACACCGCAATGAGTCTCTGTCCCTTCCGTTTTCTCTCTTCCCGTCTCGCTTTCGCTTTTTCCATTTCTTTTCACCTTTGACTGTTTTCCAGGCCGGTGGCGATGTCGGTTTCGACGATACGTGCCATTAGCATCCTGCTGCTTCTGGCAGCTCACGCTCTTGCGGATCTTCCGTCCTGTGCTCGTGCGAAATGCGTTCACTGTGCTGTCGACTTTATCGATAGAATGTGTCCGACTGCGTGTTCTGGATGCAAGCCTCAACAACAGTCCGTGCTGGTAAGAACTGGAAAACGAAAACCTCAAGAACCTTGGGAACTTTAGACTGGCACCATTCAACGTCCACCACAACCACCACCAGCATTCAACACACAACCACAGTTTGCGCAGTCTGTAAACACTCGCCAAGTCTCAAATGAGGGAGGTCTCCACATTCCAAGACCACAACCGCAACAAGTGAGAAAGATCTAACAGGCCAGATGAAACCATGCCCTCTTCTAGGTCACTCCTCAACTTCCACAAGTCCCACAGCAACAGGTTCAACAGTTCCAGCAACCACAAGCTCAGCAATTCCAGCAGCAAGCTGTTCCACAACAACAACCAATTCTGAATATCCCACTGCAGCCTCACGCTCAGCCAGTTCAGTTTGCCGCTCCAGTGTATCAGGGACAACAGATCCCATACCCACAACAGCAAGCTCCAACTCAGATCCAAACAGCTACCCTGGCTCCACTTGTCGAGCCACCAAAGGTTGCCACTTTTGATCCCAACTTGAGCCGTCAACCAGCAGATCTTGCCCAGCCACTCCCAGAATACCAATCTGGACAGATTCCATTCCAACAACCAGCTCAAGTTCAGTTCCCACAACAGCCACAACATGGGTTCGGACTTCCACAGGCTCCTCCACAACAACAAGGTTACGGCCAGCAAGTCGGAAACATCTTCGAGCAGCCCAACCCATTCCAACTTCCAACTCCACCTGCTCAACAAGGACAAGGACTTTTCGGTGCCCCAGCTACTGCTGGACAACAACAGCCAGCTGCGTTCAACCCATTCCAGCCATTCAACCTTCAGCAAACCAACGCCGCCCTGGACCCATTCAACCTCTTCAACTTGAACGCTAACCCATTGGCTATCAACCAGCAAGGAATCAGCACTGTGCAGACCCAGCAGCAACAATACGGACAGGTACAGCATCAGGGGAACTACAATCCGAACTACAATCAACAGCCACAGCAGCCGTTCAATCAGCAGTATCAGCAGCAGCAGCAGTACAATCAGCAACCACAGCAACCGCAACAATCTCAGCAGCAGTATAACCAACAGCCCCAACAGCCACAACAGCAGCAATACAATAACCAGCAACAATATAACAACCAGCAACCACAACAGCAGTACAATCAACAGCAGCAGCAATACCAGAATCAAAACTACCAGCAACGACCAATTCCACAGCAACAACAGCTCCCAACAGCTCCACAACAACCAGTCCAACAGCCACTTCCACAGCAGCCACTGCCCCAACCAGCTGCTGCAGCCTCTGTTGACTCGAGACCAGTAAACTTTGAAAAGTACATTGACGCTGGAAAGGGTACCCCACTTGCCCCACCACCACAAGCTCAGTGTCCACGTCAGCCTGGATGGCAGCCTTGCATCACCAAAGACATTGCCAACGATCGTTTCCGTAACTGTTGCTCTCGCCTTGGAGAGGGATGCGCTCCACTTTGCAACTATGATGCTACTCTTGCTACTGTGAGTTACTCTAGTCCTCCCCAACGCACTAACTCTACTGATTCCAGATGCAACTCGCCGTTCTCACCGGTCGCTGCCCACTCAGCAAGGTCGGAGACGTGATGATCTGTGCTTCCGGTTATCAAGACGCTTCTCAGTGCTGCGAAGCTTACGGAGTGTTCGAGCCAGGATATGAGCACTGCCGCCCGTACTGCAACCCATCCGCTGGCCTTCCAGAGGGCGGTCTTCTCACCGAGAAGTACAAGTGTCTCGTGAAGCTTTCCCACATCCAGCAATGCTTCTTCGTCTCGCAGAAGCCGTGAATCAACCCGGGTATTCGACCGTAATAATTTCTTCCCTCCCTCCCTTCATCCCTCTCTCACTTTTCCCAACAGTCTTTGTTTCTGTTTTCCTATCCGAATTTGTGCAATAGACCTCGAATACTTGGCACAGTGCCATGTCCATAAATGATTTCTATGAAAGCGACACTTACATATGGAGAATGCCGACGTCGTTCAGAATCGCTAGTCCGTGGGTTGTCATGGTGAAAGTTCCAATGATCGCGAAATGAAGCATTGATCCGTTAAGTGCTAAATTACGGGCAGCGAAATAGGGTGAGCGGTTGTTTCTCTGGAACAAATACTTTCGGTGAACAAGCAAGTTATTCCTTAATTAACCTCTTCAAGTACAGCTCTGAAGTTAGCTACATACTTCTGAAGAATTGGCGTATAATCGCGACGAATCGAGTCATGGTTCGGAATAACTCTGAGCAACAATCGGATGAAAGTCTTGGCAATGATGACGTGTTGACGATCCAATGTTCGCTTGCTCTTTTCTTGTTCTCCTGGGGAGAGAAAGTGAAAGATCTGAAACACACTTACTAAACGAGTTGCAGAACGTAGCTGTTACATTTCCAATGTGATCTTCGATTGTATTTGAAGAGAATTCCTTGACCAACTTTTCATACCCATCCTTCTCAATGTTCTCTGCATAATACTCGACGTAATTCCAGTCAAATGACCCAGTGGAATCAACAAACATCTTCTTGGCGTGCTCTTCCTCATCATCAAAGTTGTCTCTTCTATATGGTACCAGATAGTCGCAGTCATCCGAGTTATCCATCATCATCAGTTTGTTTTTATCGTAAGGTCCTAGAAGTACGGTCTCCAGGAAGTCTCCGGGACTCTCTTCTTCGTATATGTTTGGAGACATGCTTCTTTTTACACTGGCCGAACGGAATGATGCTTCACTTCTAGACTTTTTCAAAGGTGCAGTTACCACGATTGGGTCATTCATGTGAGGCACAAATAGTTGTAGATCGGACTCTTTCAGAACGGTCGATGAGTTTGAAGCGGAACGAATCCATGACTGGTTCAGTTTGTCGAAACGATTGAGCACTAGTTCAGCGTTTCTAAAACATAAACTTAAAAATTTCAAGCTGACAGAACCTTATTACGTTGCATGTAGGAATGTGTACTGCTCAACCGCATTGATGTCAAAGGTTCCATTAATAGCAGCGACCGCATGACTCTGACTCAGTGATTCACATGCCGATTGAACAAGAGTCGGCATTGAAAGGACAGGAGCACGCCAACCGGTAGGCACGTGAGATGGAGCTTGACGGAGCATGTCAGCCATGAGCAGGGTTGCCTTCAAGCCACTCGAGGAATCAGGCATTGCAAGTATCAAGCGAGCTAGAGAAAGTGGGAGTTGTGCGTTGATGAGCATGAACTGGGAGAGCACTCGAAAAGCCGATAGAAGGTCAATAGTAGGCTTGATGCGTTCTGTGTCATTCTTCAACCTCGCTTCGTTTTGAGCTATCACAAAATCATGTTTCAGACTGCTTTTGTACTTGTCCGGTAAATGCATTGTTTCTGAAGTAGTCGAATAGTCACTTTTGTCCTCTTCTATTGTCGATCCGCCAGATGTTTCAGTCGTGGCCGCGGACTAGGAGTGTCGGATTCTAGCCCAAGAAAAACAGAAGTTTCAGTCGTTCACCGTTTTCGCTTTCATTTGGCTCATTTTTGACCTTTTTTCTCAAATTTTTTCGTAGAAACGTTTTGGAAAGACAATTATCTAAATGTTTTTACAAAAAAGTTTAAGAAAATTGGTAAAAATGAGCAAAAAACAGACGAGAATGGTGAACTACTGAATTTCTTGTTTTCGGTGGCCTAGAATCCGACACTCCTAGTCCGCGGCCACGACTGAAACATCTGGCGAATTGACAATAGTCAAACTCACTATAGAATAACAACGCTTCGTCCCATGAGTCAAAACTCTTACTGGCATACGGTACATCAACGAATTCACAGCAGAGATCCACAATGACGTCTCTTATTCTTATCAAGTTATCATTTCCCAGTGACCCGAGTCCGAGGTAGTCAAGAAGACGGAATGGAGATGAGGAGAGAATGTTGGCGTTCGGACCAACTGCTGCACACGCGAAGAGTCCAGGCCATGAACGGAGGATGCATAGAAAGGAGCATTTGAAGTTCTCGAGGAAGTCATTCATAACCAGACTGTCGTTTCTGAAGCAGGAAGAATTGTATAATAGATAGAACAAAGCAGACTCTTACCCAGAATCACTAGCTACCAAGCTCTCTTTCTTCTGAAACAAACCAAACTCGACAAGTGGAGCAAAGACCTGTTCCATGACCAAATGCAGATGTGCCTTGACTCGTATGGCCGGCGAATCAAGCCAAGCAATGAGCACGTGGGAGGAGAGGATAACAATCCGTTTACTCATGCAAGACACCCCAGTGAGCACTTTGACTAGCCAATCTGTGCCAGCCATTTCCAGAATGTGAGTGGGCTCCGTCAGACAGAACTCGAGGAACAGACCGACGCATGGTTGAGCCAGTCTGCAAAGAGGAAATCAGGTAAAATAATAGAGAACCGGGATCTGATCTCACTTGTCTTTCACTTCCTTGGACTGATCTTTCTGTTGCCCTTCAAACGCTGCAAGGGCAATGGAGATGATCGGTTGCATGATTGACTTGGGGAACGCGTACTTTCTGAGGGACAGGAGAATATTAAAAAATCTTTAAACGAGGTGTAGATTACTCGTGGAAAATCAACCAAAGACAACTTGGAAAGACAACTTTCAGAAAATCTATAAACGGGTCAACAAAATGCACTCACTTTCCTGTCTTTTGTGCTGACGACGAGTCAATCAACTTCTTCAGATTTGACTTCCCATAAATTTGAAGCATCCAAAGAATCAGCTTGAACGCTTCAGCTCTCTCTGTTTGATTCTCCATTTGTAAGTCTACAGCTCGAACAATGTAAATGTCAACGTGTGTTGTGAGAATGACCACCAGATTCCGTTCGTTCATCGTACATTTTCTGACAATATGGAAACACATGGCACGGATACACGGATGATCGTCTCTCAGGAACTTTAACATTCTGAAAAAAAAGACGTGGAAGCCTTCTGGAGACAATAACAACTTACAAATGGCATAATTCTTCAAAGAACTCATTGTCAGTCAAAGACTCCAGTGTTGTCTCCTGAATCGTCCTGCCCAGTTTGTTCAGGAACTCGCACTTCTCCTCGTAACTCGCGTCAAGGAAGGGTCCTGCTCCTGCGATCCTCAAATTACTAGCAACTTCACTAACAAGAAACCCAACCTTTCATATGCTCCTGTACATCTTCTCTACTCCGATGTCTTTCTCTCGGCGCATTACTGTCTACACTGGCTTGTTTTCCTGAATGTTATGGGGTTTGAGGATGGAGAATATGAAAATTACGATTTGAAAACTCACTTGTCATGTCCCTGACTCTGATGCTCTCACGAATCTCGTTCACTCGTTGTGTATTGTTACCCGTTTTATGGTATACCTTCCTTCGAGTCTCCATAGTCTAGAAGAGAGAAAGAGGGGTGAGAGAAAGAAGCGAGTTTTGCTGATAAGAGAGTGTGCTCTGAGATACGGTTTCTGTGACGGAAAATCGTACGTGTACTTGCATGACCCTTATGGGTCGTAGGGATCAATAGCCTGGGGAGGAGAGAAGGAGGGAGGAGGTTGATCTACCACTGGGCTAAATTGGGGATAAGTGATGAAGGAGGATATGGGTAATGGTGCACCTGTTTGAGTCGGAGTGGGTATTCGGAAAACAGAGGAAATTAACAGATATTATGAAGAAACGATATCTGGAACCACCTGTATCGTTTGAATAAATCGTAAAAACGGGAAGGTCCTTCCTGTCAACCTTGAGCGTTTATGGGTCAAGACCGGCCGAATTCATAACGAAAAGTTAAGAGGAACACATCAGCACTCCATTGCTATGTTTATTTATATGTTTTTCATTTTAATAGACGAAAAAAGCAAGCCTGAACATGTAGGTTTTTCATGGCAAAATGGACTAGCAACAAGCAAAAAAAAACTTAGGCCAAGTGCCGTGTACTCCGCGAGGACAACGCAAATTATGGCGTCATTTTCCAAGTTTTTCAGGCATTTTTGCTCGAAACTGGAGTTTTTGGCTCAGATTTTTGTTTCTAAATTTTTTCAACAGGTCCTACACCCATTAATCTAATTTCTTTCATTTCCTCTTGTGCTCCGCTCGTTATTTGCTTGATCGATCGTTTTGCAGGTAATACACGATGAGTCCTCTCGGGAGGTTCTCCGCAGTGGCTCAAAGCCGCCGGCAGGTACATTTATAGTTTGCGACATTCTAAAAATTAGATTATCTTCCAGCTGAACAATGTCTGGCGCAGATTCGCTTCGAACGAGGCGCCGTCTGTGGTTGTCCCGGGAGTCCGGCCGATTGAGAGAATCAGAAATATCGGTAAGTTTGAAACGCATATTTTTCTGTCAAAAACAGTCAGTTTCCAGGTATTTCTGCTCATATCGACTCTGGAAAGACGACTGTGACCGAAAGGATCTTGTACTACGCGGGTAGAATCGACTCGATGCATGAAGTGCGCGGAAAGGACGACGTCGGAGCAACGATGGATTTTATGGAGCTGGAACGACAGAGAGGAATCACAATTCAATCTGCGGCTACATATGTAGATTGGCATGGAACGAATATCAACATCATCGACACTCCTGGACACGTCGACTTCACCGTGGAAGTGGAACGTGCTCTCCGTGTTCTCGACGGTGCCGTTCTTGTGTTGTGTGGAGTCGGAGGAGTCCAATCGCAAACGTTCACTGTCAACAGACAGCTTGCTCGATACAACGTTCCATTCATCTGCTTTGTCAACAAAATGGATAGAAACGGAGCGACTCCATTGAAAGCTCTAGACGGACTCAGAAACAAGTTGAACCACAATGCCGCCCTCGTTCATTTACCCATCGGAAAGGATTCGAACTTCAACGGAATAGTCGATCTGGTTGAAGGGCATGCTTTGTATTACGAAGGAGAAGGAGGTCTGATTGTGCGGAAAGATGAGATCCCAAAGGACTTGAGAGTGGAAGCTGAAGACAGGAGACAAGAACTTATCGAGCACATTGCCAACGCCGACGAAGTACTCGGAGAAATGTTCTTGAACGACGAGAAACCGAATGTGCAGCAGATTCATGATGCGATCAGAAGATCTGTTGTGAAAGTGAGTGTTTTTATTATCAGTATCTTTAATATCTGTCTGTTTTTAGCGTTCATTCGTCCCGGTTCTCTCTGGATCAGCTCTGAAAAACAAGGGAGTGCAAACGATGATCGACTCTGTTGTCAAGTATCTCCCGGATCCATCACAAGTCGTGAATAAGGCAACTGTAAAAACCGAGTCTGGTGAGGAAAAGGGAATCGTGCTCTCCCCGGAACGCAACGGCGACAAGCCATTCGTCGGCCTCGCTTTCAAGCTGGAAGCCGGAAAGTACGGTCAACTGACATACTTCCGCATCTATCAAGGTCAACTGAGCAAGGGAGACACTGTCTACGCCTCCAGAGACGGAAGAAAGATTCGTGTGCAGAGACTGGTCCGAATGCACGCTGCTGATATGGAAGAGATCACCACTGCTTACGCCGGAGACATCGTTGCCACTTTCGGGCTCGATTGTCACTCGGGAGAAACCTTCTCTACTGATGCAAATCTCGCTCCACACTGCGTAAGTCTTTCCTGTTTACCACCCCGTATTCTAAACATCTCTTCAGGAATCCATGCACATCCCAGAGCCAGTCATCTCCATGTCGATCAAGCCAGTCAACCGGAAAGATGCTGACAACTTCATCAAGGCTCTCACCAGATTCACCAAAGAAGATCCCACCTTCCGCAGAGAGTACAATCAGGAAGCCAAGGAGACTATCGTTTCTGGCATGGGAGAGCTTCATCTGGAGATTTATGCGCAGCGCATGAAGAGCGAGTACAACTGCCCTGTCGAACTCGGAAAGCCATCCGTTGCCTACAGAGAGTGCCTTGGTGCCCCTTACAAGTGAGTGATTAGGGCAAATTAACAAAGCATAAATCTCTGCTCCCAGATTCCACTTCCGCCACAAGAAGCAGACCGGAGGACAAGGTCAATTCGGAGAAATTGAAGGAGTCATTGATCCACTTCCCGCCGACCGCAACACCGTTGTCGAGTTCTCGGATGAAACTTTCGGAAACAACATCCCGAAGAACTTGTTCCCGGCTCTCAAGAAGGGTCTTGACGCTATTGTCGCGGAAGGACCACTCATCAAGGCCCGCATCGCTGGAATTCACGTGCGTGTGCAAGACGGATCCACTCATGCTGTCGACTCCACTGAAATCGCCATGATCAACACGATGCAGAACATGATGCGTGAATCGTTCGAAAAGGCCAGTTGGTTGCTGCTCGAGCCGATCATGAAGGTGGAAGCTACTGTTCCGGCGGAGTTCCAGGGTAACGTGGTGACATCTCTTACCCAAAGAAACGCATTGATCACAACAACGGACTCGACAGAAGGATATGCAACCGTCATTTGCGAAGCGCCGCTCTCTGACATGTTCGGCTACACATCTGAACTGCGTTCGTTAACTGAAGGAAAGGGAGAGTTCAGCATGGAGTACTCGAGATACGCTCCAACGTCTCTGGAAGCTCAAGAACGAGTACAAGCTGAATGGAGGCAACTGCACGGAATCGCTGACCCGAACGAGAAGGGAAAGAAGAAGAAGAAGTAGACTATCAAGTTTTAGGTTTTCATGTTTTCTGTAGATTAGAATTTTTCTTTTTTTCTTGTTGTTCTGTTTTCACTCTCTTTATTGTTGAAAATACACATGTTTTCTGATGAGAAACTGAGAAAATCAGGACTTTTCGTACTTCACGCGCTCCACAGCCACCCAGAACTTCTTGTTGTCCTCTGAACGAAATCCGATGGGTCCCAACTCGCAATCTCCGCACATCAGCACCTTCTTCTTGTCGACAGTCTGCCAGCCGACGGTGTCAAAGATCATGTCGTTCTCGGTGTACCACCACCAACTGATCTTCTCGTAAGTCGGTGGTCCTTGTGCCTGGTGAGTCATCACACGCAGCTGATACGGCTGATCTGAACAAATCAACTAATTAAACGTCAGGAAGGCGTTGAAATGCAAAGCAATCTGCTGAATGATTACTACTGCGGTCAGGTGAAGTGGCACTCGGCAGGTCTCGCCGCGAAATAAGTTTTTCGCCGTTTTCTCGTTTCTGGTCCGATTTTCTTAAATTTTCTTTTTAAAAACGGATAGAAAATATAATTTGGAACCTAGAAACAGCCAATTTGACCAATTCCAGATTGATTTTCATTGCGAACTACCCGTTTTTGTAATATGTCCGCCAAAAACACAAAATCTTCAAATTTTTTTTTGAAAAACTCAGTAGTTAGAGTCAAATCAACTATTTATAGGCTCCAAATCTTCTGCTCTATCCATTTTTATTTTAAAAAACTTCAAAAAGTTGTTCCAGAAACGAGAAAACCGCAAAAAACCGATTTCGTGGCGAGACCCGCCGAGTGCCAGTACTAACGGCGGCAACGGCAATGAGGTTCGGCGAAAAACGGTGCAGCGGGTTCCGAAGCCCACAGGTGGAATTTTCAAATTCTGACAACACTTTTGGAATCAGCGTGTTCAAATCTCTTAGAATGGACTATTTCTGTGTTATCAGCGACCGTTTTAAAATTTTTGTGGCAAAATCAATACTGTTCTACCGTAAGCTGAGGCACTCACTATCAACGGTCATCACGACGTCTTCCGGGAAGATGACGGACTTGCAGCGGCGGCAGACAATCTTGTGCAGGTTGCGGTCGTCCTCATTGATCAAATCGTCTTTGTTAACCTTCTCACATTTTCCATTCACGGGAGTGTTTGGCGGCTGTGGACGAATCGCGAATAATTGAAGTTTCAGTGGCACTTGCATCTGCGAAATGTGTGACGTGTAAGACACCGATTGGAACACTTACCGCTTCCGGAAAGAACCACGAAAAATAAAATGGCACTGGAAGAAAGATGAGAGGCGGGGTTCTGATAAGAGATAAACGTGGATGTGGTTCACGGAACAATGTTAATTCCGGCGTTGTTTTTTTAATCAGCAGTTTCAGACAGTGTCTCCCTTCAATTAGAGCCCGCATATGTTCAACTCGTGCACTCTATTCTCGGCTCCCTAACCCGAAACTTTACGATTATCGCCAGCTACATATTTTGTTGTTTCCCAAACTTTCACCCCACAAAAGTAATGTGTTTGTTTTTACCGTTCTCTGTGGCGCGAGGTGAAAAATAGGAGAGAACGAGGCGGCAGGTGTCCAGAGGGTTAGGGGGAGTGGCCACAGTTTCATTTCAGTGGAGGAAACATTTTAAATAAACAAATGTGATTTTGGAGCATCGTTCTCACTTCCCCTTTTCAATTTTCCGCTTTACCCTCATCTTGTTTGTCGCCGTCTTCAATTCTGTCCAGTGCTAACACCTTATATCATTCTTTCAGCATGGCTGAATCTGCTCTTTCTTCCTCGAGAACCCAAATTCTCAACAATCTCCAAACTATGCGTACCTTCGAGAAAGACTGTCTCCAAGGAATGCTTGATTGCGAGCTCCACTTCCAAGCATTCGTCGCCACCAATCCCACTCCCGAGAACTACAAGAAAGCATTCGAGAAGGTCACCAAGATCGCCATGATCAACACGTACGGACTCCTCTACGTCCAGAATCTTGCCACGGAGACAATGACAGAGTTGAGTGCGCTGGATGCAAAGAATGCCGTTCCGATGAAAACCGAGAATCCGTCGACCGGCGAGCATGAGATTCCACCGAAATCTTCTGTCTAATTCATTCTGTCTTTCGTTTCAATTCTTTGAAACTTGTAAAAAATTCAATTCCATTTTCTTTCAATAAAGTGAGTATTCCTGCCTGCCATCGGCTGAGTCGACACCTGCGATACATCTGTTGTTTGAGTGTGGCACTGCCAAAGTTAGATGACAGGTGCGGACCTCCTTCAGTGGTTTTCCCTGAAAAATATCGTAATCTGATAGCCCGCGCATAACCGTAAACCTTTGTTGTTGTGCACATTCCCTATCTCTCTCTCTCCCAAAACCAATTAAGGTTCTCATTGCGTTATTTTGCACAGTTTTCGTTTTCCCATCATCATGTGCATTTGTTGCCTAATAAACCCATTGTCAAATGGGAAAATGGAGGGAGGGAACGACGACCTCGACAGGTAAATAGCTCTGCAAAGTTGAGAGGAAGAGGGTGGAACAAAGCATTGTGAACTAAACAGTTTCGAAATCACGTTTTGTCTTTTCTTTTCTCTCTGAATATCTTGCACTGTTTAAATACTTCTAATTCTTTCCAGTTGCCATTCAACGATGGATCCACACGATCAGTTTCGCCGTGAATGGGGCGACCAGCACAAGATACTGCGTCATCAGAGACAAATCGTCAGATTTTTGGAAATGTGTATCGACAACTGGAAGGAAGCAATCCAGGAAACAGAAGAAGACAAGGAGAACTTGGGCAGCCGCGGAGACGCGATCATTGCCGATATGCGGGAGGAACTTGGAAAAACAGAGAATGCTATGCACCGGGCTCTGATGGTTATTAGAAATGTCGTTGAGAGAATCGAAGTGATGGTAAGACAGTTTATAAACTACATAGCTGAAGACAACTCCCTCTTCCAGACAGCGATGATTGAAGAAGGTGTACTCCCATGAAGCGCAACGCCCATTGCTGCTCCCAAAATGTTCAACTTTTCTATTTCGTTTCTAATCTTTACTATTTATGTCCGTCCTTGTATCTCACCTACCTCTCTGTTACAAGTGTTTCCATCTATATTGTCCATTAGAACTTGAATTAATTAGTTGTTGTTTAGGAAACCAACTTTTTTTCGTTTCCCGCATGGGTCTGCTATTACTGTGGTCACGGGCACTCGGCGGGTCTCGAAATCAGTGTTTTGCTGTTTTCTTGTTTCTGGTCCGATTTTCTCAAATTTTCTTTATAAAAACAGATAGAAAATAGGATTTGGAACCTAGAAATAGCAAATTTGACCAAATTTAGTTAGATTTTCATTGCGAACTACCCGTTTTTGTAACTTTTCCAGCCAAAAACGCCAAAAAAACAAAATCTTAAATTTTTCTATGAAAAATGCAATATTTCGGGTCAGAGTAACCATTCCTAGGCTTCAAATCTTCGGCACGATCTATTTTTATCTGAAAAAACTCAAAAAAGTCGGTCCAGAAACGAGAAAACAGCAAAAAACCGATTTCGTGGCGAGACCCGCCGAGTGCCACTTCGCGTGACCACAGTTGTAAACTTCGTTCCTTTGAGAGAAAGCGTAAATCAACCAACATTCCTTGCCGAAAGGATTTCCCACTGCTTTGCCCATCAAATCCTCCTAGGCTTTCCTTATCTGCCAGACTCTTCCTCTCACCTGAATCCCTCATTAGCCGTCGCCTATCTCGGACAACAAACCCGCGTCTCTCGCTGTCTGCTCCGTGAATTTCCCCTATTTTGGTTCGCTTACTAGTCCTTGACAACGCGAGACTCTCCGCGGCAGCTTTCTCTTTCCGTTTTGTTCTCAAACATTATCTCCCAATTATGGAATTCGGAGGCCCCAAACCACCAATGAACGACGAGTATCTTAAATCAGTGAGTTCAAATGGCCTTAGCCACCAGGGGTATTCTGTTTTTAGTCGTTCTCCGAAGCTCTTTGGAAAGATATCGAAGACAACAATATCGACTGTACAGACGATCTGAGAGGATGGAAAATGACTATGGAACAAGAAAAAGGACAGATTGAGTACCTCACCAATAGAATGCAACCCGAGTTGGAGTTGTGGTACGGGACAATCAAGTGGAACATCAATGAGTTAGTCAAAACGGAGGGACATAAAGCAGCTGAGGAACTCTTGGAAAAGATTGAGCAACAGCGGATTTATATGGAGAAGGTACATGCGAGAAGGAACATTCTGGAGATTAGAATCAACACGATAAGCAGGATGATATTGACCAATTACTTCACGGAACAGCAAACGAAAGATCAATCGAATGAAGAGCCTGACAATGAAACTGAGCAGAATAAGACAAAGGTCTGCATTCTGAAATGAAAGGCCGTGGCCGCGGACTAGGAGTGTCAGATTCTAGGCCACCGAAAACAAGAAATTCATTCACCATTCTCAAACTTTTTTGTAAAAAAATTTAGATAATTGTCTTTCCAAAACGTTTCTACAAAAAAGTTTGAGAAAAAAAGTCAAAAATAAGCAAAATAAAGGCAAGAACTGTGAACGACTGAAACTTTAGTTTTTTCGTGGTCTAGAATCCGACACTCCTAGCCCGCGGCCACGACTGAAACATCTGGCGAATTGTCAATAACTGAAAATCCATTTTGCAATCATTCACCTTGATATCAATGTCACCATGAACCTCACTTGATTCAACAAATGTTATCATTGTGTTTTCGTGTGATAAAGTTGTCTCATGATATGTTTAGTTTGTCTCCAACTAGATGCAGCCATATCTCTAGAAGGGGCAAGCTAATCACGCTTGAATAACCTAGAGTTTCGGCAGCGTGTGAGATTTGGGGCCATGGGCCACGTTTCTTTTTCCCGTGGTGACCATAACTGCATATTCCCATCTTCCCTCCTTCATTCTTCATTTGCTTCTAAACGATGGGAAATCGGAAAAAGGAAAAAAGAGGAAAACGGTCAAGAGAAACCGAGCAGGAGGTAAGCCCTACCACCCATTCAGCGTCCCAACATCTTCTTCTCTTCTCAGAGCGGATGTGAGCGCAGTGGCGACGGCGAAGGAAAAGCCAAACACCAGAGACCGAACTGCTGCGACACCTTCATGCTGGCCCTCGTCACGTTCGCCCTGATCATCGTCATCGCCTGTGCCGTTCCATTGATTTTGGCGTCGAATGGAACGATGGATATCCCGTACGTGAAGGATAGAGTCTTCAGTGTCGGACCGAAGAAGTAGAACTCGCATATCACTATTATGTGTTCACTAGTGATAAAGTACTTGGTATAGAGATTTGTCATGTTTTCATGCTACATGCTAAAACGTGTTGAAGACGCTGTTTTATTCAGTTCCAGCTTTTCAAGCATAGCATCTAAACAATCCGCCCAAGTTTCGAAAACGTTTCCATCATCTCGCACGTCGCCTACTTTAAGAATGACATCAGTTCGTCATTTTGTCGCATCCAAATCTGGCATGCTATATTTGGATCTTGTAAATCAAGGCGTCACCTTTTTCGGACGGAGGATTTATTAAATTGAAGAAAAAGGAAAACTGTAAGAGGAATCGACTAGAGAGAGGAACGGGGGAGGAGTGAAGAAGACAGAATTCGAGAAGGGGACGGGGGTTTTGTTTTTTTTGCTTTAGGTTTCGGAGAAGGGTTATTCTTCAAATCAGAAGTTCAAGAGTATATGTAGTGTCATCAACAGGGAGAGAACATTTTTTGAGTCAAAATGTACAAATTATATCATGGTATCAAAGCGAACATGATTTGGGGGACAGACAAGAATGGAAGGGGGGAGGGTTCTAGACGTTTAGTCATGAATTGGGGTGAATGGAGAGATCGATGGGAGGAATGGGACAGATGGCTAACTTGGGGAACAGGGAGGAATCATAATTTAGAAGAAATCTTAAGGAAACACGAGGAGCAATTAGACACGATAGGAACGGGCGTTGGTGGAGATTGCATCCTCATCATCCCACTCGAGACCTCCAACGACGCGTTGGTTGGCGTCCATATGCGGAAGGACCTCAGTCTGGTCCTCCTCGTCTTCCGAAACGTCGTCTTCCTCATCGCGGTACGAGCACTCGCTGAAAACAATTTCTATTAGCCACCCGTGCACTTCGTGCTTACCTCTCCCCATCGCTCTCCTCTTCTTCTTCCTCATCGCTGAACTCCTCAGTGGCTCCTCCGTTCTTCTCGACGTCATCCAGTGGATTGACGGTGATGTTCATGCCGCTGTCGTCCCAGTGCATGCCTCCGTCGCTCTGAAACACGTCGAGGTTCAAAGATTCAATTTCCGTTTATCGGCTCGCATAGGGAGCAAGAGGAGCAAAAGGAGCAAGAGAAGGGAGTCAAAGTGCATTCGTCGCTTCTATTTTTGCGCCTTGTCATCCGATTAGAAGGCGGGCGACTAAATGGCTGAACGAAACGACCAAAACCAACTGACTACGACTTTAGTAGCTTTCTGATGACTAATGTCTGCGGGGTTTGCCGTGATTTGTGATGCTCATGCAAATGTCTAATGATCTACGGTCCATTTCTCACCTGTCTCTTTGGCCTTCTTCGTCGTGGCATTGGAGTGTCGCGCATTTTCAGCACTCCGATCACCAGCAGCACCAACAGGAAACCGACACAAACAACGACGACGACGGCGACGGCTCCACCTGCAAGTAGAAGTTTGAGAGAACTGATCATTAGAATACGATTGACATACCAGCAATGGCTCCTTGTCCGACATCGTAACCGTGGTGAGAGAGCAGGGCTTTCGGACGGGGCAGGTCCATTTCCAGAATGTTCTGAAACAAATAAAAGTTAGTCAGAGAGTTCAGAATCAGTATCAGAATCAAAACTCTCAGTTAAGCACCTTGATTTTAACCTCATCTAGAGAATACATAGAGTGCCAGAAGGCCATTCCAAGAAGACACACGACACACTTTGTCGGGAGAAGATGGAGCGAGAAGGAATTGAAGCGAAATAGGAGAAGAGGTGCGGCGAATGGTTTGATTAAATCAGATTCGGATGGACGACTGAGAAGGCTCCGAGAGGGACGGACACAGCAGAAGAAGGCGAAGAGGGGAAGATGTTTTTGTTGTGTCGACGACGACGGCTTCACTCACACATTCTCGTCGTTACGAAAATCAGAATCAGAAAGTTTTGTCGGTGGGGTTGGTCGCCGTTGGTTCCACTAGCGATGTCACCGTGCTCTCAGTTCCTCATAAACATCTGCGTGAGGATGAGTGATGTCTCTCAGTCTCGTTTCCCCGAACGCATGATGGATCCCTCCTCTGTGACGTGGCATAATGATGGGGGCCGAGATGGGACGCCCGAGGCGCTTCTCGCCGAACGAACTCGCAAGCGCTCATAGGAAAAGGGGCACCAGAAAAATGTGGAAAACAGGAAATCGCCGCCACAAACTAATTTCCTGCTTATAGAAAACTGGTGGAAGGAGAGGGACCGGCAGTGGTTTTTCAAGGATCACATCGAGAAGCATGTTAGAAGATGGACAAGTGAGTGTGGTACAATCGCCGTGCTGCAAGTCGTCATGGATGGAAATCTGATGCGAGTCGGCGCCCGCAGAAGCGAATGAGCTGGCCCAATTTGTGCCGATGGATCATATTTCGATCGCGGGAAGGGAAGACTTTGAGGAATGGGAGATGGGGAAGAAGAAGTTGGAGCAAACTTTTCTTGGATTGTGCGGTCAGCTGATGGGAAGAGCAGAAAACACGGATGACATACATTTACGATTATTTTGTCAACGGGCTCTGAATGAATGATGCGCGAGTGCATGATGTACAAGCGATTGTATAGTTTCCTGGTCCAGAAGACTAACTTCATCAGTCAGAGGATTCAAAATTCAAAATTCCAGATAACAGATTCAAGAACCAAGCTCTAGTTTCACCAAGTGGTGGTACATGTGTTGTAGAAGGAAACACTTCAACTTACCACGAACATTCTGGAATACAAGCGTGAGCTTCAGAATTCTGTCTGCTCCTGAATTTGAGAGGCTTCTTGAGGGGGAAAGGTGGCGACGACGAGTTTCTTCTGGAAGCGCTCGTGCCGCTGGGGAGATGGCGGGGGGAAGAAGGCAGGAAGAAGACGACGGAGAAGGCAGAGAGTGGAAGTGGGGCGCTGCTTTTCTCGCGCCCTTCTTCCCGCAGTTTTATAGATTTGGTGGCAGTTGTGTATACGGAGGCCCTCTGCCTGCTTCGCCCCTCTTTAGGGGGGACCAAACCCGGGGCACAGAGAGTCCGGAGGTGAACTGCGTCTCTCGATTCCGCATGGTACGGCTTGGGTGGGAGAACAGAGATTCCTTTGCCCGCGAGAGCCATGTTTTCCGTGGGAAGCATCACCAAAGAGAAGAGAAAAGAGTTTGTCCCTGCTGGCACGCGACGCTCGGACGTTCATTGCACTTGTATGGCGACTACGCACAAGGTTAATGAGAATATTTGATGAGATGAGAGACCAAGAGAGTGACGTGGCGGAGCAGTTCATCAGCAGCTCTGACGTAGTCGACACGGTTTAACGGTTCCTATTCTCAAGGGACCCTTGTTTATTTCTCCTCGAATTCTTTCTTTCTCTTTCTTTCTTTCATCGCCAATAAATTTGCAGAATATCTGAA
The DNA here is from genome assembly GCA_900883565.2 of Caenorhabditis panamensis. Classification (NCBI taxonomy): domain Eukaryota; kingdom Metazoa; phylum Nematoda; class Chromadorea; order Rhabditida; family Rhabditidae; genus Caenorhabditis; species Caenorhabditis panamensis. The sequence continues at coordinate 41,826 of LR538090.1, read as the reverse complement.
TGGTTCTCTCTCGCCTTTTTTTGCAGCTCGAGTCCGCCGAAACTTTCTCTCCTACTTTGCCACCCCCTCAAACTGTCCCGGGAGACATGGCAGCATGTCAAAAGTTTGTCGGCTTTCCGAACTTCATTGAACTTTTTCATCTGCTCTTATATTTATACGTTGGCAGAGCTGAGAAAGAGAAGAGCGCGAGGGACAAATATCACATGATCCAGCCGACCGGCCAGCAATTCTGGATTCTGAGGCAGATGACGAGAAGAGAGCAGGGACTAAGCGGTTAATGTTGCTAGGGGAAACTGGAAACTGACGTCAAGGACATGACGCATGAAAGCAGTGTGCTGGCCTGATCGAGTACAAGATAAAAAAGCAATTGCCGTTTTTTTAATCGAAAATATCCGCTTCTCGAAGCGAAGACATCAACAACGCCGTCGGATCAGAGAAGAATTCTCGTACCGAACTGGGGGACACAAAAAGAAAGAACGTGTGAAGAACGCAATAACAAGACAAGACATGAAGGAATCGTTGCCATCGCCGACAACGATCCGGAGGGGAAGAAAAAGAAGAAGTCTCATCTATAATTCATAGTAGGAGAAGGGGGAGAGCTCCTCTTGAGCCGACATCGTTTTTCATCGAGTTGATGGAAAAATTTCATAGAATTTCATTTCGACCAGACCCCCAGAAGAATGGAGTTGAAGGTGGGTGGGTGGGGAAGCGGAAATCTGCTCTGAGAGTTATGGGTTTCGTAACGTTGGAAATTGATGTGTTCCTGTCTCTTCTGAATAACGAAAAACAGAAGAGCTGCTTTCGAAATTTAGGGAATAGAGAAGTGGGATGGATGTTTTTGACGACAGGTGGAGGGCCAAACATCAATTTCCAGGGAAACCCGGAGACCCGGAAAGGGCCGGAAATGAGAAGAGACCCGAGACAGGGATCTTCAAAATACTCAACAATGCATTCATCGTTTGTCACAAGATAATTAAGGGTGCCAAGGCTTATGAGACCAAATGAGAATGGCGTCGTCGTCTTCAAAAGTCTTTAGAAGTGCTCAAAGTGGGCGGCGCCATGGGGGCTGAAGCGGTGGGGTGGCTTGACCTGGTTTTGCCTGCGGGCACGATGAGTGATGACAGATGGCTCTTCGAGAAGAGACGTCTGTTTTTAATTGAATTTCTGTGCTGCTTCTGCTCGACGACGACGACGACGTGCGTGCTTGTGCTCCCTTCGCTCTCGCCTCACTTCAAATGTTTTCGGGCGCAACGCGAAAAGAGATAGCGGCCAATGAATGGAGGAAGCTAATTTTCAGACGAGTGATCTATAACGCAAGTTCTGGAATGAAAGGCGCCGCTTGATTCGCTTGTTTTCTCTTTTCAGAGTTGAGTGAGCATTTAGAGCGATTACGAGGAAATGTCGAGTGCTAGAAGACAAGGCGAAGAGTGCGGTTGTAGCCCCTAGGTTCATCGGAGTAACTGCTGACAGAGCAAGAGGAAACGAATGAGGAGGCATTGAAAAATGAGAAAAAGGAGGGGAAGAGTGAGAGCTCATTCGCCTGCTTCTTTTGCCTGCTCATAACTTTCCATTCATTTCCCGTCCACTCGCTTCGCCTTCTACTTTGCCGGACTAGCTCCACCCACTACATTGTCCTACCGGAGTATTCTCGAGAAGGAAGAAGGAAAAAGGGAAAGAGAACACGAAAACATCTGCAACGAGTGGTACTCACCTGAAGACGAGAGCTTCCGAGTTGATCAAAAGCAGGCTCGAAGTGGCGTTCGATAAGCTCGAGGCTGTCGAGTGCCGTCTCTCCAGAGTTGAAGTTGAACTGAATCGGCTGTTGAGCAACGGCGGCAGCTGCGGCAACTGGAGCCTCAGTGGTGGTTGTCGTAGTCGTGGTGACTCCCTCGATGGTCATCTGAAAATATGCACGTCCAATCATAACAAGTACCGTAGTTGAGTAGTCGTTTCTCGCGTCTCATATTTGATGTAAACATGGCACGGAAGGAAACTGAGAAACGGGTGGGTGTGTGTGGAGGATCACAATTATGCCAATTAAGATGAGAAGAGTAGGAGTCTTCTCCTTCTTCTTCTCTTTTCTTTTTTCCGGAACTTGTGCATGTGTGCGTGTTTTGAGATTCAGATTTAGATGATGATGTGAGAAGGACGATGAAAAATTAATGAGGTGCCGAAGCACGGAAAGAAAGGAAAAGAAAGAGGAGAAGTGCATGGTGAATCAGGAATGCTCAAATGATTGGATTCGTAGAATTTGTGTGAGAGAATTCCAAGTATTCAAAAGTTTTGATTTAAGCTGCTGGGAGTGTAACTAGAAGAGACTTGCTTTCAACTTGTCAAGTCTTCAGAAACGAGAAATAAGAAATAAGAAACAAGATGCAACACTCATCCACTCGCTCAACATGTTGAATGTATCATAGCTCTCCGGGGACAGAATGAGACAAAGTGAGCGCAATTATGGGGAGAGAGACAACTTGAGATATGCGTATGAGAAATGCGCGAGTTCCGGTAAGCCCCGTGATCTTGTGGGCGAAGAGGGGATTATCGAGCTCTTCGTGGCACGAGATTATGGCTCGTGTGTTTTTTCTTTTGAGAAAAGATTATTCTATCATTGCGCCTAGTACAGAGTGATACAAGAAGCTTGAAGCCGACTACAAGTATCGACGAAAGGACGCGGCGAGTGCGTGTTTTCGGGAAGCTCATCACTCGCTCGCAAATGAGGGCAATTCGGGGTGGAGAGGACGACGCCTCTCGGCAGTCCAAGCTCCCCAAAAACCCATTCGGAGGCGATGAAAACAGACGGGCGCAAGTCATTATACGTCCTTCTGAGCAAGCACATAAACGGATCTAGTGGCAAAGGGTTGAGGCGAGAGCGAGAGAATGAATGAATGAGTAATGTTTGTGGAATGCGAATGTGCAGAGAGCCAGCAAGATTGATGGCTCCTTGACTCACTGATGGACGCTTAAGACCTTTCAGGGTTAACCTATTCTTAGAATTCGTTGTGAGAAGCATCCCGAACAATATGGTTGCTTCTGATCTCTTGACATTTCTCCATTTCTCACATTACTTATCAAAGCAAAGATGGAAGAGGAAAGGGAGAGAGAGAGGAAAGAGTAATGAGATGACTACTTAATCCTAGTAAAAACCTTTTCTTTTCAGGCTTGTACTGCTTTTTACTAACCGTGACGAACAACTGGTTGCTGAGAACGCGTCCCTTGAGCATAGCGCACTGGACAGTGTAGATGCGCTTGGCGTACGATTCCGGTCGAGTGTTGAAATAATGGACCTTGGAGAGCACTTCCTTGTATCCTTGAGCGCTTTCCTCTCCGCGAAGGAGGATGCCCTGAAGATTGTGAAATGAGACAATTGAGATTATTCTTGTTGCAGCGGGATCACTTACGTCTTTGTCGTGCTCGAACTCGATGTTCAATGCGGCAATGAGTGAAGCGGGGGAGGAGAAGTACTCAACGTCCATGTCACGGGCGGGTTGGAGGTGCATCTTACAGTAGTCGATCTTGTGCGATTGGGTGACATCCTCGAGTTCTCCGTCTGAAAGATTTTATAGAAAATATATCTCATAAGTGTTGCTGCGCACCAGCATTGTTCTGGCTAACAGTGATAGTGAGATCTGGAACCATGGCTTGTCCGACCTTCACCATGTGCTGGTTGCTTTTAAGTGTAGTTGAAGCAGAGATAGAAAGAGTTGGCTCAGAGATCTGTTGAACGAAGACGTATCCCTTGCTAGCTGGCAGCTTGATCTTCTTGTTTTCCTGTTTGCAAGTGACTTCAGTCTCCACGTGGAACACTCTGTGTCCTGGCGCCGGCTTCTCCTGAGTGTTAACATAGGCGACACGCTTGAGCATCTGTCCGATTTGCTTGGAAGTCTCGGCCTTGAGAGTAAGAGTAGTTTGGTCTGGGGAGAAGGTGGCGCTCTGTCCATCAAGAAGCTCATCTACTCCAGTGAACTGGAGCTGTTCTGGGCAAGTGTGTGCACACTTGATAGCGCTCTCACTCTCAACGGCTCCGGTGAGCATGTAAAGAGAAGACAGTTGTCCGCGGAAGAATTGGGCCAACTTCTGTTGACGTCCATGCCAGCAGGCTCCAACAACAAGCTTTGTCTTGCTCGCCTTGGTCTTGTGAAGCGGCCAGTCGTCGAGGATCTCTGGGTTACGCTCGTCAGCCTTGAAGCTCTTTCCATCCACCACAATGTTGACATCATCGATTCCGTTGAAGAGAAGTGAGTATGAGTGCCACTCGTTGTCACAGACTTCTGGCATCGACCAGCGCCATTCAGCAGCACGGAAATCGGCAGTGGCTCCAGCTTCACGGCGGAGAACAACCTCCAGCTTGCAGTGACGGATGTAGACAGAGAAGTGATGGCGGTTCATGTCTGTAATCAGAGAATGTTACACTTGAGAATTCATATCTTTTGACTCACTGAAATCATCACTCTCGCACAAGATGTTCTGCTTGTTGCTCTGCTCGTCCTTGGTTCCAGCGGCATGCTTCATCGAGAAGCTGATAGTGAAGTGGTCTGGGATAAGTCCCTGATGAACATCATCAGCAACAGTGAGTCCTCTGGATCCATCAAACTCGAGTCCTTGGTCGGCCAAAATCTGGTTTTCAGCAGAGCTGGACAGAGCGTCCTCGTTTAGTAGCTTGACCGTGGCAGTGGAGAGTCCGCAAGATTGGATGGTCTGGTTGTCATAGACGGTATCACGGGCACAACCTTGAGTGACATGTCCAGCACGAAGTTCAATGACTGACTGCACACTCTTCTGCTCACAAACAGACTCTTTCTCGCAGAACTCGAGGGAGACATCCGGCAAGAGCAGCTTGGATCCAGTTCCTGGAGCGTAGTTCACTCTCTCGTTCATGGCGGCGATTCCTTGAACGCACATCTCGTCAACGTGAACAGTGACAAGAGAACTCTTGCTCTTGCGCATGGCACAATCAATGGCGACTACAGTAAGGATGTAAGACTTGGATTGCGTGTAGTTGAGTGGCTGAGTGGTGCGGAGAACTCCTTGGTTGTTGATGGCGAAGGGAAGCTCCTTGAGTCCGTTGGTGATCTCATACTCGCAAATCTCTCCGTTCGGGTGTCCGCAGTCCTTGTCCGAAGCCTTCAACACACCAACCTCCTCAATGACTTTTCCCTCTTCCACGTGGAAAGTGTACCAGGGATTCTCGATCTCAGGCGCATGGTTGTTAGTGTCCTTGACACGGATCTTCAACGAGACTCCTTCACTCTTAACGTTGTCGTTGTCGCATTTGACAGCTTGCACTTGCAGGTTGTACTCTGGCTTCTTGCAGTCCAATGTGGCGGCGTCCTAAAGTACACTCTCAGTTCTGTTAGTTCAGTTAGTTCCGCTTTAGAGCATCGTATTTGTCATAACAATTATTACCTTGACTCTAAGAACAGCGGCTCCGGTGAACTTGTCGACGACCTGGATGTCAAACGGAACTGGTTCATTGTTCTGCGAGGTGAGAATGTAGTTGCACACTGGTCCTGTAACACTTCTCTTTGTTCTCTTCCTCATTCTCCCCTTCATTTTCAATTGCAATGAGCCCGAGTCTTTTTCAATTCATGTGCTCTCGATTCATCGGCTGTCATGTCATGTCACAGTTAATCCCACACATACATACACGTCAATCCCCTATCGTGTTCTTCGTGGTTCGTAATCCTGTGCGTGCGTCTTTGGTGGACAGCTCGTCTCAGGAAAAAGAAAACGAAGACGAAAGAGAGAAGACGAAACAATTAATGAGAAGCGTCGACGGCTCCCTTTCTCGCCCCCTGATGAGATTTTTGCAAATGAGGTGTGTAAGGAAGGCGCGGGAGGAGTGGAGAATGTAAATGTCATGAATAGTAATGAGCTTGATTATTTCGAGGAAGTAGCGAGTAGGATGGATCTCTCTCGTGCCTAATTAGTCTTGTTTACGCCGCCATACAACTAAACTTCATGTGTCGGAAGCGCGAGAAGCAACCGAAGATCCGGAGACACAAAAACACAATGAATGGGACTTTTCAGGATATCTAGGATTCGAAATTGAAGATTCTCAATGTTATTCTTCCCTATTTATCATGAGTCATAAGCCTACCCCCAGAATGTGAGATCTGAGATAATACCCGATTGCTCACCGGTTTCCGAGAGGATTGCGAAATCTGGCACAGTTGAGATAATGTTCTCGTCTTCACGCACAACAGCCACCAGCTCCTCGGCTCCTTGCAGGTTGATTATAGGAGCTGAAACCAAAACGATGACGTGATCTCCTTGAGCTACATACCTCTGGCCGCATGATGGTGCTTGGCGAACGAGACGCCTAGAAGGGCGCCGACGAAGAGAAGGTACGCGGTTCGCATAGGATTGAGCCTGAGAGAGAGCTGGCTGGAATTCGCGTCTGAAAATGAGGAAAATGAACAAAGATGAACGAATGGATGTGAGAAAAGGAAAACGATGGGGGGAGAAGGCGAGGCCCTGGAAAATGAAAAGAAAGAAGTGGATGGAGAGGAGGAATGATTGCTGGCGAGTAAGGTGTGAAAAGAGGGAAAGGAGGCGGGCGAAAACAAAAAGGGCAAGTTGAGAAGATGAAGGACAATCGGTTGTTTGGAACGTTCTAGCATTTCTGGGAACCAAATAGACTAAAGCAATCGCTCCAAACTTTGAGTCAGAATGGGAGCAAGGTGGAAAACAAAAGTGATTGTATATTTGATACAATCTCCTCTACAATCTCTTCTGCTTTATGACTCAGGACTCAATTCCCTTTCTTTTTCCTCACGTCATTCATTCTGTTTCAGACTGGCACCACTGGTCACGCCATACTTTTCCGGTCTCTCTCTTTCGCGCACAAACATTTTCAAATAAAATGAAGGATGAGAGCTTGCCGGGAGCGAAGGAGCATTTTTCAATTAGGTGTCAAGAAAAGGTTTGTTTTGGCCTGGCGCTTGCCGACTCCTCTCTTATATTCCTTCTTCATCTTTTTCATCGCTTCTTTCTTCAACTATGAATAAGTGACGATGGGATTCTGAGAATCTTGTGGTTACCGTATACCCAAGAGATAATTGTCGGATAATTGAAGGGTGGGGAGCCGAGAAGATGGAGCAACGAAAACAAGAATGCTCCGATTTGGATGTGGAGGATAAGCAAGATGACTATGCGAGTAGAGGTAATTTTAAGATGAAAACAAATACAAACATGTAGTTGAGTTGTGATTGAGTAACATACAACATCTGAGTATTTCTCAGAAGAGCAGGTTGAATATGTATTGAGCTAGTTATCAAGGAAGTCAGAGAAAGGCAGAGCGGGGAGCGAGAGCTGGAACTGCTCGGCAAGTCGAGCAGGCAAGTGGCGCGAGAGGGGGCAGGCTCTTCTCCTCCTCCTCCTACTCACGCCATCTAATCTCCACATCCGATTATCAGAATTGAGCGAGCGAGAAAGAGAGAAAGAAGCCGCGAGCCGACTTGGTTGTCATGACAGCCAAGAAGCCGGCTCGTCGTAGCACGCCAGGCATGCCACGTCTTTTTCGGAGTTGAGACGAAAGAAAAACGAGGAGTGAAACGAAGACAGGGGAAAGGAAAAGACGAGGTTGTTCCCTTTTCCTTATTCGTCTTCTCATGCGTGACTTCTTGGCTTGAATCGTGAATTATGTGGCACACACATACTGAGAGAGAGAAGGAGTCCGAACATGCAAAACTCGAAGGAGTTGAGTTTTGAGCACACACATGTGCCAATAGAGGTGGAGCATTCGAAAGATGGAGAAAGAGGGTGGGGGCAGGCAGGAAGGAGTGAGGTGAAGTGGGACTCAGCCAAGGGTCTGAATAGGAGATGATGAGTCAGAGAAGGAGCGGGCACGGACATCCATGCCTCACAGGTGTCAGGTACAATCAGCTTCAGAGGTCACGTCACCTGCGATGAAACGGAACTATTTCAGGAGACAGATGTTTTTTTCAACACAGACACATTGCAAATATGAAAAAAAACAATGTCCAATGAAGCCGACAACCGGAACCCGATCCCTCGCCAGAGGTACACAACACATATTATGTCTCATTCATAATTAACCAGGTTCACAGTCACCCAATATACCTGGTCATGTGCTCATGTGTTTTGCCTCTTTCCTAGAACTCGATTCGGTCAGAACGAATAAGATTTGGCGAGCCAAGTGACAGGGGAAAGATGAGATTCAGAGAAACACAAGCAAGATATAGAAGGCGAATGGCGGGAATCAGAGGAATACAGCGAGTTAGAGAACGGAGCGTGGGCTCGGGGCGAAAAACGGACACCGGGCGGAGGAAGCCATAAATTTGTCCATTTTGCTTTGCGGGTCGTTGCCGTTGGCGCGAGAGCGGTGCTTGGGGGCAGTGCCCTCGTTAAGTTTTACGAGGCTAACTACGGTAATTCGATTATCGGATTATGAGAAGAGATGTGACCAATGACGGATATCTCTGCAGGACAAGCGGAAACTTCGATAGGTGTCAGAAACAGACGGTGGGGGAGTGAGTGCGGCTGATGATCCAACTGGTTTCTCGCTTCTTTTTTCATTTTCAAAGCAGCACAATCGAGGCAACGAGGCACATCGGAATCGTTGTGACGTGCGCAGAGAGGAAGCGTGTGTGTTCGCTGAAATCCTCCGTAGAGACAGATCGGATCGGATTATGAGAACCTCGAGATTGTCATGGTAACGAAACGAAACGAAAGAAACGACGGGGCAAACAAAACGAGCGGAGAGGAAATGGAGAAAGTGTGCTGGAAACGAGATCAAGTCTGGTCTGGCGAAGTACGGATGAATCAAGAGTTGATTATAGGGACAGAGAGGACAGAATTCAATAGGAAAGTACAAGTGGTTAGTCACGAAGAAAGGAAGCCGGGGGAGGAAGAGGGAAGATGCCAGAGCACGAGGATGCAAATGAGCATGGAAGTGTGATAATAGGGTTAGTCTGGCGCGCCAAATGTCGCTTCTTTCGAGCACATCTGGTTCATTGAGAATGAGAAGAAATGGAAAAGAGGAGAACTAACACATGGGTAAAGAGAAAACTGTAAAATCTCTGCAACTTCCTGAAAAGTTGCAAGCGGATTACGTCAGAAGGCGGGCGTTGTTGTGGTCCTTCGCACGGTTGCTGGCTGCCAAGAGTCTCGACCGTGGTGCCGTAATCGCGTGTGTGAGAAACACAAATTATCGCCTAGAGGCGACAAATTAGAGGCTTTCTCGTCGTCTTCTCGTCCTGCCTGATGTTGACATACGACAACGTGTGTGCCCGTGACTCTGGCTTCGTCCTTGTCTTCTGGCATGCTAAGACGAAACGAAACACGAAAATAATTGGCGGGGACGGGGACGCGTTGAATAAAAAATGGGACAGCCCATGAGACCAGAGAAGAATAAGACAAAAAGCGGAATAACGGAGCGAAAGGGCAGCATTTCCCCTTCGTCCTTTTTCAAGGTGACTTGGGAATTCATTGACGTCAATGAAGGATTCAAAGGATTCAAAGGATCTTCAGAGAGTCTTGCACATGTATGTTAGCTTGGTATTTGCTAGAAAATGAGTCTTCAAGCTTCTAGAAGCATTGAACCACACACATCATCATTCTTCTCCGTTCAGTTGAGTCTTTGCAAAAAGCGGAGAGAATGATGAGAATGACTCTAGTGGGAATATTAACGTTCTAAAGTTCTTCTTCTATTCGTCTGTTATGCCGATCTTTCACCAAAGAGATGTGATGAGTAATCGTTTGGCGCGCATCATGAGCTGGCTCAAATGAAAGCGGAGCCGGAAGAGAGACCTATTCATCAAAATGAATACACAACTCTCGTGTGGTTGGGTCCTGACTCATAACCGGATATGCTCACCAAGTTGGTCGATCAATAAAAAGTGTGAAAGAGAGGAAACGAGGGCGACCCCGAGGGCGTCAGAAGACTTGACTCTCTCCTCTTTTTTCTGGCGTCTTTCGGCAGAGCATTGCGACATGAAAAGAGCAAAAATAAGGGAGAAAAGCAGGGGGAAAGGAGTTTTTCTTGGCATACACGAACAAGTGCGAATTGAATTAACCAGGAATTCAAACGAAAGGAGAGGAAGAAGGAATCCAATGGAAACCGATACCTTGAACTCCTTTCGGGTGAGCTTTGATTCGGAGAAATCATCCGACCGGAAAAGTTATTCTCCTTATTTTCTCTTTCATTCGTCTCAGAAAGGGCAAGAGGCTTCCTAAGAACGCATACATATTCTAGAAGTAACTTGACGCCAGTCGCCACGCCACCACGTCACGTTAGCTCCATGTAATAGAAGAAAGTCAACCGGACAGAGGAGGCGGAGGAAATGAGATGTTATTTTGACGTCGTCTCGACGATTCTCGTCGAGGAGCCGTTTAATTAACACGCTTTCTCGTCTCGAAAAGAAGAAGAAAAAACGCTCTCAAAAAAGAGAAAATAGGCCGAGGTAAGTTGGAGAGCGAATGGCGAAAGAACGAGAAGAGAAGAGTGCTCTCCTCGGAAGTAATGTCGTTTTTGTGGACGGATAATTGCCACAAACCATCCATGAATGGCACACACACACACACACTTTTACGAGCCAACTAGTCAGGAAATGCGAAGAGTCGGGACAAAATAGCGAGTGAGATAGATGAAAAAGATGAAAACGAGTGGCTGGCGAGGAAGACGAAATGAAAAACGGAAAAGGTCAGTTTGAGTTTTCTGGTGAGAAGTGGTCGGATCAGAGTCCAAGATCCATGAGCTCATGACGTGGGTTTGAGACGGATTAGGAGAGGAATTTGGAGAAGTTGGCCAAGAAAGATTGAGACTGATACTGGGCAATATGTACAAGTTCTTACTTCCTAGATCAGTCTTCCTAGACCTGATCAACATGTGATTGCAATCAGGAAGAAGGTACTAGCAATGTCTTGTTTTTCCGTTCAAAGATCCACCTACACTACTACAAAAAAATAATCAGAGACATGTTGGCTGTGTTCACACGCCAAACATTCATCAATAATGTGAAAGAGCCCCCGGGTTTTGTTCTCTCTCTCCTCTCCTCCCTACTTTGGTGGCGAACGAGCCGCAGTGTCAAGTATTCCATCCATCATAGGCCATATCATGTACGCCTATTTGTTTTTTTTCGGGTTCGTCAAACGACACTGACTCGAATTGTGAACAAGTTGTACGAGAAGGAATGACAACGTGCGATAGAGGGAACAAACACAACAACGGACATAATGGGAGAGAAACGAATAGTAACTTGAATGGATGGGATGGGAAGCAATGAAGTGTTCAATTGGGAATGAGTGTTGATCCGGTGGGAGCACTAGATGTAACAGAACAGAGCAATCCGAAAAGTGGCCATCCATTTCTGGATTGAAGAAAACTGAACTTTCTGCAAGGTTTCGTTCGGCTTGTTGACATCGACCTGTCCCTGGGGAGCTTCTAGAAGGAAACGGAACTCGGGCGATGCTCAACAAAACACACCTGAGCCAGTCAGTCTAGAAGCCGTGGGAGTCATCCCCATGCATAAATGATTAGAAGGGAATGAAAGTTGGACTAAGGGAATCTTAAGAAAAAGGGGCACCAACCAATTGAATGAAAGAAAAAGTTTGCGATGAAGGAAAAAAAAATGAAAAACGTGGCTGCTTCCCGGACCCGTCTTCCGCCACTTTCTCTTTTTATCGCCATCGCAAATCTCGACAAAAACGCAGCTTCTTCTGCTCCTTCTTGTGCTCGGGCCGGGGGACACGACGACTACATTTATTTTGTGTTGCTTTTATGCTATAGTCCTTTGGGGAAGTTGTTGGGGAGCCGCTCTCAGAGCCGTCGAGCTGGAACAAAAACGAAGGACCCGTTGTTTTTGGCGGACTCTAACTGAAGGGAGAGAGAGAGAGAGTTGGTGAGCACACCTATATAATTGTGCAGTCATGCATACCTCCGCTCGGCCAACGAGACTTGAATAGTGTACGCGCTTTTCACTTTTTTCGGCTAGCGAGGGAAAGAAAGAGGATGAAAGGAAAGAAAGAGGTCGGTATTAAAATGAGCTCAATTACATGCGAGAGCTCGCGGAGCTTTAGCTTTAGCCGTCTTCCATTTTACGACCGACCAATTGGCTTATTATGTAAAAGTTAGGAGGGATCCGCGGACTACAGCAATTCCGTCGTTGAAGAAATTGGAGGAATCAAAATCAAATTTAGGGGTGGCGAGTTAGGGACGGAAAGGAGGAAGCAATGCAATGTTCCATTGGCTCGATCGAACTCTAATTGCTCTCTAACTGCCTTATTCGTTCTTCTCTTCGTTTCCCTTTCTATCTCTCCAGTTTTCATAATAACTTTATGGACGATTCATGACGTGGCACTCAGTCAACCACCCACATTTCATCGACAACAAAGAATGAAATGCATTACTCGTCGTCGCAGCAGCGTTCAATAATATTTTCAAGTAAGGAGGAAAAGCAGGGAAAAGAGAAAATGGCTTCTTCTGTGTCTCAAGAGCGCTCAAAAATCAAATTGAATTGTGAGTGGGCCCTGGCAGGCAGCGAAAATACGGGCGAAGAATTCAGCACCTTCATAACTTTTCTGCGCATCGCCATCGCATCCAAAATCTCATTTTGTTTTCCCCCTATTTTCCATTTTTTGAGGGATTTTCGGATTCCTCGGGTGTTTACGGGGATATATCGGAAAACGGAAAACGGAAACGCTTGTGGGATAAGAATAGTACAAACGGGAAAGGATATAGAGAAAGGACCACCAGAAGCACAAATAGAAAGAAAGGACAAATGCGAAAAGGTTTCATAGCTCTGCGGGACAGTGGAGGGACTCAGACACAGACGCGCAAATTCGCGCACATACATGCATGGAGGGGCTCCGAAGAGAGGACGGAGACGCAGATGAACGTCCCGGGGAGTTACGAAATGGTTCTGAAGAGAAATGAGAAGCAGAGGGGATGAAGAGACACAGAGAAAGGTTGCTAAGGGGCGAAGGACATCGACAGGAAGGACGGCGAGAAACAAAAAGTCGTTTTGATTGGATGGGGATTGTTCTCGATTGTTCTTCGCAGAATTCGAAATTCGAGACCCTTGATCTTCATCTTCATCGTCTCGTCCAGAAGAGGTCGGGTTTCATTTTATTGCGTGAGGGTGGAAGAGAGACTATGAGTGCATGAAATAAACCGTATCCGTTTTGACATGACAAGAATGAATAGACGATGTCGTAAACAAATCACGGCTAAACTGTCCAGCTGATTGCGTAACTGACGGATTATCGCTTGGCTTGAGCGAGTGGATAGCAGAAAGGAGATATGAACGAAAACATTCAGTTGATGTCAACTGCTGTTTCTTGCAGAGTGCCAACGGATAATTGGGAATTATTTAGGTCATCAGAATTCGTCAAAGTATGTGTATATTTTCGGGGATGAAAAGGAAATGTTTATCAGGTTTCTGAGAGGACTGAAAGTTTGAATATTTCCTTGTTCAGAGATCTTCCAGTTTATGGATAGTGTCCTCTTTTGTTCCTTCTCTACCTGCGTGGGTGTTCTACACTATCATTAGTTCCCATTTTAGTTCAGTCAGCTGCGAGTTTCATAACAGCAAAACACTGCGAGATAAATGTCGCCAGTCGAGTCTCGGTCTCAAACACCAATTTCCGCATGCTTCTTCTTCCTCTCTCGGAAGGCAATAAGCATAAACGATGACAGATGGGGCTGTGCCGTTTAGGATAACATCAAACGCCGAGAGCGCGACGCTCATTTCGAGCTGTGAGTTAGAGTTGAGTTTGCCAAGGCTAATCGGGATGAGCGTATGTGTGAAAGTGCTTGTCGTCGTCGTTTATGCACTAGGAGTAGGATTTGTGATGGAAGAATTCCTGAGCAACCATGAAGAGATTGGGGTCCGTTTCCTGTATACCAGGCTTGTGCGGAATCGGAATCGGAAATTTCCGAATTTCCGATTCCGAAGCATTTTTCGGAAATTTTTGAACTCGGAAATAATTTCCGAAAGGTTTTTCGGAAATTGTTGTAGTCGGAAAAAATTTCCGAAGCAGTTTTCGGAAATTTTTAAGGTCGGAAAAAAATTTCCGAAATTTATGTCGGAAATCGGAAACGGATTTTCATTTTTTCAATCGGTTTTTCGAAATTTTTGAGAGATTTTCTCAAGTTTTTAGCAAATTTACGTCCAAAAACGGTTAGAAAAATGCTTTGGGATGGCTAGTTTGCCGATTTCTCAGCCAAAAATTGAAAATTTTCGAAATTTCTATTTCCGATTTTGCTGTTGGAAATTTTTTTCGGAATCGGAAATTTCCGAAAAAAAAATTGGGACGGAAATTTCGGAAACGGAAATTTCCGAACGAAAAATTAGAACGAAATTTCGGAAACAAAAATTTCCGATGAAAATTTCGGAACGGAATTTCGGAATCGGAAATTTCCGAAGTGCCATTTCCGCACAAGCCTGCTGTATACCCTACGGATCCCGACACGTGACAGTCACACAGACACTTGGTGGTTTCAGCCTACTCATAAACGTCTTCTCTCCCCATTCGAAATTCCTGTGCGTTGTTTGCAAATGCAAATTGGGCCCTCAACAATACACGAGGTGTAAAATGGCAGCAGTGACTAGTGGCTGCCATCAGCGAAGCGACGCGGCGGCAACGCTTCAGTTTGTGTCCGTGGCCAAGTCGAGAAAAGGTGACCAAGGTCAATTCTCCTTCGGTCCGCCTTTGTCGCGAGGCACACCGAAACACAGTTGCCGAAGTGACCAACCATGGCGGCTTCATCACTTCGTTTCTTTTCTCTCTTTGGCAAACTGTTCGAAATTCCTCGTACTAGTCTCCTGCCAACAGTACTGCTTACTTTCTCCGCCTTTCGCTTATCAAACTCGAATTCCGATTCTTCCTTTACGAAGAGAAAGTTTAGTTTACCTTCAGTACTACTTCCGACGTCTTCCTTCACACTTTCATACTTCAAATTCCTCTTACAGACACCCTAAGATGAGGTCAATATTTCTAATACTCCTGTTATCAGCTGAACAAGGTACGTTTTCTTGTCTTTCTCTTTGCATCTAGTCTCCTGAGGCTTCTCAGTCTTGCTTATCTATTTCTGCCGTGAATGACATCATTTCGAAACAACAACAGCCCCATTATACACTCGTCAGTCCCGAGACTTCTCCTTTCTCTGAAACCACCACCCAATTCGAGAATATGGTTGTAATGAGTCAACTAACTAGTCAGTCACTCTTGACAACGAACAATGGAGGTGTAATAGGGAAGATGACCGTACGGGCAAAAGGGCAAGACACATGATTTCGTTTCCAATAGACAGATTGGCGCGTCGTGTGACTACAAGGAGGTCTTTTTGAAAGATTCTCTCGTTTCCAGGTTCCGCTCAAATCAACCTCGGCTCGTTCTTCCTGCACCCGCAAAATGGAGGCGGATTCGACATGGGAATGGGTCAAGGAGCCAATATTCTGGGATTTGGAGGTGACCGTAGTTTCAACTTAGCCGGCAATAAAGCTGGATTTGCTATGGGATGTGAGTAGTGAATAGTGCCCCCGCCTTTCAGATTATTAGTTGCAATGTAGAACTTTCAGCGAATAACGGGGCATTGGTAGGAGGACAAAGAGTGGGAGTTGATGGTGGAATCGGTGGAGGTCGTGAAGGAGTCGAGATGGGAAGCCAGGTGCAGTTTGGAAATGAGCCCAGTCCCATGCACCCCGCCGGACAGTTCGGAAGCTTTCTCGACAATGTCAAGAACTTCTTCTCTTTTCTGGGTGAGTAAGTTTCAAAAGTTCCCAAAGGGTTCCCGTTATCTAGATCAAGCATCAATCACCGTGTAGCTTTCCTTTGTGTGGCGGACAGCAGAAGTATGATAGGGCGTTTTGGACGTACACTCTTGGACTTTGAACAGCTGATTCTGTGTCTCATTATGAAACTGAACGTTTTTCAGGAAATGGCATGCCAATGCCTCCACAACAACCGCCACCATCTCCTCCATTCTCACTTGGTATCACGCGCCCACCAACTTTAATTGGAACTGAAGGATCCGAGAGAGGCGGGAGACACAAGCGTGAGTGAGAAGAATGAGAAAAAAGTTTCAGGAGTGTACTTTCAGCTCGTCCTTGGTTCCCGGAAGGAAAAGAGAGGCCGACAGGAGATGAGAGAGTAGTGGAGGTAGACGAGATGAAGTCAAAGGAAGGGGAAGTTATGCCGTCGTCTGGAGCTTCTGGAGCCTCTTCGGGAGAAGCAGAGATATTCGGACCGAATAACGGAAACGGAAAACCACTCTCGATTAAGGATTTGGAGTTTAGTGTAGACAAGGAACCAACCGACGAGTTCCCTGAGGATCTGTTCACGGCGCAGACAAGTCGACCAAGACAGTTACCGGGATTGATAGAGTTCGCATAACTACTGACATCAATAAGCATGACAATCTTCATCTTCTGACCAAGAATCACGGGTTGCATTCTATTTTTGGTACTTCTCGCTCATAATTTATGTAGAATTGTTCAATCCATTCGCTTTTTCTTCGTAGCTTTACGAATAAATCTTCTTCTTCTTCGTTTTCAAGAAACGAAACGAAATGAAACGAAACGTACTGAACTATGACGTGATATACATAGAAGAAGCGACAAACAAACAAACACATATGGAGACTGGATATTATACATATTTATGAGTTTTTAGGACACGAGTTGAGACACGAACCGGACCCGTTTTGGCAATTTTGTTGAGTTTTACATTTTGATCACATTCGAAGAATCATTCAAAAGTACACGGGGATGCTATAGATGCCTAGCTGGAAAGTGTGGTTCAAGTTAAATAACGTTATACTAGAATCTTGGCTATCAAAGAGAAGGTCTGATGCATCTTCTGTTGATGTTCGCTCTTATGAGTGAAAGATCGCTTGACGGCTTTACGGAGTTCTGGGTTGCACAGCTGGAATGACCGAGTTGGGAGTGCCTGTACTGTTGAGCCTTACCATGTATATCGGAAGTCGTAATGCACATGCAGTCACTACAAGTACAGAAGAGAGATCCGCGGACAACATGTACTCTTCGATGAACCTGAACACTTTAGTTACTTCCTATAACAGTCACTGATGTTTACGTTGTCTGAAGCGTATCAATGTCTATGAATTCCCAGGCGGTGATGAATACGTTGACAGCGTTGGAGATCAGGTAAATGACACAGATGAATAGCATTGTGGCGGTTGCCTGACGTACTTGTGTCTGAACAAAAATTTGAATGCTTTGAATTCAATGAACACTCACCCGACTCTGCATTCTCAATGAAAACCGCCTCCGCGACCTGTTGCCGAATGCGTGATGCATTTGAGAACGGAGTTCCAAGACGATGCCGAGGTTGATGAGAAGGAGAAGGAAGAAGGGAAGGAAGACGGTGGCGATGTTTCGCACCCAGAACTTGTACACTGTGCCGTACCACACGGACTTTGTGATCTCTGTTACATCCACGTAGTACTCCATTACAGTATTCTTGCAAGTATCATCCTCACTCGGGAACACATCCAGTTCCATGAGCATTCCGCCCTTTGTTAGAATTCCAATGGCTAGACACGCTGAAACAAGACAATCTGTGTTTTGTGTGAATTGGTCTGATCTGTGAGCACTTATTTTCGTGTCAAGGAGATCTTGGCTTTGTCTAAATTGAATGATACAGTAATTGCACGCTGTCAACTTAAGTGGAGTCTAGGGGAAGATTTTTGGTTCCTCAAAAAACGACAGTCTCGTGTTCTTCCTGGTTTCTCTTTGCACTACAATGCAGTTGTGACTCCAGAAAACTCGTGCCCGTACTCAAGAAGAGTCCGGAAACTATGCGCTATTCGCGTCACACGACGCAAAAACGATGCACCATAAATAGCCAAATCAACGATTTGTTCCGCTCTCCTTTAGTCAAAGTTTCGGTCATCACTCACCGAAGCACCACCAACTGCGTCGCTTCTGAAACTGCTTCAACATGTAGCTCCGCACTGTGATCAGGTATCTTTCATAAGCCACAGCGATAAGAATGTAACTGAAATAACCTGATTGAAAAAAGGACAAACATCGGTGTTTATGTACCATGCAGTTGTCATACAGACATGTGTCATCGCCAGCCCATAGACGAAAAACGGCCACCAGGCCCTGGCAAGTTCGATCCACTTTGTCCAGTCCTTGAGCGAGTCGACGAGAATAACGGGCATGTAGCATACCGAGATTATTATGTCAAAGAAACAGAGAGCAAGGATGAACTGAAGAAAAAGAGGAAGCGGATGTTAGAAGGGTCTAGAAGGACTTACGTGGAAGTAGCACTTGAAACATCGATTGTTCCGGATGAGAGAGATGAAGAGAAGCACGTTGTTCGAGATGGAAATGATCGAGATGACAGAGCCTAAAAAGTTGACTACATTGACTACGAGTCTCCAGAAGCCGTCTGGCGTGTTGCTCACCGGCAATGACCATGGCAAACGAGATCGTCGACTTCGGGCCATCTTCTTCGCACATTTGCTTGTAGAGTGAACTGAAAAAAGGAATTGAGTGGATGGCAGAAACGGAATAATGATGAATGTTTTATACTAATAAGACAATTGACGTTTCGTTTTGCCAATTATTCCCAAAAGAGGCGGTACGGGAGAGAAGATAGCAGAATGAGGGGGAAAGGGCTCTCCGGAGAGCAAGAGAGAGGCGGATTTCGTGTTCGGATTTGGGGAATGATGTGATTTGTGGTTGTGGATGGGGTGCAACCGGGTTGGAGGTTGTATTTAGTAGGAAAGGACTTGCGTTATTTACGTAAGACAAAGATCCATTGTGCCATGAGGAAGCGTTTATGATTCTCCGGACAACTTTTGAAGAGAAACAAGAAACAGGAAACAAATGAGTTTGGTCCCCTCCCATTAACATTTGTTTGTTGTTTGTTGTAGAGCAATTTTAGTAGTAAGAGGGTGGGTGCTTGGAAGAAAAAAACTAAAGAAAAAGGAGAAAGTGCAGTCTGGCGATTCCTCAAAGTTAGTGGAGATTTTTATGGCTACTACCTAGGAAACCGAGGTTTCTTTGATGTTCCTTAGAGGCCCGACAGTCAAAAACAAGAGAGCAATATCTCGGTGACAAAAGATAAAGTTCATCTGGGATACGAGTACAATGCATTGAACAGAACATTCCAGAAGAGCCTCCAAACCAAAACAGCCATTCTTCAGGTGAATTGACACCTGCGGGAAGACGAAAACGACGGCTCATAATCTGAGCTCACGAGAGACATGAAATGAGGAGACAAGTGTCAGGTGCTGTTCTTCTTCACATTCACCGCCATGGCGCCCCATTCTCAAAAGACAACAAAACAAAAAGAGCGGTTTGTTGTGTCGAAATAAAGGTTCTGATCCTAGAAGAGCACATTATTTTTCTAATTGACATAACCTATGAGCTCATAAAATGTAGGGAACGGGACAGGAAATGTGTCCTGGGCGTTTACCCAGATTGCTTGTGCCTGCTCCGATGCTCATCATGCCCACACAAAAAAGAAACAACAAGTGGTGGGTTAGTCAATCATAAAACAGACCAGAATGACACTTTCCTGGAGCAAGTTGGATGGAAGAAGAGCGGGAATTCTAATTCTAGTCACACAGACACAACCGCCCCACATCCTGGACCCCCTATTATGTTGTAGTGCGCACTTACGCGATGCACGTTTAGTATGTTCAAAAACACACGACAGGAAACTTTATGAAAGATGCGTTGCGTGAGTCATTTCCAACCATTTTTTAGTCTCAATGGGGCACGGTTCCTCGAGGATCTTCTCACACGGAAGCGCTCTTTTATATTTTTGAAGGAGGGCGTTCTTCGGAATAATTAAAGAAGGGGCCAAGAAAATGTGACAAAAACAGAAAAGGGTAGGAGTTCGTTTTGACACACTTCCTTCCTCTGCTTTTCCGTCTTCTCCGGGTGGCAGATGAATAATTCAAAACGTGCAAAGTTTCTGTTTTGTTTCTAGACGAGGTTAAGTGGATTTGGGGAAACTCTGTGGGAGGGAGGAAGTACCCGAAGAGGATGAATGAAACAAGGTTATTCACCGGACGACAACTTAATCGACAATTTCCTGGTACTTGGGAGCCGGGAGCCGGATGTGATATGAGGAGCCAGGACAGGTTGAGGAATGATTGATGCCGCGTTTTGGAATGGCAGGTGAACAGAAACAAACAGAACAGGAGGAGAGCAACAGATCAATGAGGGAGAAAACTTTGACCTCAATAACTTGACCTAATGTTAATTCTGTTGTCAAATGAAATGAACCAGATAATCTTATCTCTCACAATGCGATGTTAGTCATTCTTTGTATTTTCAATCCGCCAGAGGTTTCAGTCGTGGCCGCGGACTTAGAGTGTCGGATTCTAGGCCACGAAAAACAAAAGTTTCAGTGAATCACCGTTTTCGCCTTTATTTTATTCATTTTTTACCATTTTTCTCAAACTTTTTTCGTAGAAACATTCGAAAAAAAAACTTTCTAAATGTTTTTGCAGAACAATTTGAGAAAAATTGTGAAAAATGAGTGAAATAAAAGCGAAAAAGGTGAACTACAGAATGTCTTGTTTTCGGTGGCCTAGAATTCGACACTCCTAGTCCGCGGCCACGACTGAACCCTCTGGCGGTTTGACAATAGAGCTTAACTATATCTGGAGCCAGTAAATCAAAATGTACAGTAACCAAGATCTTATAACGTAACATTACAGATTGTCTTCTGATAACAAGAAAATGAATGTCAAACGACAATTTCTCCCTATTTCCCCTTCGTCAGAATGCTCAGACTGACAAGAAATCATGCACGGAAGACAAGTGATGGATGTCTTGTTTTCCACTGGTTTCTGACAGCAATGAACTTGTTGCTCTCTGATATATGATGGGTCAGCAGTCACTAGTCGACAAGATGCTCTTTGCAATATGATCTTGAGCAAGAAGCATCGCATAACATTCTGATAACAGAAACAAACGCAATTGCTCACTACACTCTACGAGAGAAAAATGGGAACTTGAATCTGAATTTGAGTCCAAAAAGACAACAGAGTTAAAAAAGAGGGTCAAAAAACAAGAGAAGAAGGAGCTGATGGTGCAATTGAATATCCGAGATGTCCCGAATTTGGCGCAGCCGCACGTAGTTCAGTGTGTGACCCGATATCCATCAGATGGTATCGGTTGCAGAAGAAGCAGAAGAAGCGAGCGGCAGGAGCAGAAGGCGGCTGATGGATGTGACAAAGTGGGTTCGCGGTGTCCCCCGATGGGTGCTAAATCATGACACGCATTCTCTAGAAGAGGGCAAAAAACCGAAAACCCCCGGGTCTCTGGAGAGAAGACAATGAAAGAAGGCGCGTGTGCAGCAGCACGGAGTTCGTTTTGTAGGAGCCAGGGCAGTGCAAATGAGGAAGCGATTAGATTGGAGTGGCCCCCCGTAGATGGCACGTCATCCAGGAGAAGAAGAAGGAGAAGAAAGCAGATTTATATTTGGGAAAATGAGGTCTCGTTGGATCTTCATTTCTTGCAAACCGCAGACTGATCGCTCGGCACTTGATGGATACAATGTTAGTTTTTTTTTAGCTCCTGACGTATAAATTTCGTTGGGAGAATTTCTAATTGTTCCATCACTATCATGTTACGGGTATTGGATGACAGAACTCCCAGATGAATGTCAGCAAGTAAAGTAAGGTCATAGCACAAAGTTGCTTTGTGGTTCACGGAACGTCCTTTTTAGTACCCCAAAAATGAGTCCTAACTGGCTATTCTAGGTGAGACTTGTGTTCTTTGTTTTTTGACTAGGAACTCTCAAGAACCAAGGAGAAGGGACTCAACTCAAAATAGTCCATAATGGGATGAGGATCTCTGAAAAAAAGAAGACGTCATGTAGTCGAAGTCGAGTCGGAAGTCAAATTTTGGTTTGAAGGGAGCAATGAAAACTCTCTTCAGAAATCATCAAAGCCCAGACGAGGAAAACTACATTTGGAGTCTCGCTAAGCCGCTTCAATTCAAAGATGAGGTTATGTTGACTCTAAGGCCAAAGTTCGACAGATAACAATGCGGAAGTAGACAAGCTGAAGTTCAAAACTTTTTACCCAGTCAGAAAAAAAGAAAAAGTTGGTGAACTTTGCCTCCAGATCAAGCGATTCTCCACCAAACGACACAAAAAAGAAGAATGGGGGCGACAATCGGTATCCTTTCAGAAAGGGGATGCTCGTCGGAAGTTCGGTGACGATTCTACACCAGACGCGTTTCCCTGCTTCCTCTTGTTGTTTTGTCTGCACCAGCTCCTCTCGAATGGAAAGAGGAACAAGTGAGAAGAAGGAAGATTCTTCTTACAAAAACGATTCGCGATAGGGGATTGAGATTTGACTGATACTCACGTAGACTGGATTACTCAATTCGACACAAATCAAGAGATTAGAAAGATTAGGATTACTGTAGTAGTAGGTTTTCAAGAATAGAGAAGAGTAATCATGAATGACGAGATGCTAGGTTTTTTATGTTTTCAAGCGAGTCAATTTATTGGGACAGGTGGTTTTGGATAGAATCATTTGCAGTTTGTATTCCGGGAAACATGATCTGTTGTCTAGTGGTTTGTGAATTGTAATTCAAAAACAGGACAAAGAACATCCACCGTTTTTTGCATGAGTTATTGTCGATCCGCCAGATGTTTCAGTCGTGGCCGCGGACTTGGAGTGTCGGATTCTAGGCCACCGAAAAACAGAAGTTTCAGTCGTTCACCGTTTTCGCCTTCATTTTGCTCATTTTTTACCATTTTTCTTAAACTTTTTTGTAGAAACATTTGAAAAAACAATTCTCTAAATGTTTTTACAAAAAAGTTTGAGGAAATTGGTAAAAAAATGAGCAAAAAACAAGCAAAAATGGCTGCCTACTAAATTTCTTGTGGCCTAGAATCGGTGGCCTAGAATCCGACACTCCTAGTCCGCGGCCACGGCTGAACCCTCTGGCGGTTTGACAATAATAGGAACATCAAAACACAAGATAAAACTTCCATACCTTTTTTAAGAAAGGAATTAGGAATCAAAATGATGAATTGATAAATCCATCTCCATCTCCTGCTCGTTCAAGGATTACAAGTAACAATGGGATGAATAATCGGCGAATGAATGGACGATTCCATTCAAGATTAGTCAAGGGCAAACTGTTCGAGATTTTCAGATGGCGTAAAACTTGAATTATTCATTTACTAGGCTTCAGAAAGATCATTGTCGTTGGAGTGTGAAATTACAGAAGGGCGTACAAACTTTTGAATAGTCGAAACTCTGGAAGAACTGATGATTCATTGAAGCATACGAGATGAAAAATTGAAGCACTGAGGGCATTGTGATCAATGTGGAAAAAGGAAACTAGAGCGGGGGCGTTTTTGAGCAAGCATACCAAAAATTTGTGGAAATCATCTGCTGGCGTTCGTTGAATTGGGACTATAAAGTGAGAAGATCAAAAAGAGACAGACGTATTTGAAATTCCAGACGTGTTTGCGGAGGTCGCTTTTTGGAACTGGACCGACTATTTCTGTATGACTGATCAGACAATTACAGTCGAATTGTCACCTATGGCCGTCACTGTTCGCGCGCTTGTCTGTTATAGTGATTTTCTGAGATTCCGTCCCTCTTTCGGATGCACTTGCAATTTTTGCTGTATGGTGCTGCACTGCTTTTTGGCCGAGCAACATTTCAAATTGATTCTTGATACTGATTTCCAGTTTCCCCCCCTAAACCGTTACAACCATTCCTCAACCCATTGGTCCCTCTCATTATCACAAATCACCGAAAAGTTTTGCAAGATGTTTACGTGATCAAAATTCAGTGTCACAATCGTTTGTTTGTCCCTTTTCCCGTCTCACCGCCGTGTGTCTGGGTATATGAATTCACACTTTACACCTTGCAAATTTTGAATAATCTACAGACGACAGGCCTCTTTACAATCTGCACCGAGAATATCTCTCCCTCTCACTTTCTGACTTCCGCTCGGGCACCCATTCAAAACACGATTGCGTTCATCGTGTTGCTCAATCATCGACTTCCGGTAGCGACAAGCGTTCCGCGTTCATTCCACAAGCCACGTGACTCGGAACACCACCTGTCGTACTCTTCGGAGACCCCCGTCAAAAAACTGTGATCCATTGAACCCAGTCGATGCCCTTGTTTCTGAGAATAACTTTTGCATGAAAGTGTGATGCACTAACGAGCGAAGAGGAATGTTGAATTGACTCTTTGGGAAATGTCGTCTTGTTTCCAACAAAGTTCAAATTTGAATCTCTTCTCCAGTTGATATTACATTTTGTGCTAACGAGCTATTTTGGAGAATAAAGGTCATGTTTTAGTGCAAGCAGCTTAACCAATAAACGCGTCTAATGTTGGATTTGATCCGTTCAAAGTGAAACATCAGTCGATGACGAAGGAAGCTCTGAAAACTGAGCAGAAAACGGAGAACTGTGCGTCTTTATCCTGCTGACCGCTGAACTGTTCATGGTCCATTAGCTGCAAGAAACAATCTCGTCCACGTCATCTCAGTTTACTTCCGGCTCCTTGTCATCTGAATTCTCAGAACTTTGACGATTCAAAGGTCCATTCCACCGTCATAATCAACAACTGCATCTCAGTTATCTGTTCTTCTTGAGCTAAGCACGTGCTTTTTGTGCGTGGTAAACGAATTCCTGAACGGTGTCTAGTCAACAAACTCTGGGTCTAAAGGTAGCCGGAAGTTCAACTGATCACTTTTACGGATGGTTCCTCTGCTCAAAGCTTGGTACAGGGTGTTGAGAGACACTTCCCAGATCCTGGAAAAACGTTCAAATGTCACTATCCAACATCACTTGACTTCTTGAGCTGCGCAAGTTCTGAGAAACGTATACATATGTCTGTGGGAACCAGTACTCATTGACGCAACATGGGAAACAGTTGGAACAGAAATCAGCTCACTAAACGTTGATTTCCTGTTCCATTATCTGCTCCAACCAATCGAGGCCCATCAGATCTTCATACTTGCACGCATCATCTAAGTTTACTTCCGGTTTCTTGTCATATGAATTCTTGAACTGCTGAAAGGTCCATACCAACGTCATCATCAACAACTGCACCTAAATTATCCTGACGACTCCTCTTGTGTGCACGTGCTTGTTGTGCGTGATAACCGATCTCCTGAACTGGCCCTGAACAACAAGCACGTCCCTCAAGGGTATTCCGGGCACTCGTGGTTTGTGGTTGTCGTAGTCTTCTTAGAAAGAAAACTAGTATGTAGTTTGAGAGTTGCCGGCTACTGGTGCCGATGTATGGGCAGACGAACCCGATTGGACACCAATGATGTGGTAACAAGTGATAGATTGAGAGATAGAAAAAAGTGTTGGGAAGTATGATGCCGGCTGTGTTCTGATCGTGGGTAATCGAATAGGACTAGTTTTGCAAGAGTCTTTGCTATGTTTCTTATTCTATTTACGGTATCTTGGAAATCTTGAGTAGGAGAAATCAATACACTGAAATTCGGAAACACGCAGATCATATCTCCTGTCTCGATGATCCACATCAGTTTCGGGGCAAAGGTCGGCCCGTCGAATCAGACAGGCCAAAGACTGTCTGGGTGGCGGCGGCCACCGGTTTCGCGACTTGTAGACGTTCAAGAGTTTAATTTGGAGGTCGATGAGGTTACGGTGAATAGGTTCGAAACGATTTGAGAGGAGTTCGGTTGACCGGTCAAAATTGAAAATCCTTCTTCCGTTCTTGTACATACAGGATTACACGTCTGCAAATGGTCCCCGCTACTTCGAAGTCTTCCTGAAACGTTTCTTAGTTCCCCAATGAGCTTCTGATTAGTGCATCATCTGATTTAGACTCGTCAATTCTCTTCCCAAACATCAACCAAAAAGGTTTCTTTTACATTTCAATTCGTGACAAACTAATATGCACTTTCCCCCCTAACAGAACATCAACAATCAACAGAAGGACATGTGTTTCAGAGAGGTTTCAATTGCTTTATGGTTTATATTACGTTGATTGATGATTTCTGAAACTTTCAAGAGATTCCAAGATTCCCAAAAGCACAGGCACAGATCACACAAAAACAACAAGTTTGGACACTTGATCCAATCTGTAAAGTTGAAGAGTTTGAAATTCCAACCAACCAAAACCAAACATTAGCATTCCAGTCTGCGTCCTTTCCGGACAGTGCACCTTAGAACACATGTAATTCGACATACGATCCTTCGTCACACCAATTATCCCCCACGTAATCAGAGCCCGACGGCAAGTTGGAAACCTCCCGATTACATCATCCGCTGATTGCGTGGGTATGTGTCATTGTGACGCTTCCCCCGAATATAGGTTGTTACCCAACGAATTGTTTTGCTGAGCTGATACAGGTCTCTGGAGGATTGGGTTCGTCGAATGGTTCGGAATCCTCACGTAAATGATGATGTCGGACACGGCTCCGAACACAAACCACGGAAAACAAGAGACTGATGTGTCAACAGCCTAATTGCGAAATGAGTATCAAATAATCAAAACCAGAGCGTCTAAAGCAAATGAATAACTGAACAGAGTTAGTCAAAAAAATCCGATTTGTTAGGAAGTAGATATGCGGATCTGATAGAGATGGTTCAACCATAGCAGACAGTCCCCACTGTGACTTCACTTCCGGTTTCTTGTCACCTGAATTCTCAGAACTTTGACGATTCAAAGGTCCATTCCACCGTCATCCTCAACAACCGCACCTCAATTATCTGTTTTTCTTGAAGTTGAGCACGCGCTTGTTGTGCGTGATGAACGATCTCCTGAACTGTGTCTAGCCAACAAAAACATTTGTGGGTTCAAAGGTAGCCAGAAGTTCGACTGCTGTGAGCACTCCCCCAATCTCAAAAGTGTTCCAGAAGATCAAACGAGTCAACCCGTCACTATCCGGCATCACTTGACTTCTTGAGCTGCGCAAGTTCTGAGAGGCCAGTACGTGCATGTCTGTGGGAACCAGTACTCATTGACGCAACATGGGAAACAGTTGGAACAGAAATCAGTTTCCATGATGGCCCCTCTCTCCCCAACACAATCTCCCGTGTGTGGGCGCTCTTATAAGACGGGCGATCGAATGACGTGATTGTTGCTCATCAGACCGTGAGTCTAATTGGATTCCCCAATTCTTTCCCGACAAGAAAAGATGAATGTCAAATGTCAAATTTGCAGCAACAAACCAGGAAACGAGACGAAGCGTCGAGACGACGACCCGTATGTAAATCAGACCCGGGTTTCTGCAGAAAGGTCGAAAGCGGCGCTAATTTGACAAGAGTAGAGGAGGCTCCAATTTCAGCTATTTTTGTGTATCGGACAAGTAATTCATCAATTCCTTCTCACCCACTTATTTTTTGTTTACGGACTGCACTTTCTCCGAATCAACATCTGCATAACAACACTTGTGACGAAGGATCCCGAGGATCAACAATCTTTCGGAGAAGACAGGAGTCGGATTCTGTGATTTGAGACTACAATTTGTGACGTGCGTTGTGTGTTTCGGTGAGAGTGTCATGATTAACGCGTCTGTTGAAGCCGTCGTATCACCGGTTAATAATAGGTTGCTCGAGGCTCGCGCAGTCGTCGTCGGCGTTGTCGCGACAAGGAAGAAAAGAGACATCTTGTGTCCGGGCGAAACGAGACAAGGCAGACATCTGGATGGAATGAGCATCTGCTAAATGATAAACACAAAGCCAAGGAACACGAATTAAAGGAAGTGTGCACTATGGAGCCCCGAGAGCTGAGAGCTCCAGAGTCCATTCATCGAAATTGTTAGGCAGGTACATGGTTTCGAAGAAGAGGAACGGATTTCAGAAGCGTGTTGTGTTCAGTTTGATAACAGGTTGGGTGGTAGACGCGTCCGAACGGACACGATTACCTGACCACAACAGACAGATTGTTTTGTAACATTCAAATACCCTCAAAAGAGCACCGACAGTTCATCCGCGGTGTCCATATGTTTCAGAGCTGCTTCCCGCCGTCCACCTGTTCCCCGCCAGCCGTTGCGCAACTCGTCTCTTCGAATTCCCCGACATTGCGCAGTGTCTTGTGCAAGGACCCTCTAATTCGGTTTGCTGCTCTCTAATCCGGTCCTTCCGTTCGTCCTTTTTGGATGCTCCTCCAAGCCACGCCTATATTTAGATGGTATAAGAACCGGTCCAAACTCTTTCACATAGTTCGGACCGTTCTCCAACATGCCCATCACTATCCTTCTTCTGGTTGCTGTGACCTTGTCTTTTGTGCAGGCTTCACCCATCGAAGACGTTGTCGTTCTCGAACGGCAGTTGGAAGCCATCGAGAACCAAGAACACATTGTGCTCAACAAAATGAAGTCCGAGTTGGAAATCCTCGAGTCCAGTCATCTCACAACTCGAGCTGCAAGAGTCCCGGGAACCAGAAAGCGACTTTGCGGACGGCGGCTTGTGCTTTTCGTTCAAGCAACATGTGGTATTTGTGAGCCAGGTAAGCCTAAGCATTCATACCTTTTCTCGTTCTAATCTTCATGTTTCAGGATCCGACGTAAGCCTCTCTGCCATGTGCTGCAGCCAACCCTGCGATATGCATCAAATCATCGGCGCCTGCTGTCCAAGTGTGCTCAACAAGTGAACTGACGGCCCACACAGGCTTTCTCCGTTACGCTTAACCTCGGTATCACAATCCATAGATTTATCAACCCCGTTCACCTTGAATTGATGTATGTTTTATCCGACTTGTCTAGCCAACCAATATCTGCGTACTAATAAAGTTGATGTCAAAAAATGTCATCCATTCTCATATTTCTACGCGGGTGTGAGAGAGACACTGCAGTGATCCGTAGTTTTATCCCGCTTTGAGACGTCTTACTCTAGAGTGAGGAGACTTCTGAGAATCTTTGGTCCATTGAAATTTTTCTAAGCCATCGGTAGAAATCTGGAAATCTATTTACGCGCTTCACCCAGATTATACGATCAAATTGGCGTTCCGTCTTCTTCAGGCTTATGACAACCATAGATCGAAGTGATTCGAAAGAACTGACTCAAGAACCACTGTGCGGTCTAACGAAGGAAGGAAGCCTGTAATTAGCGTCGGTCCAGACCGATTCTTGATGATTCAGTTGTCCACGTGATGCTCTTGTTGTCACAAGTTGCCTACTTGTTAGTCATCTGAAGGTGTCGCGCGCTTCAGCCTCACGCCTCGAGTTTTCGGTTCCGGCGCAACTGATAAACAATTGAGCTCCGACTATAGTTGATAGCAGATGACAATCCGTATAGCTGTTGATGCTTCGCGCTAGCAGAAAGTCCGAGAAATCAGATGACTGCGCGGCTTGTCTCTTGCGTGAGAAACTTCTAACTTACATACTTCTCTTCTCCGAAAAGAGCGCATTACATCATGAAGCAGGCACCTCACAAAACAACACAAAACAGTTGGGAGTTGAAGACGGACGTCATTTTATTGAAAGAAGAGTAAACTGGGGAATAGGAATGTTTACAGGAAGATAAAATGAGTGGGAAGAAAGATTACAGCATAACACGTATTATGGAGTAAAAGTGGCTGGAGGAGTTGGCATCTCGAACGGATCTTCCAATGTTCAGCGGGATGGGCAGCACAGCGACTTGATCTCTTCCATATCGCACTGGGACATGCAGCATTTCGTCGCAATGTCATTCTCGCTAGCTGCAAATAGGCAATTGAAAATGGAAATGGGAACGGGGCTTCTTTTTTCTATCCCCCTAGTGATTATACTACGACTCTACTATTGTTTTGCTGTTCCCACTTACCGGTGCATTCTCCCCCGCACGTCACCATCACCATCTTGAACACTTTGCCGCCGCACAGCTTCATCTTCTCGGAGCGTCGACTTCTCGACATTACACTGTAGAAGCCGCGGTACGAATCAGAGTCGTCCTCCCAGGGAAGTGTGTCTTCGAGCATCCAGTTACGGGAGAAGCCAGCAACAAGGGCACAAGAGACGAGGAGGAAGAAGAACAGGGAGACTTGCATGATGAATCAGAACCAGAAAAGGAGCTAAAGAAACAAACAGTCTGACCAACTCGACGCCTTATATAATAAATACCTCGAGGATTTGAAGCACGAGGTAGGAGGAGTGACTTGATTAGCATAAATATGATATACAAAAACTGGGCGGAGAGTTGGAACAAGTCTGAGGAGCTCGTGCCAGTTTAGGTTTCTGGTGCTTACCGTAGGAATGGGCAATGAGAATTAGTGTTATGCTGGCTGCTTGCACTTGTGACTAGTGCCCGCGTGAGGTGGTAATTTTCACGGAGAAGCCAAGTGGAGGTAGAACAAAACAGATCACTGCGCCAAGTCAGCCGATTCTTTGTATTGACAGACAGTTCAGAGCCGCCACCGCCCCCACTGGAACGCCGCCATTTCTCTGGAAAAGTATGTCACTTTCGGGTGTTTTTTATAGTTTTCTGACAGCCACTTGACAACACAAAGAACAGAGGTGTTCGCCAGAACGAACGAGATAACAACTTGTGTTGTGCATTTCGGAAAATTTCGCTTTGAAGCGAAAACAGCTGATCCCGAGATAGGTGCATGGAGAGAAGGATCACCCAAATGTCAGACGGAAAATGAGTGAGCAGGAAAACAATTTAGGATGAGTACCGAGGATTTCGACATGGGTTCCGTTCCTGAATGCCGTTTACTCCCTTCCTGAAGATACTTTTCAGTGTTTCGTTCAAATTTCTAGAGATATTTGTGCTCTGATCTCTTCCGCCACCTGATACGATGTACATGGCATTTCACAAAAAAAGGAAAAAGAATTTCACCGGGCTAATTAACAATTCTGGAAGAGCGTGAATACGGAAAAGTTTCGACGGTGGCGTGGCTCTGTCTGAAAGTTTCTTCGCACCAATCGGGAAAAGGCAAACACGAAATGTTGCGAACTTGCTTGGCGCGAATAAGATATGAAGATGTGAAGCTTTTAATCAACAGCTTTCAAAACTAAAACTGGACAAGTATTGGGCTCAACTACTGACCGCAGAGGTTGTTTAGTATGCGTTCCGCAGAACTTTGACGAGTCGAACGTCTTCTCAAGTGGTTTTTACTTTATGGGGGAACACCAGGACCAGTACGTTTGTTCTGTTGCATTTGTTTCTTTTCACTCTCAGATTTATCAGTCGACTGTACCATCATTTCCTGTTTTCCAGAATTCAACTGATCAGATGAACTTCTCCTTCTGTTTACGTATGCAGCACTTGGAATTATTTTTATTATTGAGTATACATAAGTTTGCGCCGCCGCGACAAAAATGCTCGGACACATCTCCCACAGGTGACATGCCATGACGCCACCCTTCCTTCTCCAGAAGTATCTCACCTCAATTGACGTGATTCACAGATTCACAGATTCCCAGCTTGTCACCACGTCATGTCTATGATGGCACTCCTCGGGTCCAGCCGGGGATGACGTGGAAACTAGTAAGAATCTTCCAGATGTTACGTGTCGCCCAAATTAGAAGTGTTCTCAAAGTCTGCGGGTTCTTTTCTGATTGTTGGTTGCAAGACAGAGAGCACTTCCCGAAGTGCACATGAAGATGTCACAACGATTTCTTGGTGACACATTGACATTATACATTTGTGGGAAAGGAATAAGGAATCCAAGGATTCGTACATTTCTGTCTGATTCGAGTGGTTCCGGATAAAAGTGTGTCTGGAGCAGAGTTCAATAGTTCTTGACGGGGGGCGACTTGTGACGAAAAGAGCACCGTGGGAGTCTGTGAAACGTCGAAAAACGCAGAGTCTCGCCGAAAAAGTATTGCATTGCCTTTCGTTTGCACACAGAGGTCTCGCGGAGGACAAAAATCTGGAAGGTTCCTCTGCAAAAGTGAAAAGTCGTCACTTCCCACTTTCATTCATCTTGGAGACTTCCAGAAACGTCGAAGCTACTATGGAACTCATAATGAAACCCATCGGTCTTCCGTGATTCACCACTCTACCTTCTCTATTTCCTTTTTCGTCTAGCTCGCGTCCTTCAAGAGGGCGGGGTTCAGCTTGAGGAAGGGGAGGAGGATTCAAGCCGAGTTTGGAAGTACTAATTGAACACGCCCCACCCTTTTTCCAGCCGTATATAAGGTATCGGCAAGCAGTAGCTCATTTGTTGCCTACTCGAATTTCTCAGTGACCAGCTTCAAAATGAGTTCAAGAGTTCTCATTCTCACTGTCTTGGTCTCCGTTCTCGCTGCATCCGGCAAGGTGCAAGGTCCGAGCGACCAAGCACAGCAAATCACGAGTATCAATCAAGGATTCGCCAAAAGTCAAAACCAAGATCTCTTCGGAAACTTCGGATTCGGCATGGAGGACTCTCTCGGACAATCGCCAGTCAGTCTCCTCGAGCAGATCGAGGCAAAGTGGAATGTCGAAAGCATCAACCGAGCCGCCTCTCGTCGTCGTCGTGAGGGAAAACGTCAGTGTGGAAGCCACCTTCTTCGTTATGTGATGGGAGTTTGTGGAGAGCTGTGTCAGGGTATGTTGTTTTATCAGTTTTTGAATCTTCCAGTCTTAATTTGCTTCAATTTTCAGGAAACAGTGGCATAGACATCGCCACGACGTGCTGTGCGAACCAATGCGATGCCGCCTTCATCCGCAAGGCATGCTGCCCACTCTGAGCTGCCTTCCGAATGCCCTCTCGATGTTCATTCAAGAGTCTTAATTCGAATACTACAGTCCCATTTACTTTTTAATCCCATTTACTTTTCTTTGTAATTTCTTTTTATATCACATTAAGTGATATTTGGAATAAAAATATAAAAATCTAAGTCACAAGCGGTCATTCTTCGAGTCTGTCTTTCTCTCCGTCCTCTTCCTCGTCTCCGGATTCTCTGCCAGACTCTTTCCATCCGTTGTCTTCCATAACTCAGAAGAGGAACTCAGTTTCTCCCCTGACTCTGTTTCGGTTTCGGTCTTCAAAACCTTGTTATCGTTTTCATCTCCGCTACCTTCCTCCATCCTTCTGCGACTGCTACCACTGGCAGTTCTCCACCACGGTGTTCCCTATGTTTCTCCGAAGATGATCTGCATAAAACAAATCTGTTTATAAATTCACCACGACCACGGGAGTCATTCATCAGATTTGTCAGTCTACTTGTCACCCGTACAAGCGAAGGACAAGATGAGAAACAGTGAAGGGAAAGAACATGCGGAACTTATTTGTTTTCCTTCTCTGATATCTCCGATACTGGTTTGATGAACCGAACAATGCGGGAGGTCATTTGTCAATTACCGTTATTTTGCGAAATGACTGACTCAACTGGCTTGAAAGTGCTCCTCCAGGTACCCTGATCATAGCTCCTCAACTCGTCCTTTCCCCAGATAAGCCCATGAGTCATTGCCCTAAAAGATCTAAGCTCTAATTGCGACTCCCCAAGAACTTAGGCTCCTCCCACCTGCAATTTCGTGTCTCTCCTCTCTTCACTCTCTCATCTTGGGGACGTGTCCAAAACTGGGCGGAGTCAAGGATGGCCTGAACGCGCGTCGAGCTTCATCAGCTCCACCCCTCCTTTGAGAGTATATAAGAGGTTGCGGAGCCCTCAAACTCATTCTCACTCGGTATTCTCACTGATACCTTCTACTTTCAGTTAGTCACGATCTTACTGCCCCTCTCTCACTCGGAAATGTCAAAGAATCTCTCCGTCGCACTCATCGTCTCCATCATCCTCCTCTCGACCGTCTCCGCTCGCTTCAACTCGCCAGCCTCCGACTCCGAGATCAGTCTGTTCAAGAATCTGAACATCGCCAACCTCGACAATGACTCCGGAACCTACATGTTCCGTCACCGCCGATCCTCCAAGAGTTGTGGCCAAAAGCTCCTGAAACTGGTCACGTCCATTTGTGAAGAAGGATGCACCGCCGGTAAGTTGATACAGTTTCTTCTTTTTACACATAATCCATTTGGTTCATTACAGAAACTGGGATCGATATGGCGACGAATTGCTGTGCAAACCAATGCAGCATGGACTTCATAAAGATCGCCTGTTGTCCATAAGTTGTCCTCAGAAGCATCAGAGGTCTGCAGTTCTCCTCTTCCCGTCTCTACTCAACCACATCTCCAAGCACTCGAACGTTTTCCCTCTCTTAGTTTCTAAGTTATCGTTCTTCATCTTTTTGTTCATCTCTCCCCCCCTCAAAAGCATCAGAGGTCTGCAGTTCTCCTCCTCCCGTCTCTCCTCACTCACATCTCGAAGGACCCTGATTGCTTACCTCTCTTAGTTCCAAAGTTACAGTTTTTGTTCTTTCCGTTCATCTCTCCCC
>LR538086.1:295504-332887 GCA_900883565.2 Caenorhabditis panamensis | reverse complement strand
AAAACATCCAGGAAACGGGCTTTTGTCTGTTTCCGCCTTGTTTTCTACGCGTCACAAACAGTGCACAAGACGTGGCGAAAACTGATAGTGGGCGTTTATGTCTACGAAAGGTTTGTAGCCGGAAAACATCCAGGAAACGGGCTTTTGTCTGTTTCCGACTTGTTTTCTACGCGTCACCCACAGTGCACAAGACGTGGCGAAAACTGATAGTGGGCGTTTATGTCTACGAAAGGTTAGTAGCCGGGAAACATCCAGCAAACGGGCTTTTGTCTGTTTCCGACTTGTTTTCTACGCGTCCTTGTGTGCGAGGGGACTCAGTTCGCTCCGGCTTGCTGATCCTCGGGAAGATCTTCGGGTCTTCTTCCCTTTCACGTGCTTCGCCTCTTCGCGGCGAAAGGGATCCACCGTTTGAGAAAACGGGCGAAGAAGCACTTTAAAAAAAATTTTTGACATCGAAATTTTTTTGAAAACAATTTTTTTTCAAAGTCTGAAAAATCGCATTCGTTTTTCCAAGACTGCTTTCTTACATTTTTTTCAAAACAAACAATGATCTAAAACACTGACAAAACTTGTCTGTTTTTGATTTTGAGATCGATTTTTTTAAAATTTTTTCTTGAAAAATTTTTTTTTGGAAATTTTTTTTTCAAAAATTCAAAAAATCACTTCAATTATCGCATATCTTCTTTTTCGCATTTTTCCTGAATGAAGTATGGTCTGAAAACACTGTTAAAACTTCTCTTCTTTCGATTTTCACATTGAAATATTTTTTTGAAAATTTTTTATTCACTTTTTGAAAAATCGAAAAAAAATTTTTTTTTTCGAAATTTAAAAAATCTCATAAATCATCGCATATCCGCTTGTATCCTCGCAGTCTCCGCATCCGCTTCAGCCAACGATCTCCGAAGCATCTGGCAGTGAGAAAGGATCTCCGTCGTGTTTCTCTGAATGCCCTCAATCGTGTTGGTCCTCGTCTGGAACATCTCGGTCTTCTTCTCGATCGACTCCCGCAGGAACTTGTTCTCTCCTCGCAGTCTCTGCAGTGTTTGCAGCTTTTCCGCCAGTGTCACTCCACTCATTGTGTTCGGTTTCGACGAATCGAAGCTCTCGGGAATGCCAAATTCTTTTCGGATCTCGTTGAGTTCCGTGTAGTACGGTTTTCGGGGTTTTGCGGCGTTCGGCGTGACGATTAGACGATTCCGATCCTTGAATTCGGTTTGATCGAGCAGGGAGATCAGTGGACGCGGATTGGAGGAACTGGCGGCGATTGGTGGTGGATCTGTGATGAGGCGGACTGCGGAGGTTCCAGGGACGGGTTTGGCGGGCAGTTTTGGCAGGATGATCGGGATTCGCATGTTGTGGTAGGGACGACTTCGTGGATGAGAATCCGAAGAACGTGCTGCAAAAAATTTTCGTGAAAAAGGTTTTTTTTGCAAAAAAAATTTTTTTTTTCGAAAAACGAAAAATTTTTTGGAATTTTTTTTTCAAAATTTTGAAAATTTGTCAAATACTCTGAGGATTCTTAATTTGTGCAGTTGTAAAAAGGAAAAATTAGATTTTTGGGATGCGCTTTGACTGTTTTTCGTGAAATTTTAGCAAAAAAAATGTTTTTTCTGAAAATCGAAAAAAATGTCAAATTTTTTTTTGTAATTTTTCGTTTTTTTTCTTCTTCCTATTTTTGGCTGAAAAACTCACTAATTTTCCCCTTGGATTTCTGCTCATTGGAACTCGAAGTCGATGGCTCTTCGTCTTTTTTACCCATTTTCTGAAAAAATAAATTTCAATTTTTTTTTGGATTTTTTGAATTTTCAATTTTTATATTCAAGCAAGCAGTAATTTGATTTCTGAAAAAATCAGAACTTTTGCTTTCGAAAATATAGTTTTTATTCCACTTTCAAAAAAAAACGAAAAAAAAATTTTTTTAATTTTTTTTTCAAAATTTTTTTGAATTTCGAATTTCTTTCATCTTGAATTTTTTTCAAAATTTAAAAAAATAGTTGTCTAAATCATTTGAAAAACAAGAAGATTTCATTCTAGACACTTTTTTTCTGAAAAAAAAACAAAAAAAAAGTTTGATTTTTTTTTCAAAATTTCTCAAAAAAAAATTTTTTTTTTGATTTTTTTTCCAGTTTTTAAAAATATAAAATCTGATTTCCAATCATGGAAAACAGATAATACCAAGCATAAAACGAAATTAAATAGAACAAAATTTACTTCAAAATAGCCAAAAAATCAATCAAAAAATTGAGAAAAGCATAGGGATAATCGGAAAACCGGTGAGGTCTGGAGGGGAAAAAGATCATAGTGATAAGGGGGGCAATGATAAGAATGAAAAAGAGGGAATCAATGAGCAATTTTGAGTTTTCCCATCACATTGTCAATGTTCTTTTTGGCGTCTTTCGAGTAGATATCCATGGATGGGGCGGAGACGACGGTGCTGGTCAGAAGGAGCTTGTGGTTGCGATCCAGTTGCTTTCCGTTCAGCTCTTTGACGGATTGGAAGACCTGGAGAATAGAGAATTGAAAAGGGATAAAAATCAAAAAAAATTGGAAAAAATTTTTTTCGATTTCCAAAAATTCGCCAATCCTGAAAATTTTCCTATTTTTGCAGTCGAAATTACACCAGATAACTAAAAAAAA
Source organism: Caenorhabditis panamensis (assembly GCA_900883565.2). Lineage (NCBI taxonomy): Eukaryota > Metazoa > Nematoda > Chromadorea > Rhabditida > Rhabditidae > Caenorhabditis > Caenorhabditis panamensis. The sequence goes on along the minus strand of LR538086.1, from coordinate 330,250 downwards.
ATTTGAAAAAACCGTCATGTTTGACAATTTTTTAATTTTTTAAAATCGGAAAAAATCAGAATTTTTTTTTAAATTTTGTCAAAATTTTCTCCGATTTTTTAAAATTCCTCAAACATGTCAATTGGTGCATTTTTGCAGTGTTTTGGCACACAGAAAATTTTTGATTAAAAAAAAATACAGAAAAAACAATACAAAAAGTCATCTTCGACAATTTTTTTTCAATTTTAAAAAATCGGAAAAAATTTTTCAAACAAAATTTTTTTTCGAAAATTTTTTTGTGATTTTCAAAAATTTTTCAAGCATAACAATTCGTGCATTATCGCAATAAATTTGTGTCTTTCAAACTGCAAAAAAGCAAATACGGATGGAAAAAACGAATTCCAAAATTCGGAAAAAACATTTTTCAGAAAAAATTTGTTTCGAAATTTTTTTTTCATATTCAAACTTTTTTTTATTTTTAAAAATGCCTCAAACATGACACATTTTGCATTCTGGCAGGCCAAAAAATTATCTGTATCCCAGAAAAAAGCGTCCAATTTGACTAATTTCGAAAAATCAAGAAAAAATTAATTTTTCCAATTTTTTTTCAATTTTTATTGAAATTTCCCACCCACCTGAAACTTGTTCTCCAACGTAACCATGGCAGATTGGTTGCCAATCATGGAAACTCCATTGACACGATATCCATTGAACAGTTGGGCGACTCCAAAGGCGTTGAGCATTTCCGGGAATCCGCTGATATTCACAATGTTCTCCAGTTCGTGTCCACGATGTTCATCTTCACGATGGAGGGCCTTGAAAACGGCGTCTTTGATGTCTTCGCTGTTGTAGAGCACTTTTTCAAATGTCGGTTTGGTGTCCTTGCCGTGGAGGATTCCGCAGGAACTGAAAAAAATTATTTTTTTCGAAAAACGATTTTCAAAAAATCGGAAAAAAATTTCGAAAAAATTATTTTGAATTTTTAAATTTTTTTAGGCTTTTAAAAATGCATCAAACACGACAAATTTTGCATTTCAATAGGCGAAAAAAAAAATTTTTGACTCAAAAAAGAACGTCCTATTTTTGACGAATTTTTAAAAAAATTACCAAAAAAATTTGGAAAACATTTTTTTTTTTAAATTTTTTCAGTTTTTCCCATGAAATCAGTTTTTTGCTGTTTTCTCTATTCTGGACCCACTTTTTTAAATTTTTTCTGATGAAAACGAATAGAAAAAAGAATTTGAAACCTAGAAATAGTTCATTTAACCAGAATTATCGAGTTTTTCATTGCGACTTACTCATTTTTGTGATTTTTCCGATAAACAAGCCAAAAACACGAAATTTGAAAATTTTAGCTCAAAAACTGAACAGTTTTGGTTGAACTTACTATCAATCGGTTTCAAATCTTCTATTCTATCCGAATTCATCAGAAAAATTTGAAAAAAAACACTCACTTTCCGTCATTTCTGACAATCGAAGTGCCACTTCGATAAATCCACTGACACATGTTTCGGAAGACACTTGTCTGCTCGGTTTCAATGTTTTTGAAGCGTTGCACACAGTTGTCGTAGAGAAGTCCTTGGCGAATGAAGCCGTATCTGGAAGGGGGATTTTAAGAAAAAAATTTAACATTTGAAATTTGAAAAAAAATTGAGAAATTTTTTTTTCAACTTTTTAAAAATCGGAAATTTTTTAAAATTTTTTCACGATAGATATTATCGATTTCTCAATAATCCTAATGTTTTCGTTTTTTTGATTGGAAATTTAGAGTTTTTAGATTGAAAAATTTCAAAATTTTGGATTTTTTTCTTCAAATTTTTAAAAATCGGAAAAAATTTTCTAACAATCGCAATCTAGAATTTGTTTCTCAATTTTTACGATGACATTTATCTATTTTACAAAAAAAAAGATTTTTATGTTTTATAATTTTTTTTTAATTCGAGTTTCCAAATTCCAAAAAAAATTTCAAAAAATTCAAAAAAAAATTTTTTTTTCAATTTTTGATGAATTATAACAATCCAGAATCTGTCCCTAAATTTTTTTTGATGCTCTTTGTCATTTTTTCAACAATTTTCATTTTTACGCTGAATTAGAAATTGAAAAAAAAATTTTTTTTTCAAAAATTTAATTTTTTTTTCATAATTTTTCCACCACTTTATATCCTCCATTTTTTAATTCCCAATTCCCCCACCTCGACGCCAACGTCTTCATCCACTCGTATTCGGCGGATTGCTGATGCGGCAGGATGTGAACGATGAGGACGGCTTGCGGGTGCTCCTAAAAATCGAAAAAATTTTGGAAAATTAATGAATTTAATACTTACATTGTGAATCTTCTGATAAGCATTGGTGCACGACTCGAAATTGCCAGATTCACTCTCGACGATCGTTATTGGAGCGGCCTGAAAAACTGATTTTTAAAAATAAATTTTTTTTTCAAATTTTTTAATCGAAAAATAAGAAATGGGAGGTCAATCGATAGCAAATTTCCTCCTCTTTAACGTAATAACCAAGAAATTTTAATATCTTTGCTAAAATTTTGAAATTTTGAGAAAAAATCAAAAACCTACCGCATAATTGAAAAAGTGTCCAATGAAGGCTCCCTCGAGTCGGAGAGTCTCGATGAACCATCCCGCAAAGTCCCTAGAATTCGAAAATCAATAATTCACATTGAAATTAAGCTTTTACTTCAAATCCGCTCGCTTCTTATCGTCCAATTTGTCGACAGTGACGATCATCGCCCATTGCGACTTGAAATCCGGCTTTTTGTGGGCGACCATGGCTGGAAATTGACGGGAATAGGTTAAAATAGACGGAGAATCGATAGAAATGCGAAAAAATGACTGAAAATAAAGGGAAATGACTGAAAATCATTGAAAATTGAGTGAAAAAAATAAAATTTATCATTGAAACCGCGTTTGAAAATTTTGCGCGCCAAGTGAAATTCTAGGCCACGGCGCTGGATTTCTAGGCCACCGAGGCTCGTCAAACTTTATCATTGATTATCAACACATTCCGACGCATTTTTAATCACTTTTACATTATAAAATCAAAGAAAAGACAATAAAGACAAAGTTCACTGGTAGAAAACACGAATAGCATGACGACGACGTGGCTGGGACTGGAAGACGTGAGGCGAGAATTGGGTGGCCGAGGAAGGGGAGATGGGGGTGTAGTCGATGGCGAGCTTGTCGGTGAAGGCTCCAATGGCTTTAAAGTCGTGGAAAGAGGCCAGGGAGACTCCGACGCGAACTTTCATGGTCTGACCGGGCATGAGGACTCCAGAGGTGGGAGCGGCGACCAGGTAGGTGTCGGCGTTGGTCTAAAGGGAAAAACGGTTTGTTTATGGCTTTCTTAACCTAAATAAAATGTCTAACCTTCAAGGCAAACATAACAGGAGCCCCAGAGACATTGGTGACCTGAACAACAGCTTCCAAAAGATCCTTGGAGAAACTGATCCGATCCTTGGGCTCCGTGACAATTTCCACTGGTCCTCCAAGAGTTCTCGTCATCGCTGACATTGTTTCAAAGAGTTCTTGATGGTTTTGGAGCTTTTGAAGCTTCTGAAGCTTCTCGAGGTCCATCGGCGAGTGGAGCTTCTGGGTGGACTCCATGGATTTCTGATAGGTGAAGCTAAAGGCAGTGCTGACGTCTCTGACGTCTTCTCGACCATCCGTTCCTGATTCTGAGGCTCTCGAGTCTTCTGGGAACATGTATTCAGAGCAGTCATCGGAGAAATTCGTGTTTGACGGGGTCCTTGGCTCAAAAGTTGCAAGATCCTGGTTTTGGACAGATCCAGAAAAAGAGCCTTCAAAGATGCTTCTGGAAAAGATCGAGATCAACTCCGAGGGTCCAGTAGTCTTGTTCAAATCCCAGGGAAGAGCAGCCCAGTTGGAACGGACTGCGTGGAGAAAGACGAAACCGAGGAGACCGGCCTTGCAGAGGTTGTAGCCTTGAGCGGTGCCGACGAATTGATCGGCGACGGCGAACAGGCCGTAGAGGGTCCAGTAGAAGAGGATCGTGTGCTGGAAGGATTGGAAATTTCATCAGCTTCAAGTTTGTAGTTGACAACTTTTTGATAGCTTTGCTGGTTTTTGAGATAGAACTGAAAATCTGAAAGGCGTCAGGGTTCGAAATTTCAAAAATCAAAAATTGGCTGTTTTTCAAGAAACTATAAGTTTGAAACCAGTGGATGGATCAAAAAGTAATCAACTACAAAGTTGTAGAGCTTTTTCTTTTCTACAACTTGTTAGTTACACGTTTTTTGCTATCTTTGCTGGTTTTTTAGTTATGAGCAAATTTCTAAACCCCTACAAAACGCTAAATCTCAAAAAGCTAAAAGTTGTCATTTTTCATTTGGCTGTAACTCAAAAATGAAAATAGCTATCAAAAAGTGTTTAATTACAAAGTTGTAGCTCTTTTTGTCCTCTACAACTCATTGGTAATAAGTTTTTTGTTATCTTTGCTGGTTTTTTAGTTATGAGCAAAATTCCAAACCCCCTACAAAACGCCAAAACCCTAACAGCTGAAAGTTGTCATTTTTCAATTAGTTGTGACTTTGGAACCAGTGGAGGGATCAAAAAGTGGTCGACTAACAAATTGTAGTTCTTTTTGTCCACTACAATTTATCAATTGTACGTTTTTTGCTATCTTTATTAAGTTTTTAGTTATGAGCAAATTTCCAAACCCCTACAAAACAGCAAATCTCAAAAATCAAAATTTGGCTGTTTTCAACAAAATATAACTTTGGGAGCAGTGATGCAATCAAAAAGTGTTCAACTACAAAGTTGTAGAGCTTTTTGTCTTCTACAATTTTAAAATGTTTGTTTTTTGATATCGTTGCTCGGTTTTTAGTTATGAACAGGATTCCAAAACCCTACAAAACGCCAAAACCAAAAAACTGAAAGTTGTCTTTTCTTCAATTGGCTGTAACTCAAAAACAAAAATAGTTGTTAAAAAGTGTTCAACTACAAAATTGTAGAGCTTTTTCTTCTCTACAATTCACTAGTTGACAACTTTTTTCCATCTCTACTCCCCAACCAGTTACACCCCCTTTTCCAAACTCACATATCCCTCCTTGGAAGTCTGCACACTGGTCAGCACTCTATAGGAGAACACCGCCGGGGGAATCGAGGTGAGGGCGGTACAAACAATCTAAAACAATCATTATAACCATTTTTACTCCCTTAACAAGCTTGAAAACCTGCGCATACTCTCCATTGACCAGATACGATGCAACGACCAGGACACCAATGGCGGCGAGTTCCTTGTTTCCAATGAGTCCTCCCAGATATCTTCCCTCTGGAATCCCCATCACTGACTCTCTTTCCACCATTTCCACGTTCAGACGACTCAAAGTATCCCCATTTGTAGTGGTGATGAGTTTTTGGTTTTTGAGCTTGAACTGCTGCTGCTGCGACGATGAGTTGTTGTCTCCACCGGCGTTGTCTGGAAATGGCGCAAATTTTGGTTCTGAACGATATTTTTCAAAGTTTTTAGTATCAATTAATAGCTCTCAATGAGTTTAACAACTTTGTAATAGATTGTTTTGTCTAAAAATAACGTTTAGCAAGTTTTTCGAAAGTTTGAAAATTCCTCTTTTTCAAGGAATCCGAGTTTTTGGTCTCTGGACTTTGAGGACCCAAAAGACTCTCTGAAAGTTCTTTTCAAAATTTTTGATGTATTGCAATATTGTTCAACTCAATAAACTCAATTGATTGATACCAAAAACTAGTTGAAAACTCCAACGGAATCTCGGAAAAACCACTTCCAAGTTGTAAGCCCCTACCGTGGCACATGTACTATAGAAGAGATCTAAACTTCAAGGCCCCAAAAGACCTCTTGTCAGCCAATTTCAGAAAAGTTAAAGTACTGAAGATTTGTTTATCTGGATAAGCTCTATCAATTGATACTAAACCCTTATTGAAAAATTTAACGGGTAAGCTTGAAAATCACTACAAAGTTCTGAACTCTTTTTCAAAAATTTCAAAGTACTACCAACTTGTTCAGCTTATCTAGCTCTATCGATTGATACCAAAAACTAATTGCAAGCCCCCCCCCCCCCGAAACTTCTAGAAAAGTTGCTGCAAAGTTGTGAACTCCAAAAAGAGCCCCAATTTCAAGAAACCCTAGCTTCAAGCTCCAAAACATAATTTTCCAGTCATTTTCAAAAGTTCCAATGTACTACAATATTGTTAAACTCAATAAGCTCTATCAATCGACCACAAAAACAAGTTGGAAACCCCAACAGATCCCAAGAAAAACCGCTTCAAAGTTGTGAGCTCTACAAGGACTTCTAACTAGAAGGATCCCTAACTTCAAACCCCCAAAAGACCCTCTAAAAGTTATTTTCAAAACTTTTAAAGTACTACAATATTGTTAAGCTCATTGAGTTCTATTGATTGATACTAAAACTAGTTGAAAATTCCAACGAATGCTCTGAAAAACCACTTCAAAGTTGTGAGCTCTACAAGGACTCCTAATGAGAAATAACCCTAACTTCAAACCCCTAAAAGATCATTTTCCAGCCATTTTCAAAACTTTAAAAATACTACAAAACTGTTCAACTTATTGCGCTCTATCACTTAACCCCAAAAACTAGTCAACAATCCCATCAGATTCCCTGAAAACCCGCTCCAAACTTTGTCGTTCAAACTCTCACCATATCCGCTACTTTCCAGCGCCATTTCCGATCGATTTTCACTTGGAAAAAAACAATAATTGTTTCTTGCTGGGGTTGAGAATAAAGTTTGGTTTGTAAACTAGGATTATCAGTGTTCTAATTCCAAGGGGCGTTACGTAAAAAATGAAAAAAAATTTGAAAGCGTGAAAAAATTTTTTTTTTTTTTCAATTTATTGAAAAAAAAATTTTGGATTTTCAAAAAAAATTTTAGAATCAATTTTTTTACTTTTACAATAAAGGAAAAAAATCCAAAAGAACAGTGACAATTCGTCAGTCTCAAATACCCAGTCGATATGTTGAAAAAAAGAAAAAAAAGAGAAAAATTGGTGCTCAAAAGGGAAAAAATCGGGAGAATTTCAGAAAAACGGGGGCTATAAAATAAAAAATAAAGCACATTATTAGAAAGAGAAAAAGGAGAAAAAAGGAGGGAAAACAATGCTATTTCTAACAATAAATAATTTAGAAAAATCGAAAAATTTGGAAAAAAACGGGAAAAATCGGGGAAAAATCAGTTACTCCTGGTACTTTTTCTTCTGGACCTCGTACAGTTTTTCCAATTTTTTGAGCTGCGATTTGGTGATCTGGAAAATGATTTTTAGACAGATTTGGTTTGAAAACATGATTATCAAGTTTTTCATAAAAAATCATAAAAAATTAGAATTTTTTTTTTTTTCAAAAATTGTATTTTATGCTTTCCCATGAAATGAAATATCTGGTTTTTTGACAACATTTTCCCATTTTTTGAAAAAATGAATAGAAAAACAAAATTTTGAGATCAGAAACAGTAACTCTGTTCAGAATTATCAAGTTTTTCATAGAAAATTTTGAAAAATTTTTCTAATTTTTTTTTCGAAAAATTTAATTTTTTTCAAAAGTTTTCTCGTTTTTTGGACAGGATTTTCTAATTTTTTGTGACAAATTTAAACGAGTCAATTCGACCAGAAACATCGAGTTTTTCTTCCATTTGAAAAAATCCATATTTTAATTTTTTTTTTTACAAAAAACACAAAATCTGAAAATTCGCAATAGAAAACTAACGAATTCTGGTCAAATTGATTATTTCTTGATTTTTTTCAATCAGATTTTATCAATAAGATTCAAAAAATGCATTTTTCAAGTCAAAAGCGTTTTGTCTCACCTCGGTTCCATCAGCCAAATGAGTCGGAACTCCACGAGCGTCATACTGCGAGTACTTGCCAGCATGATCTCCCTGTCTGAACAGTTCCTCGGGCTTCACTCTCTTCGCCGCCGCTTCTTTCTCAGCCTTTTCCTTTGCTTTCTGCTCTTTTTCGGCCTTTTCCTTATCCTTTCTCTGTTTTTCCGCTTCCTTTTGCTCTTGTTCACGGAGCAGAGTGGCACGATCGACGAGTTTCACGACGGTTTGCGAGTTACGATCTTCCAAACGGACTCCGAGTTCTGTGAGGGTCTTGTCGCGGAGAATGTCGCATTCCTCCAGGATTCCATTGATCTTGTGCTCCTTGGCAATGTTGCGAACCTTCTCACGGAACTCGGCGAGTGCTGTCAGGTACGGCATCACAACGGCTTCCTTGTTGAATGAGGTAGATGCACCGTCGCTGTCGGCTCTGCAAAAAAGAAAACCTTTTTTGGGTTAAAATTGGAAAAAAGTGAAAATTAGGATACAAATTTGTTGAAAAATGCCAAGAAATTTTTTTTCTAAAATTTCCCGATTTTTGAAAATTTGAAAAAAAAAACATTAAATTCAAATAAATGAATAGGAAAATTCTAGATGTTTAAAAAATTTTCTGATTTTTTTTGGAAGTTTTCAGAATTTTTCCAGATTTTTTGGAGTTTTTTTTAAAGAATTTTTTCTGATCTTTTGGAATTTTTAGAATTTTTTTCTGAAAAAATCCGAAAATTAGATTGTAATTTTTGAATTTTTACGAATTTTAAAAATTTTAGAAATTTTTAGATAGAAAAAAACGGATAGAAAAAATAAATTTGATGCCTAGAAATAGTCAATGTGACCAGAATCCTTGAGTTTTTCACAGCGAAATTCCAGATTTTGTGTTTTTGGATGAAAAATTCAATAATTCTGCTCAAATTGACCATTTCCAGGTTCAAAATTCTTTTCTATTTGTTTTTTATCAAATCAAGCTTCAAAACCACTCACTCATCCTCTGAAACGAATCCAATCTCCTGATTGCTTTGCGGGATGGCTCCAAAGATCTTCAACAAGTTGGTGATATAAGCGGCCATGTTTCGAAGCAACAAGCAGTTCGGCACAAGGCTATCTTTCTCCTTTTCAACGATATAGGCGTTTCCAAGACTGATGAGTTCTCGAAGCTTTTCCACGACCGTCCGGGTGTCCACCGAGTCACAGAGTGCCGCATGGATCTCCGATTTGATGGTGCCAAATACCTCCATTACTTGGAGCTCTCTCGCCTGATATTTCTGGTATCCCTGCGAGCTTTCCGGCTTGTAGTATCTTCTGAGATAGTCCTTGACGAGCAGGAAGAACTCATTGGAGATCTTCTCGAACTGCAGAGCTCTCTCCATTGTCGACGAACTGTAATCGAGGACATCCGCCCAGTTGTGCATCAGGAAAAGAAGACGGAGTTGTCGAGGAGTGTACTGTTTGAGAGCTTCACGGATTGTGATAAAGTTTTTGAGCGATTTGGACATCTTCATTCCTTGGATTCGAAGGGTTCCACAGTGCAGGAAGTAGTTCACCCAGTGCGGGTCGTCGTAGTGGGCTTCGACTTGCGCGATTTCGTTGTCGTGGTGGGGGAACTGAAAATGAGAGTGATGAAGTTGAGTTTTGTCTCGAAAAAAATCCAAAAATTTTTATTTTTTTTTGAAAATTTCTATTGGCTTGCACCTGTTTTTTTCGCTATTTTCGATGTTTTTCCAATCGTTTACATTGGTTTAGATTGAAAATCATCGGAAACAGTGAAAAAACATGAAAATTTTGAAAAAATTTTACGAGACATTTTTTTTTTTTGATTTCCGCAGTTTTTTCACAATTTCAGATTATTTCTTAATCGTTAACTTCGTTTTTGAATTGAAAATCTCTAAAAACTCTAAAACTCTGAAAGGAAAAACACGACAATCTAAAAAAAGTTGAAAAAACTTTGATTTTTTGGGTTTTCCAAAAAAAAATTTTTTTTAGATGTTTGCTGTTCTTTATCGATTCCCGAACATTTTCCTTTCGTTCACATAGATTTCTCGCTGAAAACCATCGAAAACAATGAAAAAAAAGGAAGAATCTCAAAAAAAAAACGTGAAAAAAATTTTTTGGCTAATTTTTTTTCGATTTTCGCTGCTTTTTACATTATTTTCAGAGAATTTTTCAATCGTTCACATTGATTTTTCACTGGAAACCATCCGATACAGTGAAAAAAAGCAACGAAAATTTAATTTTTAAAAATTTGAAATTTTTTCTGCGATTTTTTAAAAATTATTTTTTTTCTCGTATGGAAACCAAGAAAATCTAAAAATTCACAATGAAAAACTCCATAATTCTCACAAATTAGACTATTTCTAGCTTCTCAATCTTATTCTATATTCGATTTTTTCAAAAAAAAAGTTGAAAAAAAAAACAAAAATTTCTTTTTTTTTCAAAAACCCACCTTCAAATCAAACCCTCCGGCATGAATATCCAACTTGCTTCCGCAAATCGCCGAGGACATCACGGAGCACTCGATATGCCATCCGGGTCGTCCATTTCCCCACTCTGACGGCCAGAACGGTTCTCCATCCTTGGACGATTTCCACAATGCAAAGTCATTCGGACTGCGTTTCGCTTTGAGTCGATCATCCGAGATACTCAGCTCTCCTTCTCCTTCTCTCATATTCTTCATCAAATCCCCGTCATCTCCATATGCCTCTGGGACGAGTTTCGCATAAAAATGCTTTGGGTTTTGCTCAAAAGCCTTGGTGTCAAAGTACACACTCCCATCATCAGCTGCGTAGGCATATCCATTCGCAATGATCTTTTTCACATAAGTAATAACCTCCGGGACGTATTCCGAGACACGTGTGAGAACATCAACGGGCAGAACGTTTAGACGAGCCATATCGGCGAAAAACTCATTTTCGTAGGTTTTTGCGAGTTGATCAAAGACACTGTGGTCTCTGACATCCTTTCCATGATGATGGTCGAGCCATTCGGAGAGCACGTCGCGCGATTCGTTGAGAAGTTGTCCCTTGGCGTTTTCAATGGCGATCGCGTCCTGGGCCTTCATGGCGACCTCGAGGGCGTCGGATTGGGCTTGGACTTTTTTGATCTGAAAGTTTCAAGGGTATTTTCAAGGATTTGGCGAAAATTTTATCGGTTTTCTGGTGTTTCCTGATTTCAGGTCTGATTTTCCATGAAAAACTCAGAAATTCTAATCAAATTGACAATTTCTAGGCTCAAAATCCTCCTTGTTATCCATTTTTATTTTAAAAAATTGAAAAAAAAAAATTTTGGAATCGAGAAAAGTTACGAAATCAGTTTTTTCGGTGTTTTCTCGATTTCGGACCTACTTTTTCGAATCTTTTCTGATGAAAACGGATAGAAAAAAGAATTCTGACCCTAGAAATAGTTGATTCGACCAGAATTATTGAGTTTTTCATTGCGATTTACTCATTTTTGTAATTTTTCAGCCAAAAACACGAAATATGAAAATTTTAGCTGAAAAACTGAACAGTTTTGGTTGAACTGACTATCAACCGGTTTCAAATTCTCTATTCTATCCGAATTCATTAAAAAAATTTGTAAAAATAGGTTGAAAATTGAGAAAACAGCAAAAAACTGATTTCGTGGCGAGACCCGCTGAGTGCAAATCTTGAAATTAAAAATCTAAATTTTTTTTATATGAAAATCTCAATAATTCTGGTCAAATCGACTATTTCTAGGCTCCAAATCCTTCTTTCTATTCGTTTTTTAAAAAAAAATCAAAAAAAATATTCAATTTGACCAGAATTCTCAATTTTTTTCCCTTTCTTTCATTTTTCTACTTTTTTGGCGATTTTCGAAAGACTAAAAATACTCACCATAACCTCCAACATCTTCTTCTTATCCGGATCCACCTCATTCTCAAATTTGGCATTGAAATGCTCCAAAGCGGCCACAACATCCTCAATGACCTTGATAACAGACGGAGCTTGCGATTCGTCAAAGTACGATTTGAGGAGATGACGTTGACGGGCTCGCTTGATGATTTTATCGTCGACATCGGTGATGTTCATGATGAATTCGACGTCGTAGCCGAAATAGTCACGGAAGACACGACGGAGAATGTCCAGGGAGAGGTAGGAACGGGCGTGACCCATGTGGGATGAGTCGTAGACCGTCGGACCGCAGATGTACCATCGGACCTGAAAATGATTGTTTTTGACCGATTTTTGGTTGGTTTAAGCTTGATAAACTGTTTTCTAGCATTTTCTGGCAATTTTCAGGAAGTTTTCTGTTTTTTTTTCAGTTCCCGAGGATTTCACAATTTTTAGCAATTTTCAAAATGGATTTTCGCTGTTCTTTAAATACGAGGATTTCCAGTACTTTACGTTGATTTTTTACAAAAAAAATATTCTGAAAAAATTTCATATTTTTCATGCGTTTTTTTTCTCCGATTTTTATGTTTTTTTTTTCAATTTTCCGAGGATTTTTCAATCGCTTACATTTATTTTTTACTAAAAACCATCAGAAACAGTGAAAGAAAACAACGAAAATTCACAAAAATTGCTGATAAAAAATTTCAAATTTTTTCGAATTTTTTTGTCGCGATTTTTGTGGATTCCTGCTGTTTTTTTTTTCACTAATTCCATAGTTTTTCGATCGGTAACATTGATTTTCTACTGAAAACTATAAGACTTAGTGAAAAAAACCAAAAAAATATTTTTTAAAATTTTTGAAAAAAAAACGATTCCAAATTTTTTCGAATTTTTTTGTTGCGATTTTTTTTTGCATTTTCATTTTTTTCCTTATTTCTGAGTTTTTTTTCCAATCGTTTGAATTGTTTTTTTACTGAGAATTACCGGAAAAAATTTTTTCAACTCAAAAACATGCAAAAACTCACCCGTTTCCCCTCATTCGGCACGAAGAGCTCCTTCTGGCGAGTCAAACTGTTATAAACAGTGAGTTGCGGCGGTGGAGTCGCGTTCTTCGGCTGCTCCCAGTGTTTTTGGGCTCGTTTCACAGCTACTAAACATCAATTTATTTTGTTTTCAAATTTTATGAGAATTTCGGCGGGAAATTTTTTTTCTGTTTTCTCTATTTTGAACCGATTTTTTCAAATTTTTTTAAAGAATTCGGATAGAATAGAGGATTTGGAGCCGATTGATAGTCAGTTCAACCAAAGCTGTTCAGTTTTCAGCGAAAATTTTCAGATTTCGTGTTTTTGGCTTGTTTATCGGAAAAATCACAAAAATGAGTAAATCGAAATGAAACACTCAATTATTCTGGTTGAATGAACTATTTCTAGGTTCCAAATTCTTTTTTCTGTCCGTTTTCATCAGAAAAAATTCAAAAAATTGGTTTGATCGCAGAATTAATAAATTTGAAGTTTTGACTCACCAGGTCTCAAATTCTGATCCATCGTGGCGTTCTGATAGCAGGAAAAGTGTGTTCGGACGGCTCCAAATTCGAATTTCGTCGTCGACAAGAGACGGACCAAGCGGGATGCGGAACGCGTCTTGGATGCGATGAAGACGGAACGAAAACGCCTGGAAAGAAGCGGTTTTCGTGTTGCGGATTCAATGATAGGGGGAGAGAAGAAACGAGGAGAATGGAGAGAAAGAGGAGAGAGACGGAAAAGAGACGAAGAGAGACAGATGTTTGCAGTTCGATGACGGGAAGTGAACAGAGGCTTTTGGTCTGGTCAAAATGATTTTCTCATAATTTTCAATGATGAATTTGCCCAAAAAGATTGAAAGTGACCCTAAACCTTGAAATTTGCATAGAAAACCCGGAAAACGGATTGAAAATGTAAAAATTTTTAAAAAGAAAATTGCCGATACACATTGGAATCTGCCTAGAAATATTGAAAACAACTCTAAAACCATAAAACTTGCATTAAAAACCCAGAAAAATCCAAAATTTTGAGAAAAAAAGCGTAGAAAGAATTTTAGGAAATAGAATTTTTTCTAGTAACTTCAAATTTTCCGTGAGAAACCACAAATTTAGTGACGGACACTAAAAATCACAGAAAATGCCACAAAAGCTAGAAAAACACAAGTGAATTACTAAGAATTCGCAGAATAGCACAAAAAAATTTGGAAAAAATTTTTGAAAAAATTACAAAAAATGTTTTCAAAATTTTACAAAAAAACTTTGAAAATGCCCAAAAAATATAAAAAATGAGTTGGAAATTTGAAAAAAAATTTCTGAAAATTGCAAAATATGTAATTTTAAAAAACTTCGAAAATCACACTAAAAAATTACAGAATTGCTATCAAACTCTGGAAAATGGGCTAAAAATGCCAGAAATAAAACAGAAATCGACTAAAAATTACCAGGAAGTACCAAAAATTCAAAACGTCTCCAAAAAAGCCCAGCATCTTCAGAATCTCGTCAAGAACAAAAAGACAAACTTGTTCTTGTCTATACACGGAACTACCACCCTCTAGAAAGAGATGATCATGTTGCGATATGAATGCGTAGATTACGAACTTGTCAATTCCCACCACTTCCTCTTATCACTATCACCAATTTGCAGCTGCTGTCGCGTCGACACTGTGTACGTGCCAATTTCAATGGAAATTTTTTGGGAAAAATGGGGATTGACATTGAAAATGACGTCATCATTAAGAAAACTGACTTTTCCAAGTAATTTTGCTCAAAAAATGACTTTGAAATGAGCGAAAAATGTCTGAAAATCATAGAAAATTGTCGAAAATTTTTAAAAATCACAGGAAATCCTCAAAAATAGCAAAAAAAAACCAAAGCGGAACAAATGACTAAAAGAATGACTGCAAGCCGCCGCTTACTACACGCAAATAACACTGACGAAACGGCGTATTTCCATTACATCATCCGTTTCTCGGCCCAGCTGACTTTTTCTCTCTCTTGTTATACTTTGCTATTGCAACATTTCTATCAGATGGAGTATTAAAAAGAGAGGAGCATTCACTGTTCTACTGACAATCAGTTGGACGGGAAATGTGATAAGAAAATGGGAGAATGAAAAAAAATTTTTGACGAAAAAAATTTTTTTTTCGGAATTCGTGATCTTTGAAGCAGAGAAATTGGATCGGATTAGTCACATGATAAATCGATGGAAAATGAGGAATTCAATGAGAAAGCAAGATTTCTGCGTCTCTTTCACTCGTTTTCGGCAAAGAGAACTGTTTGAACGAAACGGAAAGGGTCACGAACTGAAGGCGGAACTCCCCAAATTTCGGAAAGTTTGCATACATTGTGAAATTGCGAAAATTCAACTTAATTCGTCATGCAGCGGGTCTCGCCACGAAATCGGTTTTCTGATGTTTCCTCGTTTCTGGACCACCTTTTTTGAATTTTTCTGACGAAAACGGATAGAAAAAAGAATTTGAAACCTAGAAATAGTTCATTCGACCAGAATTGTTGAGTTTTTCATTGCGATTTACTCATTTTTGTGATTTTTCCGATAAACAAGCCAAAAACACGAAATCTGAAAATTTTAGCTGAAAAACTGAACAGTTTTGGTTGAACTGACTATCAACCGGTTTCAAATTCTCTATTCTATCCGAATTCATGGGAAAAATTTGAAAAAATCGGTTGAAAATCGAGAAAACTGCAAAATTTGAAATAGACAAAAATTTCAAAATGGACACCAATCTATTTGATCAGGCCATCGCTCCGACTCTTTCTCTCATTCTATTTGATATTGTTGACTATTGCGGAGCTCCACAACACCAAACACAATAAAATGGCAATAACCAACAGCTTTTCACACAGAGAAAACAGAAAATATGGACACCCACGCGTTTTTTTTTTGAAATTGAGGAGGGAAAAAAGAGAGAAACGAAGATGAATAGAACAGAAGAATTTGGAAATATCTAGTTGTAACCTGGAATTTTTGGGATTTTTTTTCAAAAATTAGGAAAAAAAATTCTAAACGAATTTTTCGGAGAAAAATCATGATTAACATAGGAAAATGGACATTGGCTAGCAGAATATCAACAAATACCACTGAATAAATCAAAATTAAGCCCAAAAACCCCAAAAATCCCCCGAAAACCCAGAAAGTGACCTAAATTTGGGCGAGTGGCGCTGGCGCCACTTGGCCGAACGGTGTACGCAATTTTGCGTAGAATAGTGGGTTTGGTACTTGCACCGAGGGAAAATGGGAAAGTTTGAAAAAGAAAAAACAATATTTTTATGAGAAAAATCGCAAAAAAACAGTTATAAAAATGGAAAAGAGAAAGATTTATTTCTTTGATTCCTATTTTTCCGCGAAAATTCTATTTGAAAAACCGTAGTTTCCGCTGTTTTTTGTGTTTTCGTTGCGAGACCCATAGAATGTTTTAGGGTATGCGCCTTTGGTTACTGTAGAAAAATTTAGGAAATTTTTTTCAATTTTCGAAAGATTTTTCAGTGAAAAACAAGCTTTTTTGAGTGTTTTTCCGCCAATTTTTCAGTTTTTTCAGCTAAAAATTATGAAAAATAACAATTTGAAACTTAAATTTACTTAATTCCAGTGTATTTTCCCTCTTTTTAACCTAAACTTTTGATTTCACAACATTTTTCAGATCGTCAAGAAAATAAAACATGAGCGGTTCCGACGATGACGACAACCAAACATCCAGAGAAGTAAGCTAGTTTCATTGCGAAATCTTTCAAAATATTCGTTTCTTTTTTTTTAGGAAGAACAATTGACCTACGAGATCTACTTTTTGATTGTTCGCACTGTGGTGGGTTTTTTGAATTTTTAAAGTTAAAAATCAATTTCTATTGCTATTTTTAGTGCGAAAAGGGTGTTGTGAAGATCCCAGACTTGCGAAAAGTCTATATGAACGCGGTGTCCAATGACAAGACCATTCAGTATCGCTCGCTGTCGGAGGTGCTCAAGACGGTTAATGAGAATTTGAAGCATTTTCAGGGATGGAGTGTGAGTTTTTTAATTTTAAAATTGTATAATTAGTCTAACACGATTGACAAATCCTGAAAAAAATGTAAAAAAACCCAAAAAAAAATTTTTTTTCCGAATTTTTTTTTCAAATTTTTCAAAACCTGATCAAACTACAAACTCTAAATTATTAAAAACTGCAATTCTAGGCCACTCTTCACGACGATCGCCTCACCTACGTCTCCATCCTCGACAAACAACCCATCGGCCAGTCGGGACCCAATGAAACTGATCGAGTCCTCGGAGTTCTCAAAAACGCGTTGATGTACGTGTTCATGGCCACTAAACCAAATGCGAAACATCCCGGAGTGCCACATGACGATTTGATGACTTATTTGGTGGGTTTTTCAGAAATTGAAAAAAAATAATTTTTGTAAAATTTTTTTTTTCGAATTTTTTTTTGAATTTTTCGAAAAATAATGGTTGAAAATAACAAAAAAAATTCAAAACGTTCTAGACACTTTCAATTTTAAATTTTTCGCAAAAAAAATAAATTTCCCACCTCGAAAAATTCAATTTTCAAAAAAAAAATTTTCTTAATTTTTTTTTTGAATTTTCGAAAAATGATGCTTCAAAGTTACAGAAAAAAAAAATTAAAACGTTCTAGACACTTTCTATTTTCAATTTTTCGTAATTTCACACTTTGGAAAATTGAAAAAAATTCAATTTTCAAAAAAAAAATTTTGAAAAAAAATTGGAAAAAAAAATTTTTTTTCGAATTTTTTTTGAATTCTCAGAAAAATCAATGCTTAATATGTCAAATAAAATCTAGAACATTCAGAAACCTTAAATTTTAAATTTTCAGCGGTTCCATATCACAAAAAAAATTCTAAAAATTTTAAAAATGTCAAAAAAAAATTACTTCAAGTCAATTTTACCGAAATTCTCAATTTTAACCAATAAAAACACTTTACAATTGTTCTAAAAAATCTCAAATCCTTATAAAACTTCTATTTTTGATCGAACCCGCCCTAAAAAAATTTAGAAATTAAAAAAAAATTCTAAAATTAATAGATTCAAATTTGTATTCAAAATACGATATCAAATATCAAAATAGAAATAGTACAAGAATAGTATCAAAAGTTAGTGAGTGTCTGGGTCTTCCGATCCCCTGGGTCTCTGCACCATCGGTCCTTCATCTGGTTTGTCATCCTGAATCTGTCGTTTCACTGCCTGATTTTGTTGGAGCGTTTCGATCATGATTTTCATTACTTGCTCGTTCGCTGGAATCTTCAGGAACTTTAGCAGGTTCTCGTCTTCCTCTTTCACAGCCGTCGCGATCACCTCATCACTCTGAAACGGTTCAATACATACTACTTTTTTTTGCTGTTTTCTTGATTTTCAACCGATTTTTTCAATTTTTTTAAAATGAATTCGAATAGAATAGAGAATTTGAAACCGATTGATAGTCCGTTTAACCAAAACTGTTCAGTTTTTCAGCTAAAATTTTCAGATTTCGTGTTTGTTTTTTTTTTTAAATAGTTCATTCGACCAGAATTATTGAGTTTTTCATTGCGATTTACTCATTTTCAAAAAAACAACACGAAATCTGAAAATTTTAGCTGAAAAATTGGACAGTTTTGGTTG
This sequence comes from Caenorhabditis panamensis, assembly GCA_900883565.2. Classification (NCBI taxonomy): domain Eukaryota; kingdom Metazoa; phylum Nematoda; class Chromadorea; order Rhabditida; family Rhabditidae; genus Caenorhabditis; species Caenorhabditis panamensis. The sequence goes on along the minus strand of LR538086.1, from coordinate 311,954 downwards.
AACTGACTATCAATCGGTTTCAAATTCTCTATTCTATTGGAATTTATCGAAAAAATTTTAAACAATCGGAAACTCACAGTATCTGCGATCCTCTCTGCGTACAACGATCCGGGAATGCTCTCTGGTCTCGGGCAATACACGGTTTTCCGAATCGGTCCTTCTAGCACGAACTTTTTAACATCAACATGACGCGGAGTAGTCCAGATTTGGATGCTCTTGTGGAGGTATGTGAGTTGTAAACGGAAGTACTCTTCGATGTTGTCATGAAAACGGGCGATCTGCTCTGAACTGATCCTCATCTCATGGTCCTTGGAAATGAGAGCACGACGGAACTCTGGGAAGTCGGAGGGGTCCTCATAGGTACGTTGATTCCATGGAATCTCCGGCTCAATGAACCAGGCTTCTTTGATGGACGGATTGGGCTGGTAGTACTCTCGGAAAACGGGCTCCTCCTTCTGGACGATGTGTCCGATTGAGAGAAGGTAGTAGAAGACTGCAGAGTTCTCGGGACCGGCAAACCACGGGGCACCGAGGGCGACGACGTTGTAGAAGAGCTGGCGGGGGAGACCAATCTTTCCGTCGATCATTCTTTTGAAGAAATCTGAAAGAATGGAAGGGTTAATTGAGAAACAGTACAATGTATTAAGTTGGTTCATAAGTTTCGTTACTTTGACAAAATCTCTATCAGGAATGTAGCTAAAAATCTGAAATTTTGCACACACATAGACCAACCCTAGAAACTAACTGTGCCAAAAAATTCAAATCATAACTTTTAGTTTCGGCTGAGATAAAATTACGAGCGTCTCTTTCATTTTAGGGGGCAAAATTGCAAAAAAAAATTCATCAGAACAGCTAGATTTTTTCTGAATAGTGGAATCGGATGTGCATGCAACCAATACATAATTGCATTTTAGTTTGGATTTTTAGAATGAGTTTCCGAATTTTGGGAAGGGGTCAGAATTTCGTCTTTCGCTTGATTTTGGCACTGTTTTCACTTATTTTGATTTTTTGAGCTTCTAATTTTTTTTTTAAATTTCAAACCAAAAAGCTAACAGTTCAAAAATGAATTTTGCATCATTTGCACCGAAAATCGTTGCTCCATATCAACTTTTCAGAAAATTGGTCCAAAATTCTAAAATATCGAAAATCATCATGGAGAAACGACCATGTGCGCGAAAAATGAACCAACATAATATACTCACCGGGTCCTCGTGGATCCTTCCTAGCGAACATCTTCAAATTTGAAAGTCTGAACACGTTTTCAAATTGCTCCGGATCGGCAAGATAGAATCGGTTTGCTTTCGCCGTACTTCCTTTCTCGATTCGGAATTTCGGGTGACTGATCTGTTTGCGCACACTGTTTCTCCAGTTTTCCTCGGGAATGTAGCGGAATCTAGGGAAGTGGTGTCTGAAAGTACCAGATTCAAGAAGAAGATAACGAGGAAACTCACAGAATGAACGAGTAGATCTGATTGTGGGTACAATATCCAGTCGGCGAGTTTCGAATGGCCAGGCCCATGAGCGTGGGAAGTGGAATCGACGGGTCGGATAGATACACTGGAAATTTGACCGCCGGCGTATTCTTTTTTCGGAGCCATTTATCCAAATCTTCAGACATTCCCGGGGTTTTGGGCGTTTCGGATGTAGAGGCCATTGTCAGCGAGTTGGCGAGGCGAGACGAGACTGAAATCGGTCAAGTAAGACAATGTTTCGGATAAAGAAAATAACGAGAGAGAGAAGACAAAGTACGGATCAATAAACGTCGAATTTGCTCGAATCAGCAGAATTAGGATTTCCTAACACAGACATCTGGAAATTAGGTGGTAATTAGATGAAAAAATGAATAATCGGCCGATTTTTAACAAAAAACTCAAAAAATTGAGAAAAAACAGCGAAAAAACACGAGAAATCGGTGGAAAACAAGCAAAAAAAGCGAAAAAAATTCGAAAATAAATCCAAAATTTTGAAAACTACCGTAACCCCCGCAAATCGTGGCGAGACCCCCAAGTTGTTTTGGACTATGCGCCTTTAAAATTTCAATTTTTTGCCTAAAATTCTGCTCAAATTTCACCGATTTTCTTGCTTTTTTCGTCATTTTTTAGAAAAACACTTTTAGAAAAAAAAACGCGAAATGAATAAGATTGCCTTGTCCTCCTTTCCCCATGTGTTTAGAATGATTTGATCTATCGAGGAAATTTGGGATATCAAAATTTTCGAATTAGACGACCGAAAACAAAAAAAAGGATAAAACAGGTCTGAGAGCACTTTGAAATACACCAAACAACAGTTCTATTTTTGATAAAAAAAAACGCCATAAAAAATTAGAATTTCTTTAAAAAATTGAAAAAAATTGTTTTTTTTTATTTTCAAAAAAAAAAAATTCTGCCAATTTTCAACAAATTTTTGGAATTTGACAGATGAAAACTGCTCTAAATTTGCTCCGAAACATTTTAAAATCCAGATAACAGTTCTATTATCGATAAAAACAGTCTGAAATTTTTTTTAATTTTGAAAAAAAAAATTTTTTTCCAAATTTTTCCACAAATTCGACGGAAAAAAATTCAATTTTTTCCTAAAATTATGTTAATTTTGAAAATACAGTCAGATACATCCAGAAAAACTTGCAAAACCTAAAAATTTTTGAAAAATATTAAAAAATTCCGAAAAATTTTCAATTTTTTTGAAAATTTATTTTTTCAATTTTTTTCAAAAAATTTCAATTTGAAAAATTCCAGAACTCTCAGAGTGCAGTCTAAATTTTCAAAATCTATTTCTAAAAGCCAATAAAAATTTCAATTTCCCCCAAAATTCCAGGAAACCACCGCCTCCACGACAGCCGATCGCAAGTTGTCCCTCTCCGACTTGGAACTTCTCAAGAAACAAATCTCACCAAACGCCCGTGCCGATTTCATCAAAAAGGGCTATCTCTCCTTCTCGAAAACCGTCAACGAAAACGACGAAGAGGTGCATCGCTACGAGTGGGGACCCATTGCAAAGCAGACAGTCGATCCGACGGAACTCGTTCAGATCTTTGCGAAACTCACCGGGATGACTGTTGGACAGCTCAAGGAGCAGTCCGAGAGGGCTCAGAAGCTCAGAGAGGAGCAGTTGGCGGCGGTTAGAGTGAGTGAAAATGGTATACAATAAAAAAAAACAACCTATTTTTTGCAGCACGGAGCAATTCTCCCAACGAGAGGTGGAAGATGAGGAAGGAAAGAAAGAAAGCTGTCAAATTTCAAAAAATTAAGGAAAATTACAATAAAATTCAGCTTTAAAACTAGAAAACAAAACAAATGTAACAGGATCAAAAATTGTACACGATTTACGGGTTGATACGACGTCCCATTCCGAATCTTGGATGCTCCTCTTCTTCTGGCTCCTCCTGCACTTGAGATCCCTTGATTGGAGAGGTTCTTCCGAATCTCTGCGATTCCTGGGGCTCCTCTAGCTCCTCTTCTGGCTCTTCCATCTCAACATCTTCAGCTTCAGCTTCTTCAGCTTCCGAAGCTGCAACTACTGGCTGGGATCCTCCAATTGGCGCGGTTGCTCCGAATCTTTGCGATTCTTGTTGTGGCTCTTGCTCCATTGGTTCGGGCTCCATTGGCTCCTCCTCCTGCTCCAATTGCTCCAAAATCTCGGCTCTCGGAGCCAGATCCTGAGATCGAATGCTCGAGACTCGACCGTATCTTTTGGCTTCTTCCTGCTCCAAAGAGCCCATATCCAAAAGACTTGGCATGCGGCCAGATTTTCGCGAAACCGGGGTTTCCATTGGAGCAATTGGGGCTTCGGCGGTTGGAGCGAGACGGCGAGCGCTTTTCTGGAAGAGAAAATCATGGATAGTTCGAAAATTTGTTGAAATCTGGGAAAAAATACCTTCTTCGGCTCAGTTTCAGCTGGTTCTGGCTCCTTTTCCGGCGACTTTTCCTTTTCCTTCTGTTGAGCCCCTTTCTTCTTCTTTTCTTCAGAGCCATTCTTCTTTTTGATGGTCTTGCTCTCCACTTTCTTCACCTCATTGTCCTTCTTAGCATTGCTCAATCGTCCGGAACGTCTTGCTGGGGCCTTCTCCGGCGATGATTCCGGTGTCTTTTGGGGCTCTGGAGACTTCTCTGGAGTCTTCTCCTCGCTTTTCTCGACCTCCTGACGCTTCTTTCTGTTGTTTCGTGGCTCCGGTTCTTTCTCCAGACTCTTCTGAAGTTCCGGAGTTTCCTGGGGCTCTGGAGACTTCTCTGGAGTCTTCTCCTTGTTTTTCTGAACCTCCTGACGCTTCTTCTTGTTGTTTTGAGGCTCCGGCTCTTTCTCTGGGCTCTTCTCGGACTCTGGCTCTTTCTCCGGACTCTTCTGAAGCTCTGGAGTCTTTGGGGGCTCCGGGGACTTCTCCTTGCTCTTCTCGACCTCCTGACGCTTCTTCTTGTTGTTTTGAGACTCCGGTTCTTTCTCCGGACTCTTCTGAAGCTCTGGAGTCTTCTGGGGCTCTGGAGACTTCTCTGGAGTCTTCTTCTTCTTCTTGTTCTGAGGCTCCGGATCCTTCTCCTTTCCTTTCTTCTCATTCTTCTTCGGCTCCGACTCTTTCTCCATGATCTCATCGAGCAACGACCTCTTCTTCTCGCCCTTCTTTTTAGGCTCCGGCGCCTTTTCCACAACCTCATCAACCTCCATTCCTTCATCCTCTGGCTCAGCGACACGCGACTCATTGCGGATTCTCATCAAATCCTCGTCAATGTGATGGTCTTCAAAGACTGGCGACTCATGACCACTATCGTCTGGATTCTCGTATCCCAGAGTACGACGTGTGATCTCGATGGTGTTGTCCGAGGCGTTGGTGGTGGATTTGCGGATCGGAGTGTTTCTGGAAGAAATCCATGGTTTTGACAGCTTTTTAGATGAAAAACTCACGGCTCCTCCATATTATAATCCTGCTCAAATGGCTCAAATGGCTCCACAGGACGACGAGTTTGAATCGGAGTGCGATCCATCTGCGGAGAATGAGGACGTCCGATGGTGTACTCGGAGGCGAATTCCATTTGGAATCTGTGATTATACGGAAACGCCACTGCTCCAAGTTGCTCGATTCCTCTCAAATTCACGAATTCGTCGACTTGCTGGAAGCCGACCGCGAAATCCGGTGCTCCAACATACGCCACTTTCAGAGACGGAGCCATTCCGATTGGCAGTGGAAGCAGTTGTTCGAGAACGTTCTGAAGCTTGCTGAACAGTTTACAGAACTCTTGGCACGTTTTGCCCATGTCCTTGTAGTCAACGTTGAATGTGTCCTTGTTTCCGCTGTATCCGATTTCCGCAGAAACACCGTCTCGGTAGGAGAAGCTCCAAATGAAGGTCTCGACGGTCTTCTCGTTCAAATTGTCCTCTACGACGATTGCGAGTTTCTGAAAGATTCGTTTGTTTTCTAGAGGTTTCGGGGCTGCTTTTACTTACGAAAACTTGCTTCTCTCGAATCATCACTTCAATCGAGTTCAGTTTGCTAGACACTTTCTTGGCTTGAGGGTTCGTTTGATCCAACATGTAGCCGGAAATGTCACCTGAACACAATTTTCCGATAAATTTCGTTGCGCAAAGACAATTCACGTACCATAAACCTTAAAAGGAACGAAGAGAGACTCTGGAAGAAGGTTTCTCTCTCTCAAAATGGTACAATTGACGACATTGACACAGTTGGCGAGCACTTGAAGCGACATGTCCGAGTTACTCACTTGCTTCTCGAAGAGATTGTCATCCAAGGCGGACTGAAATTGATTGTTTGATTTTCCATCCAATTCTTAAGAAAATAACTCACTTTTTGTCGAACAACGCCGGATGGCATATCGAGGATGCTCGAATCAGCAGAATTAGGATTTCCTAACACAGACATCTGTAAAATTGTGTGAAATTATGAAGTTTATGTTGATTTTTAACGAAAAAGCCAAGAAAATTAGGGAAAAACAGCGAAAAAACACGAAAAATCGGCGGAAAACAAGCGAAAAAAGAGGAAAAAAATTCGAAAATAAATGCAAAATTTTGAAAACTACAGTAACCCACGCTAATCGTGGCGAGACCCACAAGTTGTTTTGGGCTATGCGCCTTTAAAATTTTAATTTTTCAATTTTTTTGCCTAAAATTTTTGCTCAAATTTCACCGATTTTTCATCTTTTTTCGTCATTTTTTCACTTTTCCTGGTCAATTTTCGATGAATTTTTTCAATTTTCCAGTTCTAGATGGCTCCAAGAACCAGAAAAACTCGCAAAATCGAAAAAAGCGTCCAGGAAAGTTATACCAGTGTGAGTTTTTGATTTTGAATTTTTTTCCGAAACGATTTTCATTTTTCTTTTTTTTCAGAGCGCTCTCAAGGATTCACAAGAGGTTTTGCAAGATGAAGAAGAGCTAGAAGAAGAGCAGAATGAAGAGCAGAATTACGAAGACGAAGAGAATCCCGAAAACACATCGAAAACCGAAAATCCAGAAGAACCAGAAGCCCTTCCCGACGTTTACATGACTTCCGAATCCGAAAACAGCGAGTCTGAAGGCTTTAGCACGTCTAGCAGTGAAGCAGAGGACAGTGAGGACGACTATGAACTCGAGATCGGCTTGAAACCACGTGTCAAAAAGACGATCGACTCTGGAACTTCTGATACTGAAAACGAGGGAATTGACGAGTTGAGAGATATCGAGAAGAGAATGGAACGAGAGCTCAAAAAGAACCGTTTGATGCAGAAAAGACGTCGTGATGAGGAAGCGAAAGATGATGGGATTATTTGCGAGTTCGAGTCGTCGGTTTACAAGAAGAATCGCAAGAGGAGAATGTTTCGCAGGAGAATTGTAAGTTTTCTGTGTCATTTTTAAGTCAAAAAGTTCATTTTCCCATTCTAGATGAGACCACCCGGCGAGAAACGTCGACGAATCCGAAGAGCCAACGTGGATATGACCGATGTGTTCAGTTGTGAGACATTTGCCGACCCTCCGGAGGATGCTGTGGTAAGAAAAATTTTGAAAATCCAGGAGAATTGAATTTTTCAGACTCTAAAAGTCAATGTAGACCTGGAGGAGCCAGATATTGATGATAAAGAATTGAAAAAAGTGTTCAAGGTGATGAAACTCGGACATCTCTTGACTGATGATGAATCTGAAGAGGAGGATGACGCGGATATTACTGCGAAAAAGATTAATGTGAGTTTTCAACTTTTTTGAACTTTTTCTGATAAAAACGGATAGAAAAAAGAATTTGGAACCTAGAAATAGTGCATTCGACCGGAATTATTGAGTTTTTCATTGCGATTTACTCATTTTTGTGATTTTTCCGATAAACAAGCCAAAAACACGAAATCTGAAAATTTTAGCTGAAAAACTGAAAAGTTTCGGTAGAACTGACTATCAATCGGTTTCAAATTCTCTATTCTATCCGAATTTTTTGAAAAATTTGAAAAACTCGGTTCAAAATCAAGGAAAGAGAAAAAAACTGATTTAGTAAATTTGCCAATTTTTTCCAGTTCTACGACGCTCGAAACGCCAAAGAACGCGTCCGTCAAATCACCAATCTGGATATCTCTCCGTTTGTCGATAAACTTTCTGGAATTGAGTTAGTGGTCTCAAATTCACTGAATCACTGAAATTTTTAATTTAGGAGTCATAAAGCCGAGCAGGGAAGCGTTCAATCCAGAATTCAAAACTATCATCCGAATATTTTCAAGGAGGAGCCGGTTCATAGACTTCCGGAGGGTCTTATTTGGGAGACAGATTTCAGGTGATTTTTTTGAAAATTTTGAAAAAAAATTTTTTTTTGGAATTTATTTTTTGAAACTCTAGATTGAAAAAGTAGCAGAAAAAAGCAGAAAAAGTACGATACATTTTTCAAATTTTAATGACAAATTTGAAATAGGCTTTAAAAAGAAAAAAATTAGAAATAGGTTTTGAAAAAAAAAAAACTTGATGCGAAGTTCTTGTTTTTCTCAATTTTTCTAAAAAATTTTTTTAAAAAATCCCGGTTAAAAAATGTTTTTCTGTAGCATTCTGATTTTCTAAATTTTTAAAAAATTATTTCTGAACTTTCTGCATTTTTAAGAAATTTTCCAGCCATGAAAAATATAGAAAAATCGCAAAAAATTTTTTCAAAAAAATGAAAAAAAATTCCTGTTTTTTCAAAAAAATTACTGTAGCTTTCTAATTTTTCAATCTCTTCAAAATTCCCTGTAAACCTTCTGCATTTTTTTAAAACAAATTTCCAGTCATAAAAATCGCAAAAATTTTCCACAAAATCAAAAAAATTCGTCAAATTTGCGATCTTTCTCATTTTTTTTCAATTCTGTAAAATTCCTGCATTTTTTCAATTCTCGTTCGAAAAATTGCAGAAATCAGTTTCCAAAAAAAATGAAAAAAAAAATTTCAAAATTTCTGCGAATTCTCCAAATCTCAAAATCTGAAAAACTCAAAATTCCAGCCACCTAATCTACGGATTCACCGAATTCGACGCCCACGCCAAAACCCGAGAGCTCCTCGACACTGCTGCCGCCGAACGAACCGCCACTCTAAAACAACAACTTCTCGAGGAATTTAACAGAAGATTTCTGGAGAAAAAGGCGCAAAGAGCTGGTTTCGAAGATCAAATGGTTCAGCTGGAACAAGGTGCCGGACACTCTGGAATGCTGGATTACGATGGAAATCGTTCGAATGATGAGATGGAACAGGAAGGAGAGGAGCTCTTCATATTCGAAGATGATAATGTTCAAATTCTTGAATTTTCCTGAATTTCCCTGAATTTTTCTAGATTTTTTCTGCCATTTTACGACTTGTCATACTGTATTTTTATTGTTTCCCCCCTCGATTTTTCGATTTTTCATCGAATTTTTATTGTTTTAACTGCATTTTTATGACCCGAGTAGAGTAGGTATAAATGAGAGAAATTCATATGGTTTTTCACAATTTTTCTGTATTTTCTGATTTTTTTTTTCATTCTAAAAAATCAAAAATGACTGCTTCTGGATTCTTTGCTCGGATTCTAGTGGTTCTGGTGGTATTTGTGGTGGTAGGGATTTTTTTAAAAATTCGAAAAATTTCAAAAAAATTTTTTTAATTTCTAAAAATTTTTTTTTGAAAAATTTTTAACACTTTTTTAGACCCTTGTCATCGCGGACTCGTCGTCTGCACAATGCAACGAAGTAGATGGAGTTAAATTCTGTTGAAAAATTGATTGTGGAATAAATAAAAAATGTTGTGATTTTTCGAAAAAAATTGAAAATTTGAAAAAAAAATTTTTGGACTCCAAAAATTTTTGTAAAACTTTTTTTTCATCCTAAAAAATTAGATACTGTAGCTTCTAGTTTTATCTAGATATTTTTTAGAGCTTCTAAAATTTCAAAAAAATAAAAAATCTCAAAAACAAAAAAAAAATTGTGAAAAAAATTCAAATTTTTTTTTCTTCAGAATCTTGAAAATTTTTCAAAAATCTGTTCTGTGCTTCTAAAAATTAGTTACTTCAGCAATTGTTTGTTCCAGATTATTTTAAATCGTCTGTGATGCTTTGCGAAATTAAAAAAAACCAAACAAATTTTTTTTCGAAATTTTTCAAAAAAAAAATTTTTTTTGAAAAGAAAATTTTTTTTCAAAAATCAAAACACTTTCAACAATTTATTAGAATCTATGTACAACAAGATTTTCTTCTCTCTGTAATCGTCCAATCTACTCATCATCCTCATCATTATGCTTCGGGCGATGCCGACGAAGTGTCTTGATATCCTGATCTCTTTGCGACATTTGTTGAGCAGCATAGTCACGATCACGACGGTATTCTTTGTAGTTCTAAACAAAAAAATAGGCTCTTTATATTACTGCGATCAGGCGAAATGGCCATCGGCGGGTCTCGCCACGAAATCAGTTTTTTGCTGTTTTCTCAATTTTGAACCGATTTTTTCAAATTTTTTTGATGAATTCGGATAGAATAGAGAATTTAAAACCGATTGATAGTCAGTTCAACCAAAACCTTTCAGTTTTTCAGCTAAAATTTTCAAATTTCGTGTTTTTGGCTTGTTTATCGGAAAAATCACAAAAATGAGTAAATCGCAATGAATAACTCAATAATTCTCGTCGAATGAACCATTTCTAGGTGTCAAATTTTTTTTCCTATCCGTTTTCATCAGAAAACATTCAAAAAAGTAGGTCCGGAAACGAGAAAACAGCAAAAACCGATTTCGTGGCCTGTTTTTCTTACCAAATAAGACTGTGGTCGTTGTCCTGTACTTGCACGAACACAGTAGAAAAGGTCATGGAGACAAGTTGGAAGGTAGGTTTGTTGAAGGCCAATGTTAACGATGTTGTCGGCTCTAAAATAGGTTGAAAAATTAAAAAAAAAAAACAAAAAAAATTTTGAAAAAAAAAATTTTTTTTGAAATTTTTTTTTTTTAGAAAATCAAAAAATTCTTATAACCAACCTATTATACGGATAATGACCACTTCTAGCAAACTTATAATCATTCTCCAACTGCGCCATACTCGCTGGTCTTCCATCAAAAAACCCGAGATAAGTTGGTGGGTAGTAATTGGGATAGTACCAATTTCCAAACTGTCCATAATCTCTCGCAGTGTTTTCATTGTAATAAATGTATTTTGGAAGCACTCTAGGGGAATTTTCATAGGTTCTTTGGTAGAATGTGTCAGCGACTTGGCGATTTGTGGTGTCGGCGAGCTTTCCGGGGCCGGGGCCTCCGCCGCTGAAGTTGCAGTCGGCGACGAACTGGAAATGATAGCTTGTAACTTTTTAATGGTGAGAGATAGAAAAAAGTTGTCAATTGCAAAGTTGTAGCCTTCAATTTGAGCTTTGTTTTTGTAGTTGACAACTTTTTATCATCTCTTATGGTTGCAGAATTATAAGCGTTCTCCCAGAGTGCTAAATTGTGCACATTGTTCTCAGGGTTGCTGCGGGAAAACTGCTATAACTCAAGAACCAAAAAAGCTAGCAAAAAGTTGTCAAGTACAAAATTGAAGCTTTCAATTTGAGCTATATTTTTGTAGTTGACAACTTTTTGCTATCTTTTATGGTTCTTGAGTTATAGCAGGTTTCCTAACAGCCACCACTAGTGTGCGTTAGCTCGCTAAGTTGGTTGTGGGAAAACTGCTATAACTCAAGGACCATAACAGCTAGCAAAAAGTTGTTTACTACAAAGTTGAAGCTCTTAATTTCTTCTATACTTTTGTAGTTGACAACTTTTTATTATCTCTTATGGTTGCTGAGTTATAAGCGTTCTCCCAGAGTGCTGAATTGCGCACATTGTTCTCAGGGTTGCTGCGGGGAAACCGCTATAACTCAAGAACCAAAAAAGCTAGCAAAAAGTTGTCAACTCCCAAAACATAGCTTATCCTCTCCTCCACCCATATTTCATATTCCTAACCTGCACAACATCCTCACAAGACATATCTCTCGGCCTTGGTTGAACCTTGTCACAGTTGTTCTTGGACCAAGACAACAATGTCTCGGGGAGTGGATTCCAACGTTCGGCGAATTTGGCGAATGAGGCACACATTCGAGGAGAAGGAGCTGATATGGACAATGCCACGTGGCAAAAGAGCAAGAAGAGATGTTTGATCATCTGGAAACGATCAATAGGAAGGGTGGAAAGTTGAAAATGGTCAGTAACATAAGTTGGGGTCACGAGAAGAAGAGTGGAGAAAATAAAGAAAAAGAAGAAGGCAAAGACTGATTGGAAGGTGTAATCAGAATGTTGATAGGTTGATAAAGACGAGAAGACGAAGAAAACTCGATGATGATGTGACGAGAAACCGAGAAGAACAGTTTGTAGACTACAAGGTGACGTAGGATGTAGGTTAGCTTTGGGTAAACTGCGTTGTAACTCGGGAAGCAAGAGGTCTAGCAGAAAGTTGTCAACTACAAAGTTAAAGATTTTAATTTGAGCTATACTTTTGTAGTTGACAACTTTTTGAAATCTTCAGTGGTTGAAAAGTTACAGTGGTTTCCCCGCAACCACCTGAACAAGGAAGTTAGCAAATGTGCTCTTTGGGAAAACTGCTATAACTCAACATTTTCAAAAGATAGAAAAAAGTTGTCAACTACAAAAATATAGCCCGTTTTATGATCTTTCACTTTGTAGTTGACAACTTTTTGCTATCTCTTATGGTTCGTGAGTTATAACACCTAGAATCTCACCTTACTTCACCCTAAACACAGGAACCTTCCTTGTAGGTAGGTAGGTAGCAGAGGAAATGTGTTGGCTATGTGTTAAAAATAAGGGTAAAATGAGGGTAAGATGCCCTCGCATCCCCTACAAGACCCTAAACACGTTTCCCTGAAGATACTGTACAGATAAAAGAAGCGCAGGCACCGCGACCCCCTTCGGGGGGTCGGGGTTACAGATGCAGCATTACAGCACAGCATAGAACATTTTCTAGCAGTCGCGCATTGTCTAACTTGTATTTTTTACGTGAAAGGGAAAACGTGACATGTCTACGTGGAAGTTAACTCTCTGTTCCATCGGGAAAAACAGAGAAAACACGTGTTCCAAAAAAAGTTATTGCTAGTGGTAGAAAATGTCGGCGGCGGTGGTGGCAAGAGGAAGTGAGGAGCCGAGTCAGGGAGGCCGATTTGTGAATATGACCGAAGGAATGACGGCGGAGAGTATTGATTACGGTAGGTAGAGAATACAGTGTGAAAATGGGCCAAAAATTGAAAAATTTTGACACGTTTAACCAACCCCAAAACAGACTTTTCGGTGGATTGGGTCCCGTCGGTTTACAGGCGTGTTTTCTCGGTTTCTGACCGTTTTTTCACAGGTTTTTTGGAGAAAATTGATAGAAATAGACTTCGAAAACCTATAAGTAGTTGATTTTCCACTAGTAGTACAGTTTTTCAACTAAAAATAACACTGAAAAACTGACTTGGCTGTAGGCGGTCTTGCTACGGAATCGGTTTTCAGGTGTTTTCTCGGTTTAGGACCATTTTTTCACAGGTTTTTTGTTAAAAATTGTTGGAAATGAGGGTCGAAAACCTATGAGTAGTTGATTTTACAATGATTATACAGTTTTTCAACTAAAAATAACACTAAAAAACCGACTTGGTTGTTGGGTGATCGGACCTCATCCCGACATTTGTTTTTCGGTGTTTTCTCAGTTTCGGACCGATTTTTTACAGGTTTTTTGCTGAAAATTGATAGAAATAGGTATTAAAAACCTATAAATAGTCAATTTCACGTTAATTATGCAGTTTTTCGAACAAAAAAACAGAGAAAACCCGACTTGGTTTTAAGCGGTCTCGCCACGGAATCGGTTGTCAGGCGTTTTTCCGGTTTTGAAGCGATTTTTTCAAGATTTTCTGCTGAAAATTGATAGAAATAAGAGTCAAAAACCTATCCTACTAATATTAAACGACAAATTCTGTGTGTCTGTTTGTTTGTCTGTATGTCCGCCGTAGGATCTTTGAGATGGCTGGACCGTTTTGCAACAGATTTGGTAGGAAGGTCTGGAATTCCCGCCTTATGATGCACGACCAATTTTCAAACAGAAAAATTTAGTTTGGCGCTCTCGGGAGCCGAAAATCTGTTTTTCAGGGGCTATTTTGCTTCTTCATTTCTAAAAATCGGAGGTCGGGCACGTCTAATTTTCAAACTTCTTATTTTTGAACGTGAATGAAATTGAATCAATTAGCCCGGCCTAATCCAGAAGGGGAGGGACGGCGGAACGCCGGCCCGAACCTTCTGGTATATGATTGATTTTTCACTGGTTATACAGTTTTTCCAACGAAAAAACAGAAAAAATCCGACTTGGTTGTAGGCGGTCTCCCCAAGGAATCGGTTTTCAGGCGTGTTTTCTAGAATATTTTTTGAAGGTTTCTTGCTGAAAATTGATAGAAATAAGAGTAGGAAACCTGTAACTAGGTGATTTTATAATGATTATACAGTTTTTCCAACAGAAAACACCCAAAAACCAAATTGGCTTTTGGTGGATTGGAGCTCGCCCCGACAATTGTTTTCCGCCGTTTTTCCGGTTTTGAATCGATGTTTTACAGGTTTTCTGCTGAAAATTGATAGAGATAAAGGTCGGAAATCTATAAATTGTTGATTTTCCACTGGTTATACACTTTTTCCAACAAAAAAACAGAGAAACCCCGACTTGGTTGTAGGCGGTCTTGCTACGGAATCGGTTTTCCGGCGTGTTTTCTTGGTTTCGGACCGTTTTTTTACAGATTTTTCGCTGAAAATTGATAAAAATAGGGATCAGAAACCTATTAATAGTTGATTCCATCAAAAAACACAGAAAAATCCCCCAAAAACCATTTATTTTTGCAGTGAAACTCTGCGCCAACCTGTGGTCCTACATGCACAAGTACGCTCCAGACGGCACGCGTCCCCTCTACAAACCAGAAGTCATTCTGAAACTCTTGGAACTCAGCAAAGAAGCCCTCAAAAAGGATCCAATGGTCATCAAAGTCCAGGGACCCGCCGTAGTCTTTGGTCCGCTTTACGGCGAGGGAGACTCCATGCTGACACTGATCAGTCAGATAAACCAGATGCCTCCAGAGGTCACGTACGTCATGTTGGGATGTTACATTGGAAATGGATTTGCTCAGCTTGAGTGCTTCTTCTATTTGCTTTGTCTGAAACTTTTGCATCCCGAGAAAGTCGTTCTTTTGAAGGTTTGTTTTTGTCTTCTTGTTTGGGTAGTTTGCTGCAAGTGCGCTCTATTGAGAACGCTGTAACTCGGTTGAAATGCATGGTATTGAAAAGTTAACAACTATGAAGTTATAGCTCGTTTTATGTTCTTCAACTTTGTAGTTGACAACTTCTTGCTATCTTTTACAGTTTGTGAGTTACAGCGGTTTTCCTAAAGTGCGATCTTCAAAATGTTCCACTTGTTGCTGCAAGTGCGCTGTATTCAAAGCGCTGTAACTCGGTCAGAATGCGTGATATTAAAAAGTTGTCAACTACAAAATTATAGCTCTTTTTATGTTCTTTAAGTTTGTAGTTAACAACTTTTTGTTATCTTTTCTGATGTTTGAGTTACAGCGGTTTTTTCCAAAATGCACTCTCCAAAATGTTCCACTTGTTGTTGCAAGTGCGCTCTATTGCAAACGCTGTAACTCGGCCAGAATGCGTGATATTAAATAATTTACAACTATAAAGTTGAAGCTCTTGTTGTGTACAATATTTTTGTAGTTGAACAATTGTTGCTATCTTCATTGGTTCTTGAGTTACAGCGGTTTTCCCAAAACGCTATGTTCGACATCAGCTTTTTCTATACTAGTGGGAAAACTGGAAAAACCGCTATAACTCGAAAACCATAAACAATATCAAAAAGTTTTCAACTTCTAAAATGCTCCTCATATCTTTTTCTATCACCTCATAACAATTTCCAGGGCCATCATGAAGAATCAATCTCAATGGAGCTGCTCAAAGTCAAGGACTGGCTGTACACTCGCGGAATCTCCCAAGCGGTGCACGCCGAAGAGATCATTCTGGAAATGAAGCGAGCCGCGAATTTCATGTCAGCAGCTGCAATCGTCAACGGAAAGATCCTCTGCATGCCAGGAGGACCGGGTCCGTGTCTGAGAGAACGGGGAATCAAGGCATTGATCGGGTTGAAGAAGGGACTTCAGAACATTGCCGACAAGAAGATCATTATGGAGGCGGCGTGGTCGGTGCTGATTTTGAATGAGGCGCAGAAGGACATGCACGGAATGCCGTTTTTCACTCCGCAACAAGCCACGGATTTCTGCAAACAAAACCGCTTCAAATGTCTGATTCGTGGCCGTCAAATGGTCGACGACGGATATCTGAACAAACCGAAAGAGGTGGTCACTCTGATCTCGGCAGTCGCTTATCTTGACAATTTCCGGAATTATGCGGCAGCACTGCGTATTGAGAAGGATAAGGTTTGCCTGTTTATTTGACTAGGAAGGGTTACGGTAGCTCAAAGGCGCATGCTACAAACAGTCGGCGGGTCTCGCCACGAAATCGGTTTTTTGGCGTTTTCTAGGGTTTGGGCTGATTTTTCTAGAATTTTTCTGATAAAATCAAATAGATCAGAAAATTTCGGACTGATTGATAGAAAATTTGCCCAAAATTTGTTTTTCCAGGGTCACATAGTCCGTTACCGAATGGATGAAGGAGAACAACTGTCCCTGGAACTCGTCAAACCCGGAATCGGACGGAATGCCATGGTCTAAAAAGGCCGCCGACTGGACTTTGGATTACAAAGAAGTACTTTATTATCAGCTTTTTTTGGGAAAGCTAACAGAATTGAACTCTGTGTTTTTTGAGTGAACTTGTATTGATTTGTTGAGTGTTTTTCAGCGGAGCGGGAGGGTTGAAAAGGTTGAAAAAAAGGGGATTTTTTTGCAAAACCCCTTGGTTTCTAGTCACCCAAGCCGGGGGACCACGCCCCCTCTTCTTTCTGCTCCCTCCTCTCGAGCCGTCCCGTCGCTGCTCTCCTGCTCTCCTGCTCTGTTCTTTTTTTTCTTTTT
>LR538086.1:216846-295495 GCA_900883565.2 Caenorhabditis panamensis | reverse complement strand
TTTTTTTTTTTTTTTTTTTTTTTTTGTCTTTTTTTTTGTCTTTTTTTTCCTTTTTCTTTTTTCTTTTTCCTTTTTTTATTTCTTTTTTTCCTTTTTTTTTCTTTTTTTTGCTGCAGCTGTGCCACCCCGGGGATTGAACCTGGGGTATATCTGGGGTCAATTGATTCCCAGTCATCCCTCTTATCCGCGAGGCTAAGAGGGCGCACGTCTGGACCTGTAAAAAGGTTCCTTATATATTAGTGCCCCTGGGAAGTCGTAAAGGGGATCGATAGGGTGCGCTAATGGTTAGAAAATGCAAAAGTGAAATGCCGCTGGAATTAGGGCCCGCGAGGTGTCGGCTGCACAAATGTCAACGAATAAGAGGTTTTCGAGTGGATATTTTGATGTTTTTTCTTTTTTTTTTGGTTTTTCATGTTGAAAACAACTTGAAATCTGCTCAAAAACTGAATAAAGCTCATTCCTAGACCCGCAAATGTTAAAATCGTTGCGAGACCCGCGCGCATTTTCCTCTATGCGCCTTTAATACCGTAACCCATTTTAAATTTTTATTTTTCTTTTTTTCCCTATTTTTCACTCAATTTTTCGCCGATTTTCTTCATTTTTCACCTGTTTTTACTAGAATTTTTCGCTGAATTTTGTTAATAAATTGTTTTTCAGATGAAACGCGTCAAAAGTGTCTCTACAATCCAGCCAGATGCCGATGAAATACCGGATATCAAGGAAGCACCCGATTCGCCGCCGCCAGCCAAGAAAAAGTATCACAAAGCTGGATATTTGCCGGAGATTCGTAAATTGAAAAAAATCACTGTACAGGGAGATAAGGATTGTGAGTTTTTTTTCAAAAAATCAAAAATTAAAAAAAAGAATTTCCGAAAAATTTGAAAAAAATTTTTTTTTTCAGACACTGTCACAAAACTCATCGGTGAAGGAGTGTTTGGATTGGTTTTCGAGGTTGTTCACAAAGATCGTCCTTTCGCTATGAAAGTTTTCAAGTCGGGAATTCCGTGTGCGGAGGAAATTTTCAAAAAGGAAGTTGCTGTAAGTTATTTTCTTGCTGTTTTCTCGTTTCCGAACCAAATTTTTCCAATTTTTTCTTATGAAAACAGATAGAAAAAAGAATTTGGAACCTAGAAATAGTTCATTCGACTAGAATTTTCGAGTTTTTCATGGCGATTTACTCATTTTTGTGATTTTTCCGATAAACAAGCCAAAAACACGAAATCTGAAAATTTTAGCTGAAAAACTGAAAAGTTTTGGTTGAATTTACTATCAATCGGTTTCAAATTCTCTATTCTATCCGGATTCATGAGAAAAATTTGAAAAAGTCGGTCCAAAATTTATAAAATTTCAAAAACACCAGTTGAAAAAAATAAAGAAAAAATTGGATTTTTCTGAAAAAATTTTCCAAAAGTTCAATTCAGAATTCTGTATAATATTTTTGATTAGCGAATCCTTTTTCGTTTTTCTAGTTTTGCAATTTAAATTTTCCATTAACTGAATCCGAAAAATTGAAAAAAATTCAAATTTTGAAAATTTCGAAAAATTGGATTTTTTCTTCGAAAATTCTCTAAAAATGCAACTTTGATTCGAAAAATTTGAATGCTAGTTATGATTTCTTATCTTAAAATTCAAAATTTTCTGACATTGATTTCGGAAAATTTGTTTTAAAAAAATTTCAAAAAAAAGTTTAATTTTGAATTTTTTTTTCCAAATTTTTGAATTTCCAAAATATTTTTCCAGGTTGTTTTTAACCTTGTAAAACATTTTCTGACTATCAACAGGTTTCTAATTCTCTATTCTATCCGAATTCATAAAAAAATTTTAAAAAAAATTTCAAAATTTTTTCGAAATCAAAAAAAAAAATATTTTTGAAAATTTTTTTTTCAATCAACTTTTGCAGATCCTCCTGGAAACCACAGAAATCAGTCACGAAAACGTTCTCCAGCTAATCCGCACCCATACAATCGTCTCACCACCGTCTCAACTCACCGAAATGGCGATTCTCACGGAACTTTTCGGTCCTTCCATCTACGACGTTCAAGTCTCTGCATTGAAGAATCGCGATTGCAACACGAGCACCTTTCCAATCCCTGCGATTCGCAATATTGGACAGCAGATTCTCAAGGGAATGTGTCATTTGGAAACGCTGTATATTCATCACTTGGATTTGAAACCCGAGAACGTCTACTTTTACACCAAAGGATTCGTTGTGGAGGAGCAGGAATCTCAAAATTGCGCGAAAAACCCCCTGAAACTCGCTGTAATCCACAAAGATGACTTGAGAATCCGAATTGGCGACTTTGGAAGTGCAAATCAACATCTTCCAGAGCATATTCCACCTGCAAACCTAACAGTTCAAATGCCTAACTATCGAGCTCCCGAGATCTTCATGGGCCTTCCGTACACTCGAAAATCGGATGTCTGGTCGTTTGGATGCATGTTGAGCGAGATGTACACTGGACAGCCGTTGTTCTACGGCTCGAACAGCTATGATACTGAGTCGGTGCAGTTTGAGATGATTCAGAAGGTGATGAGGGATGCGCCGAGTGTTAGGATGTGGAAGGAGGCGTTTAATGGTGGCGGGTGAGTTGTTTTTCAAGTTTTCAACGTTTTTGTTGCTTTCAAAGCGATTTTTAGAGCAAAAACGTGAAAATTTGACGAAAAAAGCCCAAAAATGAAATTTTGTTGGGTTACTGTGTTAAAGGCGCATGACGAAAAACGCCTGCGGGTCTCGCAACGATTTTCACATTTTTGGTCTGAAATGTATTTTTTTGTGTTTTTTCTTTGTTTCATAGAGTTTTGACTGAATTTTTTTCATGTTCTCACAAGGAACAACTCAAAAATTAAACAAAAAATTTAATTTTCCCATTCACACGCTCGAAAAACACCCAAAAAAACACAAATTTCAGTTTTTTAGCTGCTTTAAAAATCTGTATGTAGCTCCTAAAGCTTTTTTTGTTTTATTTTTAGTAATTTTTGACGTTTTTGTTGCTTTCAGAGCGATTTCTAGGCCAAAAACGTTAAAAAAAATTGAAAAAATAAAAATTTAAATGGGCTACTGTATTAAAGGCGCATGACGAAAAACGCCTACGGGTCTCGCAACGATTTTCAAATTTTGGGTCTGAATTTTGATTTGTTTGTTTTTTCTTCTGTTTCGTAGAGTTTTGACTTGATTTTTGCATGTTTTCTGGAAAAACAAATCAAAAATTTAACAAAAAAAAACTTTTCTTCCCAGCACTCGAAAAAAAATTCAAAAACACAAATTTCCATGCTTCAAAAATCTGATAAGTTTTGTAGCTTCTCTAGAGCTTTCTAATCTTATTTTTGCTAATTTTAACATTTTTCAGAGGCACCAAAGTGAAATCCTCTAACTACGGCTACCAATTCGCCCAGATCCCACACAACTCCAATCCGGCTCTCCCACTCTTCTCCAATGTCCGCCTCGACGATTCTGCAGCCCTGCAGCTCTACAAAACGATTCATAAAATTCTTGTTTTTGATCCGAAAAAGAGAATGACGTTTTTTGAGGTCTCCGGACTGCAGTTTTTCCTATAACTTACCAAAATTTACACATCTTTCAATTTGTCTAATTTTTACTAGCTTCCCGTTGAATTGTTAACTTTTCTTGTTGATTTTTTACTAGAATTTGTTGTTTTTTCTGTTTTTTGAGAGTTTTTCGATTGAATTTAGGCGATTTTGAGCCAGAGATGTGCTCTTTTCGTTGAATATCTCAAGCCCCGCCCCCTTTGCTAAACAACGATCACCCGTAATTCCGGAGTGTCGTTGGATGCAATTTGCCGATTATTGACCCATTTTCGGTCCATTTTTCTCTGTTTTTCGTTGATTTCCATGCTTTTTAAACACTTTTCTGGTTTTTACAGGTTGGGAAAGACCTAAAATGATAATCGAAGAGCGAAAAAACCATGAATTAAACCTCGAAACAATCGATAATGACATGCGAATGGAACGCGTACGACAGGGTGCCGCAAAGCTCGGATGGGAACATTTCAGCAAGTCGGTTAGACGCAATTTGTTGGTGAGTAAGAGAGAAATTGGATTTGAAACGGAAAAATTGTAAAAAATTTTTTTTTTTGAAAATTGGAAAAAAAAAATGTTTTGTTCGATCTTCATTTTTTTTTCAATTAAAAATTTAGTCAAAAAGCTGTTTGTTGCAGATTGCAAAACTCAAAATTTTCTATCTTATACGATTTTCTTTGTAACTTTCAAATCTACGTCCGAATTCTTGAAAATTGAAAAAAAAATTTTTTTTTCAAATTTTTCAAAAAAAATTTTTTTTTCGAAAATCAATATTTTCAGGAAAAACGTCAAACCCTTAGCGCCCACACTCGTATCGACGTGCTCAGTTCGCTGGCATTCATGAGGGAAAATATGCCGATCGATGAGTCTGTAAATGTTGCACAGAAAATTAAACAGCTCGCTGAGAGTTTTAGGTTTGTTTTTTTGTTTTCAATGGGAAATTGCGTTAAAAATTGAGTTTTTCTTGCTTAAATTGAGATAGAAATCCTCAAAATGTAAGAAAACAAATTTCAGTAACAAATGTGTCGTCACAGCCACTCCCGGAGCATTCACCATCAAAAATGTGGATTTTACTATTGAAATTGGAGTTTCCGAAGAGAATGTGAGTGTTTAAAAAAATTTAAAAAATTAGAAACTGCTGTAAGACACAGAAAAACAGCCAGAAACCTTGAACTTCAATGCTAGAATTTTTTAGGAAATTAAAAAAAAAATTTGGAGAAAATTGAAAAAAAAAATGTTTTCATTTTTTTTATAATTTTTAGATCACTTCCTGCAAAATGGGCTATTTCGGCCAGCCGATATTCGATGCTCCAGAAGCGTTGGCTCTCATGAAATCCAAGAAATTCACAGAATTCCGAGATGCTATCGCTGATATGGTGGCCACGATTCCGAGGGATATTTCGTTGTGAGTGGGGAATTTTTCGAAAATTTTTTTTAAAAATTGGATAAAATCATGGAAATGTAGAAAATTTTTTTAAAAATTGTAGGAATGCAGGAAATTTTTAAAAATTCATAAGAGTGCAGAATTTTTTATTCTGGAATTCAAACAATTATTCTAGCTTCCAGTTTTTGCGTTTTTGCCTAGATAAAATTCGAAAAATGTGAAAAATGGCTATTTTTGAATTACAAAATCGAAAAATTTACTGTGATAATTTTTTTCGATTTTTTTCTATGTCAGGATGCCAATTGGAAGCTAGAAAAATTCCAGAATTTCTCTTTTATTTTTAAAATTTTTTTTTCAAACATTTTGGATTTTTAAAAAATTTTTCTAGCTTTCAAATTCCCCGTTTCGAGCAAAATCAAAATCGAAAAATGTGAAAAACGGTCATTTCTAATTTTTTTTTGATTTTTCGTCTAGGTCAGAATGCGAAATTAGAAGCTAGCAAAAATCTAAAATTGAAAAAAAAATTAATAATTTTTTTATTCAATGAGAAATTATTTTGAGGGTTAAAATAATGATTTTACTCATTGAAAATCGCAGAAGAAACAGAAGAAATCAGAAAAGATACGAAAAATAGGCAACAAAAGCGTAGAAACTGATAACAGCGACACCAAGAATTATCGAAGATCTGATGTAGTGGATTGGTTGGGAGATTTTGTCTTTTGTCAAGCGGACAATACTGATTAGAAGTGCTCCGAACGCGATCTAAAATATTATTTATATCAGCGAAAACCCCGTATTTCAAGACTTTCTCACCGCCGGAAGATTCCTAGCCTCTTGGAGATCCAACGTCGGTGTTGCATCCAATGATCCGAACGTCCATAACAAGAATCCAGTGTAAAGACCGCCGGCGACGATTGAAAGAGAGGAAAGAGTGCGCCATGTAGAGTTACGGGGCATTTGGATGATGGAGAGGAGGGCTGGGATGAGGTAGACGGGGACGTAGGCCCACCAAACGGGGTTCACGGTGATTTGAATGAGGCCATGGATCAGGAGACCCAAGCCGAATAGAGCTTCAAGAGAGCGCAGGAACATTCTGGAATTTGGAGAGAATGAAAAAAAAAAGAAAAAGGGGAGAATAGGAAAATTGAGCGAGAATTGACAGTTTTTGAATTTTTCTAAACGTTATCTAGGATGCAACGACAATTTTACAGCCAGAAAAATTCGATTTACTATCACCAGCATTTTTTTTTCATCTCTAGAAAATTTTTATAGCTCTGGAATTTTTTATCTAGGTCAGAGCTTGAAAAAAAATTTTCAAAAGGGCTGATAATTTTCTATGACCGTTTTACTATCACCAGCAATTTTTTAGAATGAAATTTGACATTTTAGAGCCAAATTTTTTTGTTTTCCTAATTTTCTAAACGTTATCTAGACCACAAAGATCATTTTACGGCCCCAGAATTTTTTTCTAGCTCTGGAATTTTTTATCTAGGTCAAAATGGATTTTTTACGGCTAGGGCTCATTCGGAATTTTCAAAAAAATTTACTATCGAGTCAAAAAAATTTCAAAGGCGCAAAACTACTTGATAATTTTTTATGACCCATTTTACTATCCCTAGAATTTTTTCTAGGTGATCTAAAAATGTTCTACATGTTCTCTTGGTCAGAATTTTTGTTTTACGGCTAGAACTCATTCAAAGTTTTTCAGAAAAATTTACTTTCGACTCAAAAAATTTTTCAAAGGCGCAAAACGACCTGATAGGATTTTTTTTCTTATTGGAATTCCAAAAAAAAAATTTTGAAATGCTGATAATTTCTCTAAAAAAATTTCAAATTGGAATTCCTTCGAAAACCTCAAAAAAAAACAAAATTGGTCAAGTTCGTACTAAAAACTTCCATTTTACAACCAGAAAAAAAACCTATTATCACCAGAAATTGATCTAGATTTTTCTCTCTCTAAATTTTCGTTCCAGCTAAAAACACAAAAAAGCACGACCACTTCAACTATTTCGAAAAGAAAAAGTGTAGTAGAAGAAGAAGAAAGTTCCGGAGAACTGGTTAGCAAGGGCCTCTAAAAGAAAAGAGAGAGGAGAGAAAAAGGGCAGAGGAGGGGTTAGAGACGGAGAGGAACACTCCAAGGTTGTGCGACGAATGTATGTTGTAGTCGTGTAGTTCTGATGATAACAGTGATAAAATGGGATAGAAAAAATATATGACATGATAAGAAATGATGAAAAATGAATTCTAGGACTTTTATAATGGTCTAAAAGGTTGTAAAACTGCTTTTAAAAAATTTAGAAAATTTTTTAAAAAAATTCTATAACGATCAGAAACTCAGAAAACTGGTTTTTGCGCCAATTTCAATCCAAAAACAAATAAAAAACAATAAATTTCCCTTCCAGAAACGACAAAAACGCATGCAAAGACGCCCTCCGAGCCCTGGAACAACTGCTAATCAAAGAAGCTTCCGATGCCTCTTTCTCCTCCATCAACACCTCGAAATATGGATTCTACTCTCCGAGAACAGAGATTTGTCCCGGAAGATTGTACTATGTTGCTGAACCAATGATTGTGAGATTCGCAGAGACGGAGGGGAAGTCGCATGCTGATAGTTCTTGTGAGTTGCGGATTTTTTGAATGAGATTTTTGCAAGAAACTAAAAAAAATCTGAAAAAAAATTCAAAATTGAAAAAAAACATTTCTGAATTTTTTTCGATTTTCGGGAGTTCAAAATAGCGATATTTACTTCAAATTTGACATTTTACAAGATTTTCACAGCAAAAACAGCCTTTTCAAGTCTAGATTCGATAAGAAAAAATTTCAGGGACTAATTTTTGAAACTTGAAAACGCTAAAAAATCCAGGACTTTTGAAAAAAAAATCGGAATTTTTTTTCAATTTTTGGAGTTCAAAAATGTGGTTTTTACTTGAAATCGACAGTTAATTATAATTTTTGAATTCAAATTCTTTGGTCAGAAAAAGTATCCCGGACCTTTTTAAAAAAATCAATGACGCAAAAAAATCCAGGATTTTATTTTTATTTTTCGTTTTTTTTTCTGAATTTCTGGAGTTTCAAATCCGTTTTCCATGAGTTTTGAGACAAAAATTAGCTTTTTTCGAGTCCAGAATCGGTCAAAAGTAGCCTCTGGCTTTGTTTTGAAAATTTGCAGACGAAAAAAAAAATTCCTGAATTAAAAAAAATAAATTTCTGATTTTTTTCCCATTTTTTGGAAGTCGAAATGATCTAAAAAAAAATTTTGAAATCACAGAAAACTCTGAAAATAATTTTTTCGATGATTTTTTTCTCAATTTCCAATTTCCAGACCTCGACCTTCTCCCCTACATCGAATTGTCCTTTGTCAAACACGAAAAACCCCACAAACTACCGATTTTCGACCAATCCTCTCCAGAATGGACCGAATTCAAGGAAGCAAATGTGTGTATCTGCGTCAAATTCAAGCACGCTTTTCTATTCTCCCAACAAACCATTCGAAAACTCGCTCATCTCGTTCCAAGAAGTCCTCTCGTCCGTCATTACGTCAATTTCTATCGCTATCTTTCTGGTCGTCAAACGGGAAAAAAGAACCTGGAGCTTCTCACCCAATTTCCTGACGAATCGGACATTCAACAGAAATACGACGTGGAATCGAAAAGACTTTCGAGAGAAGATGATCCAGTGGTTGTTGAGATGTATTTGGGAGACCTCCGTCAACTTGAGAAAATCGTGGAGACTTTGAGAAGTGAATGGATGCATTCTAGTCTCTGGGAATCAATCCTGGCCATGTGTGAACCGCCACAAGGAGTCGAGCAAAAGGAGGTGCAAGCTGTGAATATTCATTTGGTTCCGAGAAGAAATGAATTCCATTTGCAGTTTGAGACCAGTTATGGGAGCATGACTAGTGAGTTTTTTGACAGTTTGGAAAATCGTTTTTTAAAAATCAAGTTTTTATCTTGAAAATTTGAAATTATTACCGATAGATAGATCAAGAAAAGCGCTAAAAGTCAGTAGTTGATCGTTTTTTGATATGTTTTCTGGGATTTGAGAAAAAAAAATCTAAAATTTGAAAAAAAAAGAGATAAAAAACCTTTTTTTGTAAATTTTTTTGAAAGATCAGATTTTTCTTTGTAAATTTTGATTTCAGCGCTCATGAATAGAGAAAAAAACGCTCTATAAGTTAGTAGTTGATTGTTTTCCTATATCTTTTCAGAATTAAAAACAAATTCAAAAAGTCCAAAAAAAATTTGAAGAGATTCACATTTTTTTGAATTTTTTTTTTTGAAAAATCAGGTTCTGCTCTGAAAATTTTTATTTTAGCACACATTGATAGAGAAGGAAAAGCGCTATAAGCTGGTAGTTCACCGCTTTTCGATATCTTTTCTGGGATTTGGGAAAAAATCGGAGTTTAAAAAAAATTTAAAAAAATGCAATTTTGGATTTTTTTTAATTTTTGAAAAATCAGGTTTAGCTTCAAAATTTCTGAATTTTATATCAATTGATAGAGAATAACAAACTCAAGAAGCTGGTAGTAAACCGCTTTCAATGTCTGTTTAAAATTTTGAGAAAAATAAAAAAAATGAAAAAAAAATTGAATTTTTTCGAAAATTTTTTTGATTTTTTTTTCAAAATTCAAAGTCCATAACTCTGTAGTTCCTCCCAAATTTCAAGTTTTCATTTTTCAGTCCTGATCGCCGAAAGAACTCCAGGAAAATACGTCGTCAAAACCACTTCCCAACTGACTGGCGACTCTCCGAATCAGGAAATGGATCAGTTGATTAGTGAGAAGTTGAACAGGTAGGAAATTCTATCGAAATTAATTAAAACATGCATTTTTTTCAGTTCCTGGACAATCCCCGCCACTCTCACGTACATCCTTGCCGAACTAGACTGTCGTCTGCTTCCCGTGCTCTCCCCCATCAAATATTCCCCACTTCCTAACAATGTTGCTTTTGATAAACATCGTCAAGCTTGCTTATCGTCTGCGGGGAATCAAAATCAGAACCAGAAGAGTAGCGGGCAGAAACAGAAGAAACCAGTGGTCTTGGAACAAGGTTAGTAGTGTGATAGAAAGATCCATTGAGACGGGGTGAATTTGATGCAGATCCTAGGAAAATTGGGAAAAAATTGAAAAAAAAAAGTTGCAGAAATTCGAAAAAATTTGTTTTGTGAAATGTCTAACTTTGCTTACAAAAATCAAAAAAACCATAGATATTGATACGGATTTGAGTACACTACACTTTATCAAGTCACTCTTTTTGATAACTACACATCTTGAACTTGTCCAAAAATCTGAAAATTTAAAAAAAAATCAGAAAAATTTAAAAAAAATCCAATTTTGATTTTAAAAATCTAGAAACCGTAGTGATCAGTAGATCTGTAAACATACATCAATAAATTGACCGCTATTTGATAACAATCTTGAACTTTTTTTGAAAATCTAAAAATTCAACAAAACAATTCTAACAAAATTTTGAAAAATAAAAAAAAAATCCAATTTTGATTTTGAAAATCTAAAAAAAAATACTGTGACCCATAAATTGACCGCTATTTGATAACTTAGGTCCCTGGATTTTTAGGTCTAATTAAGAAATTTTTAAAATGTTCGCATTTTTTCTGGGTTCTGGACTTTTTTTCCAACGTTTTCCCCATTCAGGCCCACCCATCGCCGCCACGCAACTCGTCTACACCCGAGAGGACGACAAAGACTTTCAAGGAGCCCTTCTATCAAGTTTCGGAGAAGTGGATCCATACTACATACAGACCTCAACGATCGGGAAGACTCGAGCGCAACCTCGTCCGAAACGAACAGAACAGCAATTGAGTCATTTGACGAGTATGAATGCAATGGCAGCGGATATTGGGGAGGAGAAGGAGAAGAATTCATCTCAATCAATAAAAAATCAAGAAATGCAGCAAAGAATGAGTTTGTTAGAGTCAGCAAGGGTTCATATGAAGCAATCGATCGGAGCAGCACATGCAGTCGGACTCGCGAGTCATCAGGGACCAATGGGACCTCCTGGACCAATAAGACAACAATCTTATACCATGGGAATGGGATTCGACTCCCCGGCACCATATGACCCGAATATACCTGCTTCAATTCAATTCCCGGACCCCACTGCTTTTGGAAAGGGAAAACCGAGGAAGTCGAGAGCGAAAAAGCAGCCGGGAGACGAGCAAATAGCCCCCGCAGGTCGAGGAAAAGGAAGAAAGGGACGAGGAGCAGGAGCTGTTGGTGCAGGAGGAGGAAGGAAAAGTACGGGAGTCGCGGAGAATCCGTATGCAATGGACCCAATGCGACCTCCCTTGCAGAGGAGTTTTAGTGATTATCGTGGGTTTTTTGAAAAAAATTCTGGAAAGTTTGGTTTTGCTCCAAATGAGATAGGAGTGATTGCAATGGATAGAGGGAGTTTAGGTCTATCAGATTGAAATTTACGGTTTTTCAAAAAAAAAATTGAGTTTGAAAATAAGTGATCCAAAAAAATGTTCGCTAGATTTTTAAAACGCGAATTTTTCAAAAAATTCAGTTTTTTTCTATGAAATTTTAAATTTAGTGTGGATAGAGTGAGTTTAGCTCTGTAAGATTGTTATTGCTTGTCGTTTAGAAATTTTTTGAAAAATTATTTTAAAAAAATTATCCAGAGAACGAAAAAAATTTGCACTAAATTTTTAGATGTCAAATTTTCGAAAAAATTCTGGAAAATATTGGTTTTGCTCTAAAAAATTAGAAAGTTAGGGCGATGGATAGAGCGAGCTAAGTTCTATACTGTAATCAACTGCTCCAGAAAAACATCCAGAAAAACATTTGATTTTATGAAAAGTGAAATTTTTTGCATTGGATTTTTGGGGTCCAACTTTTGAAAAGTTTGGAAAATTTTGGTTTTGCTCTAAAAAATCTAGAAGTAATTGCAATAGAAACAGTGAATACGAGCTTTTTGAAACTGTATTTGGTGAAATAATTTTTACAATTTGAAAAAAAATGATGAAAATTTTTGCACTGCATTTTAGATTTTTGGAAGCCAAACTTTTTCGAAAAAATTTTAAAAATTAGGATTTGCTCTGAACAATCTTGAATTAATTGCAATGAAAAGAGTGAAATAAGCTCTATAAGATTGTTGTTTACAATTTTTTATGTCTTCATTGCGAAATCTTCATTGCGAGTTTTAAAAAACTTTCAAAAAAAATTTTTTTTTCAAAATTTTCAAAATCAATTGTTTCCCCTTCTCAATTTCCCAAATTTTCAGCAGGACAAATGGCTCCACACATGAACCACCCATACCATCAACAACAAATGCTTCAAATGCAACAACAACAGTATCAGAACCAGCAATACCGTTTGCATCAGCAACAAATGTACCATCAGCAAATGGCTCAAGCACAGGCTCATCAACAGCAAATGCACTCTCCGATGCACCAATCAATGCCACCACCCAAATACCCGGCTCCGAGTTATCCTCCGGTGGCTCAGGCGCAAGCGGAAGAGGATTCTGGTAAGTCAATTTTTTTAATTTTTTGTGGGTTTTTTGAAAAATCGAGAAAATTCACATTTTGCACCAAAAATTATAGGTTTAGTTGCAAATGATAGAGAATTTTAAGCTCTGTAACAGAGTAGTTGATAGCTTTTCAATATCTTTTATGGGTGTTGAAAAAAAAATCAAAAATCAAAGTCAAAAATTGAAATTTTTTTTTTGATTTTTCAAAAATTTTTTTTTTCAGAATTTCAACTTAGTTATTGAAAATTGTTGTTAAATACTTCTTAGAAAATAAAAAATTAGCTGTAAACTGATATATTACTCAAAATTTTAGAGGCTAGATTGAATTTTTGAAAAAAAATTCAAAAATCAAAATTTGAAAAAAAAAAATTTTTTAATTTTTCAAAAAAAAATTTTTTTTTTCAAAAAACTGGAATTAGTTATCTGAAAATTTTTTATGATAAGTTGTAGATTAGGAACTTATTTTTCGATTATCTAGTGTATAATTCAGAATTTTAGAAAACAGATTGGATTTTTGGGAAATTTTCAAAAAAAAAGTCCAATTTTCGAATTTTTGATTTTTTTTTTCCATTTTTCCAAAACTTTTTTCTCTAATAGTTATTAAAAATTCACAATAACAGAATTGATAAGCAGAAAATCGTCTGCCGTTAAAATTTTAACTCAATATCTAGACAAAATTTTTGGAAAAATTTAAACTTTTTTTTTTCAAATTTCCGAAATTTTTTCTCTCATAATCGGATTTAGTTTTTAAAAAACTATGAATCGCAAGTTAACAAACATAAAATTAGCCGTTGGATAATTCAAAATTCATAATTTTCGAGTCGTTTTTTTAATTTTTGAAAGAAAAAAATTTTCAAAAAAAAATCCAAAATTTTCGAATTTTTCAAAAATTTCAAAATTTCATTTTTCCCCCAAAACCAACATTCCCCAAGTTCCAGACGAAGAATGCGATCCACCACCACCGCCAAAACCCATTCCAACACATTCCCGTCCATCCCACCTGCCACCTCAACAACTCGGCAATCCAATGGTCGGATACCCCGGAATGCCACTTCAAAGTCCCAATCATTTCCCATTGACTCCATCGCCTCTATCAGCTCCTCCGAAGCCATTTTCACCGGAACATCACATGGGAATGAGGATGCCGCCGAGTTATTCAGAGAGGCCCGATGTGAAGCCGGATGTGGCACTTTTGAAGCAGCAGATGGCTGCTCAGGCTGCAGCTGCCGCTGCAGCAGCTCCAATTATATCAGGTTGGTTTATAAATTTTGAGAAAAAAAAATTATTAAAAAAAAAATTTTTTTTTTCAAAATTTTCAATTTTTTGAAAAAAAATTCTCAAAAATTTGTGTCTTGTATCGAACAAAATGGACAATAACAAGGCTGTAGAGCATAAAATTAATCATCAATCGTTATAAGATTCGGAATTTTCAGGTCTGAAATTGAATTTTGATTTTTGAAAAATTTAAAAATTTGAAAAAAAAATTTTCAATTTTTCGAAAAAAGATTTTTTCTGAAAATTCAATCTAGGCTCAAAAATTCTGGTCAATTCATCAATTGATGAGGTAAAAAAGGAAAAAATAGATCAGATCTGATTAAAAAGTTTAAAATTAAAAAAATAAAAAATTCAAAAAGTTGGATTTTTTCAAATTTTTCATTGTCAAAAATTGAAAAACTGATTTAAAAATTTTGAACGATATATCGATAGACAGATATTTTTCTGCTTTTTAGATTCTTTTAGTAGTCAGTTTTTTTTTTATTACAGAATCATGATTTAAAAAAAAATAAATATTTGAAAAATTGAAAGTTTTGAAAACATTGCATTTTTTGAAAATTTTCCAAAAAATTCAATCTAGGCTCAAAATCTTTAATCGATTTATCAATTGATGAAACATTTTTTTGCTCTACAACTCTATATGTGCAAATTTTAAATAACTAAATCCATATTTTTGAAAAAAAAAATTTGGAAAAACGAAAAAATAAAAAATTTCATTTTTTGGAAATTTTTCATTTTTCGAAAAATTCAATTTCAATTTCAATTTATTCTAATAATTTCAGAAGCTTCAAATCCAACGGTTCCACCAGTTTCAACGGCTCCAGTAGCTCCACCAGCCGTTACAGCCCCAACTCCAACACCACCCATCTTACCCCCAACATCTCTTCCACCTCCATCCACTGATCCTCTTCCAACTACACCCACCACTTCGGAACCTGTCAAAACCCCGATTACACCTACACCGAAAAAACGAGGAGGATTAGAAGCAATGGTCTCGAAGCTCAAGGGACAACAAGAACAGGCGCTGCAGAAACAAGCGCAGCAAGAGGAAAAGGAAGAGAAAAAGGAAGCAAAGGAGCCAGTGTTCCAACAGCCGGCTCCGCCGCTGTTGGAACCCCATCAGGAGAGAAGGGCTAGGTGGGTCTCGCCACGAAATCGGTTTTTTGGAGTTTTCTCGTTTTAGGACCTACTTTTTTGAATTTTTTCTGATGAAAACGGATAGAAAATAGAATTTGACACCTAAAAATAGCTCATTCGACCAGAATTATTGAGGCTTTCATTGCGATTCACTCATTTTTGTAATTTTTCCGATAAACAAGCCAAAAACACGAAATCTGAAAATTTTAGCTGAAAAACTGAACAGTTTTGGTTGAACTGACTTTCAACCGGTTCCAAATTATCTATTCTATCCGAAATCATTAGAAAATTTAAAAAAATCGGTTCAAAAACTGGAAAACACCAGTTGCAAGAAAAAATTTAATTCTAAAATTCAAAAAAAAAATCAAAACAATTTTTTTTTGAAAATTTTCCAAAAAATTCAAAATTGATTCGAAAATTTTGGATAGTATTTCTATTGACGAATTCTTTCTCAATTATTGATTTTGAATTTTTCCTAATTATCAAAAGTGAATCCGAAAAATTTGAGAAAAAAATCAAAATTTGAAAATTTTGAAAAATTGGATTTTTTTGAAAATTTTCCTAACAAATTCAAGTTTGATTCGAAAATTCTCTATAGTATGTCAAATTGACATTTAATTTTCTGTTTTTCTAATTGTGTAATGAACAA
The DNA here is from genome assembly GCA_900883565.2 of Caenorhabditis panamensis. NCBI lineage: Eukaryota > Metazoa > Nematoda > Chromadorea > Rhabditida > Rhabditidae > Caenorhabditis > Caenorhabditis panamensis. Next base: position 280,023 of record LR538086.1, on the reverse strand, counting down.
TTTTCTTATAACTGAATCCAATTTTTGAAAAAAAATTCAAAAATTTTCAAAAAAAAAAATTCATTTTGGAATTTTTTTCCAAATTTTTCAATTTCAGAAATCCCTTTTTTTGAGTTTCTGGGGGCTCTCTAGGTCTTTTTAAACCTCGTAAAACATGTTTTTTTTGAAACTTTGACAAAGGATCCCGTTTCTCGAAAAAAAATTTCAAGTTGAAAAAAATTGATTTTTTCATTTTTTCGAAAATTTTTACAAAAATCAAAATTTTTCAGTAATTTTAATTCTAGTGATTTCAGCACCAATCAATTAAGCTTTATAAGTTAGAGAAATATCAAAACCGATATATTTCTTAAAATCCCAAAAAATGATCCAAAAATCCCTCTATCCCCCATTTTTTTCCAGAGGCCTCGCCGACATCTTCAGTGACGACGCCGATGACACTCCCACGGACACGAAACCCACTCTTTCTGCTCTCCAACAAGCCCTTTCAACCACTCCGAACTCCGATTCGAACAATCACCCAATGCCCAACCTAAAACGAGAAGTTCCCGAATCCGAAGAGCCGGAAAAAGAGAAATTGGTCTTAAAAATCCCTCGAACTTCTGGAAAATCGACATCAGATCAATCTCCGAAGATTAGAAGCAAAGAAAAAGAGAAAGAGAAAGAAAAAGAGGATCGGAAAGATCGAGACAGGGATCGGGAAGATCGGGATAGAGCGGCGGAAAGAGAGGATAAAGTGCAGAAAGAGAAGGATAAGAAGGAACGAGAGAGGGAGAGACGCAGACAGAGAGATAGGGAACGGGCGGAGCAGAAAAGGGCGGAGAAACAGGAGAAAGAGAAGGAGAAGGATGGATCGAAGAAGAGGAAACTTGATAAGAAGGATGAGAAGGATAAACGAGAGCCGGAAAGGAAGAAGGGAAAGAGTGATCATAAGACGACGACCACTTCAATGATACCGACGCTTAGTTTGAAGAATTTTAGGATTCCTAAGGTGGGTTTTTGAAAATTTGAAAATAAAAAAAAAATTCGATTCGATTCATTCGAAATTTTTTTTAAATGAGTTCTAGACAATTCTAGATAGTCGTAGATTTTCGAAAAAAATCTACAAAAAAATAGCGGCGAAAAAAACAAAAATTTGAAAAAACGCCGATTTTTCACAAAACAAAAATTTTTTTCAGAAACTTTTTTTTAACGAAATTCTTTGAAAAATTGTCCATATCTAACAAATTTAGCTAAAAATGCTGTAAAATCAATTAAAATTGATCTGAGTTCCGAAAAAAAATGTTGAAAATCTGAAAATTTCAACAAAAAAAAAGATTTTTCAGAAAATTTTTTTTGATATTTTTAAAAATTTTTGTCTAAAAATCTTCCAATTCTAGAAAATTTGGCTAAAAATGTTGTAAAATCGATTGAAATTGATCTGAGTTCCAAAAAAATAGAGGAATTCTAGAAATTAAAAAAAATCTTGAAGAAAAAATTTTTCTGATTTTTTTCAACTTTTTTTTCCGAAAATTTCCCAAATCAAAAAAAAATTGAGCTGGATATTTCGAAAACTCAATTGTAAAAGCTTTGAATTAAAAAAAAAGGAAAAATCGAAAACTTTGAAAAAAAAACCTTGAAGAAAAAATTTTTCAGAAAGTTTTTTTTTCATTTTTTTCAAAAATTTCCAGAAAGTTGTTCGAATCTAGAAAGTCTAGCTGCAAATCTTAAAAAATTAAAAAATGCTCCGATTTTTTAAAAATATGAAACAAAAAAACAAGGAAACATTTAGAAAATTCAAAACAAAATCTTAATTTTTAAGAATTTTTTTTCAATTTTTTCAAAAATGCTCTAATTTCCAGAAAGACACAGCCGATGACGACAAAAAGGACTCTAAAGACGACGGCCCCAGCACATCTGGACCCCCACAATCATCAGAATCCTCCAGAAAAGATCCCGGACCATCAGCTGCTCCGATTTCTCGGAAAGAGTCCACTTCAAATGTCTCCACCCCACTACCACCTCGAAAAGACTCTTTCGCACCTCCATCTGGATCCTTTATGCCATCCGATCATCACAGAGAGCCTCCGAACAAGAAGAAACCGCTTCCACCACTACCAGTCCCTTCCATTGGAATCTATCCAGGACCACCCGTTATGGGTCCTCCGGGAAATCGAGGAATGGGAAGGAAACCACCGATGGCTCCGCAACCGCCTATGATGAGGTAGGAATTAGGAAAAATTGAGTTTTGTAAAAAAAAATAAAAAATAAATGTTTTGAAAAATTTTCATTTTTGAAATTTTTTTTTTTTTTTCTAATCAAAATTGCGTTGAAAGTTCTCAAAGCAAATAGATTTTTTTGAAATTGTGAAATTGTTATTGCAAAATAGCTAACAATTTTTAAAATGAGTTTTGGAATTTTAAAAAAATCAAAAAAAAATCGAAAAAAATTAAAAATTTTTCAATTTTTTTTTCGCTTATTTGTTGTGAATATTAGTTTGAAAAAATTTTTTTAGAGCCACTAGATTCTTTCCGGAAGAAGAAAAATCGCAAATTAAATGACTAAAAGTTTTAAACCGAGTTTTGGAATTTTTAAAAAATCAAAAAAAAATTGGAAAAAAAAAATTTTCAAATTCTTTTTTGTCTTTTTCTAGTCAAATTTTCTTAAATAAAAAAATCTTCATATCAGATCAATTTTTTTAGTTAGTAAAAACATTGCAAACTAAGTAGCTAGAAATTTCAAAATGAGCTTCGGAATTTTTAGAAATTAAAAAAAAATTTGACCGAAAAATTTGTAAAAATTTTCCATGAAAACTGGATTATTCTGGTTAAATTTACTATCAATCGGCTTCGAATCTCATTTTCTGAATGTTTTTTATCGAAAAACGCAAAAAAAATAAGTCCAGAAACCGGAAAAAAAAATTTTTTGACTCTGCCAAGAAAATTTCAAAAAAAAATTTCAAAATTTTCGGTCAAAATTTAAAAATTTCAAAAAATTTCAAAACTCATTTTAGAAATTCCAGCTAACTTTCTATAGTTCAAAAAAAGCTACTTGCTTTGGAAATTTTTTGAAAACGCAATTTTGATTGGAAAGAGACGAAAAAAAAATTGAAAAAAAATTTCAAAAAAATTTTTTTTTCTCAAAATTTTCTAAAATCTAATAAAATCCTTCCATTTCCAGAGGCCCACCACCAGAAATGTACCGAGAACGAGGACCAGGAAGCATGCGCGGCTACCCACCATCATCACACTACCACGGAGGCGGCGGAGGTGGAGGAGGAGGAGGCGGTGGCTCGGGGAGCAGCAAACAAGTGGCGTCTTACGCACAAGGCCTTCCGCCTGGTATGGGACCGCCGGCCGCCAAACCGCACGGAGCCTATCAAGCGTCGCAGTGGATGCGCCCGCCCACGCACAGGGAATCGCACAACAGCTATCAGTCAGTTATCATTATACTCAAGTTTCGCCTCGCTCGCTTCGCTCATTCTAATTAACCATCATGACACAACACGTCTGAAGGCTTGGTTTCGTTGAGAAAGAGTGGAAAATTTGAAAAAAAAATTTTTTTGCTCAAAAACTTTTTGAGTTTTGGGTCTCGAAGCGAAATTTTTTTTTGACAATTTTGAGGGTTTGAGACTGATTTTCATTGACTTTTAGATTGAAAAATGATAAACTTACAAGTTTTGAACGGATCAGATGTAGATCTCGCTGAAAAAATCATTTTTTCAAAAAAAAAATTGAAAAACAACAAAAATATTTTTTTTGGAATTTTGGTCTTGAATCGAAAATTTTTTGGACAATTTTGAGGGTTCAGGACCGATTTCCAATGACTTTTTGATTTACAAATGCTAAATTTACAAGTTTCAGACTCAGTTGTAGTAGATTTCGCTAGAAAATTTCAAATTTTCAAAAAAAAAATAAAAATTTTTTTTTGGATTTTTGGTTCTCAAAGCTAAATTTTTTTTCGGGGGTTTTGAAGAGTTGGGACCGATTTTCATGGACTTTTGAATTTACAAATGATGAATTTATAATTTTTAGACGTATTTGCAGTAAATTTCGCTAGAAAATTTCAACTTTTCAAAAAAAAATTGAAAACAAAAAAATTATATTTTTTTCTAATTTTTTTCTTCAAATTTTTCAAAACAACAAGGATTTTGAGGGTTTTTATGGTTTTCAACCGATTTTTGAGTTTATTTCAGTTTCATAAACTATAAAAACACAAGTTTTTTTCCAATAAATTTCAAATTTTCTCCAAAATTTGAAAAAAAAATTCGCTGAAAAAAATTGTTTTTCACATTTTTTTTTTGAAAAAACTAAGAAATTCCGAAAAAATCAACTGCACATCAGTCCCAAATTTCTATTTCTATCAGTTTTCAACCAAAAAAAACCCGAAAAATCGAAGAAAAACTGCCAAATTTCGCAAAAATAAATTAAAAACAATTTCGTAGTGAGACCCAAAAAAATTTTTTTTTTCAAATTTTCACTAATTTCCCGACGAAATCACTGCTATCCGGACACATTCTCATGCACAGCTTGCCGCACACACACTCGCATCTTGGTTGCCTGTTTGCCTGCACGAGAAATAGGTTTCAAACTACCAAAAAGCTTGAAAAAGTTCAAAGTTTACAGCTTTCTGGATCCAATTTACATCTAAAAAGCTGTAAAACAAAACAATCATATCCGCTTGCATTGCTAACCATCAAAATTCACTCGAAAAACCCCCTTTAACCCACCAATTTTTGCAGCGGAATGCCCCAACTCGGGCCCCCTCAACTCCAACGAGAGCCGCCGTCGGCACCACCGCCGCAAATGATCCCACTGCCTCGGGAACCTTTACCAAGGGATCCAGGACCAAGAGAACCACTGCAAAGAGAGCCCAGGGACCCGCCGCCAGTGTTAAGGGAGAATCCGAGAACGCCGAGGGCGCCGAAAGCAGCAGAAGATGAAGCGGGACCCGATTCACCGGAAGAAGGAGCGTTGAGGATTGATGATGAGTAGATTGGGATCTCTTGATGTTTATTGACTATTGAAACACCCATGTATCATTGTACAAATTTTTTTATTTTTTTCAAAATTTTTCAAAAAAAATTTTTTTTTTCTCAAAATTTTTGACTTTTTTTGACTTTCCAATTTTTTTCAATTCTTGTGATATGTAATGAATTTTTCAATTTTTCAACATTTTCGGTTCTTATCAGTGATAACAAAATGTTCTTTGTTATTTTAATCAGCACAATCAGTCCAGAAAAATCCAATTTCTCACAATTTTTCAAAAAAAAATTTTTTTTTTGAAAAAAATAATAATTTTGAAAATTTTTTTTTTAAATTTATTTTTTGTGAAGGTTTCTTGAATTTTATAGCAATCGATAGAGGAGATTAGGGTCTATAACTTTGTAATTGAAGATTATTCGATAGCTTCAATGGATTCCGACAAAAATAGGAAAGGTCTGATGGGTGCTAAGAAAAAAACATAAAGTTTTGAATTTTTTTGAAAAATTCTTAAAAAATTTATTTTTGGTCAAGGTTTACTGAATTATATAGCAATCGATAGAAGAGAATAAGCTCTATAACTTTGTAGTTAACCATTATTAGATATCTTCAAAAGATTCTGAGAAAAATGTAAAAATCTAAAAGGTGTCCTCAAAAAAAAATGAAACTTTTGATTTTTTTTTTGAAAAATCGTAAAAAATCGAAGAGGGGTTAAGAATTTTTGAATGATATAACACTTGATAGAAGAGATTAGGGTCTATAATTTCATAGTAGACAACTTTTTGATAGCTTCAATGGGTTTTGAGAAAAATGTGAAAGTCTGATGGGTGCTCTGAAAAAAAACATAAAATTTTGAATTTTTTGAAATTTTTTTAAAAACTTTATTTTTGGTCAAGGTTTTCTGGATTGAATAGCAATCGATAGAGGAAATTAAGGTCTATAACTTTGTAGTTAATAACTTTCTGATAGCTTCAATGGTTTTTGAGAAAAATGTGAAAATCTAAAAGGTGTCCTCGAAAAAAATAGAATTTTTTGGAATTTTTTGAAATTTTTCGAAAAATTTATTTTTGGTTTTGGTCAACATTTTGGACTCTGATCAGTGATAACAAAGTGTTCTTTGTTATTTTAATCAGCACAATCAGTCCAAATTCTAACATTTTCGCTAATTTTCCAAAAACCGCATCACACATCGAGGGAACAATCACATGTTTGAACGGGTCTGCGTCGCTGTTATTGGCAATCTATAATCATTGATAAGGATAAGGATAATAAGTGATAAGAAGCATCATTGTGTGTTTCTGAGTGTATATTCTGACTGGCTAGCCTCATTATGTCGATCGAAAAAGGCAAGATTGCCATTGTTGGAAGGTTTGTGAAATTTTTTGGAAAATCTTTGAAATTTTTTTTAAAAATCGAGGAAGGGTCTGGAACTTGTGAATAATATAGCAGTTGACAGAGGAGATTATGGTCTATAATTTTGTAGTTGAACATTTTCTGATAGGTTAAATGGGTTTTGAGAAAAAGTTAGAAATCTAAAAAGTGTCCTTGAAAAAAATGGTAAAATTTTTGAAATTTTTTTGAAAAATCTTAAAAAATCAAAATGAAGTCTATAATTTTTGAGTGATATATTATTCAAAATAAAAGATTATGGTCTATATTTTGTTAGTGAACAACTTTTTGACAGCTATAATGGGTTCTCAGAAAAATGTTGAAGTTTGATGGGTGCTCTGAAAAAAAAACATAAATTTTAGAATTTTTTTTGAAAAATTTTGAAAAATCGAGCAATGGTCTGGAATATTTGAGTGATGTAGCACTAAATAGAGGAGATTAGGATCTATATTTTGTTAGTCAACAACTCTTCGATAGCCTTGATGGGTTTTGAAAAAAATGTGAAAATCTGAAAAACGCCCTCAAAAAATTGGAATTTTTGAATTTTTTTTGAAAAATTTCAAAGAATTTAGTTTTGGTCTAGAATTTTTGAGTAATACAGCAATCGATAGAGGAGATTAGGGTCTATAATTTTGTAGTTGATAACTTTTTGATAGCTTCAATGAATTTTGAGAAAAATAGGAAAATTTGAAAAGTGTTATAAAAAAAAAATAAAATTTTTCAATTTTTTTTTTGAAAATCGTAAAAAATCGAAAAGGGGTTCAGAATTTTTAAGTAATAGATTAATGGATAGAGGAATTTAAGGTTTATAATTTTGTAGTTGACAACTTTTTGATAGGTTATATGGGTTTTGAGAAAAATCTTAAAGTTTGATGGGTGCTCCGAACAAAAAAATAAATTTTTTGAAAATTTTTCAAAAAAATTCTTAAAATTTTAGTTTTGGTCTAGAATTTTTGAATAATATAGCGATAGATAGAGGAAATTAAGGTCTATAACTTTGTAGTTGACAACTTTTTGATAGCTCTGCAGGGTTTTGAAAAAAACATGTGAGAATCTGAAAGACGCTTTTGAAAAAACTGAAATTTTTTTGAAAATTCGCTCATTTTTTCAAACTTTTCAGCGGACTCGTTGGTTCCAGTTGGGCGACCATATTTGCTAGCTCTGGTTACAATGTTCAAATGTATGATATCTCTAAAACGCAGCTACAAACAGCAATGGGATTGGTGGAGAAAAATTTGAGGAAGTTGGATGTGAGCTTTTCTCTTTTTGGTTTTTAGCATTTTTCTCGGAAACCGAATGAGATAATGAAAAGCAGTCAACTGCAAAGTTGTAGCGCTTGAAATTCTCTATTAGATACATGTGTTAGTTCTTTAATTTGTGTAATAGTATTCCAGGAACACGGCCTCCAAAGAGGAACCCTATCAGCTGATGAAGCTCTTCGTCATGTTTCTACCACTTGTTCATTGGAAGAAGTCATGAAAGACGCTATTTATGTTCAAGAGTCCGCCCTTGAAGATGTTAACTTTAGAATTGAGTTTTATAAAAAGCTGGATCCATTGGCGGGACCGGAAACTATTTTGGCTAGTAGTACTTCGACGATTCCTGCTTCAAAGTTCACGGAGGGGCTGAAGAATCGGTGAGTATCTTGAGTTAGGTAAGAGAGTTCATTTTGATGTTTATAACATTGAATAGAGCAGAAAATGTGCTATCGATTAATGTAAAAATCTTTGAGTTTGGATTAAAATTGGATTTTTAAAAAATTTTCAAAAAAATGTTGAGAGTTTCAATTTTTGAGTTTTTTTTTTGAAATGTTTTAGTTTTCAGTGTTTTTTACAAAAACCAAGAAAGCTATTAAAAAGTTGTCAACTACCATGTTTTACAACTTAAAATTTGCTGTCAAATGATATAAAAATCCTCAAATAAAATTCAAAACTGGATTTTTCAAAAATTTTCAAAAAAATCAATTTTTGAAAATTTTTTTTGGCGTGTTTTGGATTTCGATTTTTTTCTTAAAAACCAAGCAAGTTATTAAAAAGTTGTTTACTACAAAGTTTTAGAGTTTAAAATTATCTATTGATTGACATAAAAATCTAAAAATTCGAATTGAAATTAGATTTTTAACGAATTTTCAAAAAAAAAATTTTTTTTGATTGTTGTCATTTTTTTTAACGTTTGGTTTTCGAATTTTTTCTCAAAAACCAGAAATGATAATAAAAAGTGATTGACTACAATGTTATAAAACTTAAAATTTGCTTGCTGTCAAATGGTTTAAAATTCCTAAAACAAACTTCAAAACTGGATTTTTAAAAAATGTTCAAAAAAATTCAAATATTGGAAAATTTTTTTTTAAATGTTTTTGATTTTTAAATTTTTTCTCAAATTTTGAATAAGATAACAAAAAGCTGTTAACAACATTGTTGTAGAACTTACAATTTTCTATCGATTAATATAAAAACCCTGAAATACAGTTGAAAATCTGATTTTTACGAATTTTCAAAAAAAAAACTCAATTTTTGAAAAAAAAAATTTTTTTGAAGCTTTTTGATTTTTAAATTTTTTCTCAAAAACCAAAGTAGCTATAAAAAAGTTGTCAACTACAATATTGTAGAACTTAAAATTCTCTATCGATTTATATAAAAATCTTTAAACAAAAATGAAAATTTGATTTTTAACGATTTTTCAAAAAATGTTGAATTTCAATTAAAATTTTTTTTAAAGTGTTTTGATTTTTGAATTTTTTCTCAAAAACTAAACAAGCTGTCAAAAAGTGGTTAATTACAATATTGTAGAGCTTAAAATTCTCTATCGATTGATATAATTTTCACATTTTTAAACCCAAAACTGAGTGTACTGAGACCCATTGAAAAATGTCAATTTTCACTTTACGAGTTCTATTCAAAGGTACAGTTATCACTATCAAATCTAGGTCAACATGACCTTCTTATCACTTTTTCTTATCAGAGAACGTTGTCTAATCGTCCACCCGGTCAATCCACCCCTCTACCTGCCACTAACCGAACTGGTCCCCGCACCATGGACCTCTCAAAGTACCGTCGACAGAGCAGCGGAAATCATGAAATCTGTGAAACAAGCACCTGTAAAACTGAAAAAAGAGGTTCTTGGCTTTGCTGTAAACCGTCTACAATTCGCACTTCTCGCGGAAACATGGCGTTTAGTGGCTGATGACGTAATTGGAGTCGGAGATGTTGATGCAGTGATGTCGGCGGGTTTGGGACCGAGATATGCATTCAATGGTGTTTGTGAAACGATTCATTTGAACGCTTTTGGAGTGAGAGACTATTTTAGAAGATATGGAGAGGGGATTGAGAAGGTTGGTTTTGAAATTTTGAATTAAAATTAAAATTTGAAAAAAAAAATTTTGAAAAATTTTTTTTCTGAAAAATTAGAAATTTGAAAAAGTTAGAATCAACTTTTTCAAATTTTTTTTTACAAAATCAGATAGAAAAAAGAATTTGTAACCTAGAAATAGTTTATTCGACCAGAATTATTGAGTTTTTCATTGCGATTTTCTCATTTTTGTGATTTTTCCGATAAACAAGCCGAAAACACGAAATCTGAAAATTTTAGCTGAAAAACTGAACAGTTTTTGTTGAACTGACTATCAATCGTTTTCAAATTTTCTATTCTATCCGAATTCATAGAAATATTTGAAAAAATCGGTTAAAAATCGAGAAAACAGCAGAAAACTGATTTCGTGGCGAGACCCGCTGAGTGCACTTCGCCTGACCGCATTATAAAATGGGATTTTCAGAAAAATTGGAAAAAATTTAAAATTTAAAAAATTAGATTTTAGAAAAGTGGGAATTCGAAAAAATCGAAAAAACGGAAAAAGGGAAAGGGAAAAGGGGGGTTTTTGGGCTTTTTTGCAAAACCGCCTAGTTTCTCTTCGCCCAAGCCGGGGGACCACGCCCCCTCTTCTTTCTTGATCCCTCCTCTCGATCCATCCTGTCGATCCATCCCGTCGCTGCTCCTTCGTCGTCGATCCAACCTTCGTCGTATCGTCGAGTGTCGCTGCTTCGATCTGGCGCCAGTTTGCCATCTTTAGGGGGCTTTGGGACTCCTCCCGCAAGTTCTGATTAGTGGCTCTCCAAGCCGTGCCACCCCAGGACGGAATCGAACCTGGGGTGTGCTGGGGGTCAATTGATTCCCAGTCATCCCTCTTATCCGCGAGGCTAAGAGGGCGCACGGATGGACCTGCTCGAAAGGTTCCTTATATATTAGTGCCCCTGGGAAGTCGTAAAGGGGGTCGATAGGGTGTGCTAATGGTTAGAAAATACAAAAGCGAACCGCCGCCAGACCGCGAGATGTCGGCTGCACAAATGTCAGCGAATAAGAGGTTTTCGAGTGTTTTCGAGCGAATTTGGTTTTTTTTTCGAATTTCGCAGCTCTAATTTGATAAATTTCAACTTTCAGGTTCTCAATGACATGTCTGGAACCCCCAACTTCACCGATGAATCAGTGATTCAAAAGTTTGAATCTGAACTTGAGCCAAAAATGGAGTCCGCAAGAATTCGAGAATTTCAAGCCGAACGTGAGGCGAAATTGGTGGAAATCGCGAAGTTGAAGAAGAATTTGGGACTCTAGAGGTTAATTTCACTTTTTATCACTTGAAAATTGTGTATTTATCGCTTAAAATAAACTTTTTTTGAAATGTTGAGAATGTGTTCGAAAAGCAGGAGCCTCTAGGGGAAAGTAGAGGGAGAACCCTGTAATTAGGTGATATTTAAAGCCAGAAAGCTTGCGGTTACCTTGGAAACACTGGAAAACATGAAAACTTCTTATTTTCAATTGATATTCAGTTTTTCTCAAGAACATTTTTCAGAGCTTTTTGAAAACTAATGAAAAAACAGTGAAAACTAAACTTTTTCAGATTGAAAACGTATGATATAGGTGGTATTTGAGTTGCTGAACATTTTAAAATGTATTTCAACTTTCGAAAACTCTGAATTTTAGTCGAAATCCGTGAAAAAAGTAAATTTTTCCTTGAAAAATCCAATTTTAAAATTCAAAATTCAAATTCGCGCCATCGACTCAGCGAGAGAGTGTGTGAAAATGAGAGAGACGAGACAGTCAGACGGCTCGTAAATCTACATCGTGGCGAGACCCGCGCCACGGAGACGCGCCAAATTTTCGAATTTCGGCCCAAAACTCGCCAATTTATCATCGTTTCTCGTCCGTCTTAGCCCACTTTTTCTCGCTTTTTTCGCGATTTTCGGGTGAAATGTCCAGGTGAAGGTCGAATAGATTTATTGTCTGCGCTGTGAAGACACTGGAGACCTCCCTGAATGTTCGTTTTTGTCGAGATTTGATCGGACGCAAGAGATTTGGATTTTTATCGGAATTCCGTTTTTTTTCCTGATTGATTCGCCGCGTTTCCGCTTCTTTTTTTCTGTTCGTCTGCTTGTTTTTCGCGGGAATTTTGAATTTTGCGCGCGTTTTCATCAAATCCGAAAATTTCGCTAAAAATTGGCCGGCACACCGATTCGCAGCCACAATTCTCGCTGTTTTTCCAGTTTTCGTGCCATTTTTCTCAGAAATGAGAGATTTCTCGCTGTTTCGGCGCCGCAAGTATGACGAATCCCAACTTTCGTCGAGATATGACTCATTCCGAAAAACTCGCTGTTCTTTTCCCGATTCGGTTCTCTTTTTTGATTCACAAGACCAATTTACCAATTCCTCGCCATTTCCAGATGCAGCGCACCACAGCACAACAGCCAGCCGTCAACAATCGAGCGAAATCGCAGCGAAAGGAGAAACCACCACCGGAAGTGCCGGCCATGATCATCGATGCCGATCGAAACGTGCAGTACGAGAAGGGCAAGTTCCTTGGAAAGGGCGGCTTCGCGCATTGCTACGAGATCCGCAACAAAGCCTCCGGAGAGGTGCTCGCCGGGAAAGTGGTGCCGAAGCAGTTGCTCGTCAAGCAGTACCAGAGGGACAAGATGGCTCAGGAGGTCCAGATTCACCGGAACCTGTCACATCGCAACGTCGTCAAGCTGTTTCACTTCTTCGAGGACCGACTGAACGTGTACATCACTCTGGAACTCTGCCCGCGCCGTTCTCTCATGGAGCTCCACAAACGTCGTCGAGCTGTCACCGAACCAGAAGCCCGCTACTTCACCCACCAAGTCGTCGAGGGCGTTCTCTATCTGCACGATCTGAAAATCGTCCACCGCGATCTGAAGCTTGGAAATCTCTTCCTGAACGAGGAGCTCCAGGTAAAGATAGGAGACTTTGGACTCGCGACGACTGTGGAGAACGACGAGAGGAAGAAGACGTTGTGCGGAACACCGAACTACATTGCTCCTGAAGTGCTCAGCAAGATGGGACACTCGTTCGAGGTGGATATCTGGGCAATCGGATGTATCCTCTACATTCTGCTCTTCGGACAGCCGCCATTCGAGTCCAAGACTCTTGAGGTAACTAAATAGTTCATCGGGAAAACTGATTCTAATAATCTAACATTCAGGAAACCTACTCTCGAATCAGGCACAACAACTACACGATTCCGTCCACCGCGAGCTCTTCCGCCGCCCAACTCATTCGTCAGCTCCTCGATCCTGTCCCCGCTCGCCGACCACCAGCCAAAGCGATCATCCGGGACCGCTTCTTCTCGTCAGGCTACATGCCCTCTCGTCTTCCGGTCTCCTGCCTCACCATGATTCCAAAGTTCAACGAACACGGATCGACAGAGGAGAACGTGTCGCCGGGCGGCACCGTCGACAGCAGAACTCCAGGACAAGCGGGTCGACCGAGATTGTCGAACATCCCGACTCATCGAGTCTCCAGCAACACTGATCGGGATCGAGATCGAGCTCAACAGATGGCGGTGGAGGCGACGTTCCGAGAGCCACAAGACTGCTACTTGTCGCAGTTGTTCGCGCAAGTCACCGATCTTCTCATGAAGGCCACTCCAGACGTAGGCGCCCCTATTTCTCTTTAAATTCTAATTATTTTCTTCAGATGGATGAAGCAGAAGCCGCACTGGACACCTACCAATCTCCAGAAGCCATGCCGATCTTCTGGATCTCCAAATGGGTCGACTACTCTGACAAGTACGGTATTGGATACCAGTTGTGTGATAACTCGGTAAGAATTCTTCCTTGTTTAGTCAGTCTGATACAAGTTCCTTTTAGGTCGGTGTGCTCTTCAACGACAACTCTCGAATCGTACTCGACAGCGCCGGGAACCAACTGACCTACATTGAGAAGAACAACACGGAGCACTACTACAACATGCTGACCGGAACGACGCCGCAGATGCTGCAGAAGAAAGTCACGTTGCTCCGCTACTTCCGATCCTACATGAACGAGCACTTGCTGAAGGCCGGAGAGCACGGAGGACGTGCCGGAGACGATCTTGCTCGACTCCCGACGCTTCGTGTGTGGTTCCGAACCAAGTCTGCCATCGTGCTTCACCTCTCCAACGGAACCGTTCAGATCAACTTTTTCAATGTGAGTTTTTTATTAGGAAACTCCTCGAAACAATCTCGTTCTCTCTTCAGGACCACATCAAGATGATCATCTGCCCACTAATGCAAGCAGTCACGTTCATTGACCAATCGAAGCGCATGCTCACCTACAAATTCTCGAACTTTGAGCGGAACGGATGCCCGGAACGCTACCTGATCCGTCTGAAGTACGCGAAGAGCATGATCGAGCGTCTGCAGAACGACTCCGTCAAGGAGACCGCCACAAAGATCAACTCTGCGTCAGTGGTCATCGACGCCCGCAATCCACCGCAATCCATCACCGTCCACGGTCGTCTCGTTCCCTCCAGCACCGACGCCTCGATGGCTTCTGCAAGCTCGGCACCTCGTCGCTAAATGCCTCTTGTGAATGTCACCTGTGAATTAGCCCTTGTCATCTGTTATCATTATCAGTTGCGTTGTTATGCTCCGCATATCCATTCAGCTGATGATGATACTTCCGATTGTATGTCCCCCCATATCTCCCGTATTATTTCTAATGTTTCCCACTCATCCCGATCCCCCTCTGACACTGTTCTCATGTACGAGTCCTCTCCCCCCGCCGTTTTTCCACGAATTGTAACGTATGTGAGCCTTTTCGAGTATTAATTGTAAGGTTTATTTTATAAAACTCATTTCTCCACTGCGAGACCGAGATCGAGTCCCCCATTCGATCGGTTTAGATGATCAAAGTTCTGATTAGCCTTCTGCCCTGTGCCCTTTTACACTCCTCCTTCTAGAACCCCTTCTCCCATTTCATTCTTTCCTTCGAATGCCTGTGGTGACTGTCGATTCCAACGAACAACTTTTAGCAGAGTATCAGGCAGCAGGGGAGACCCCAGTTGTCTTTTACTTTTTTGCGGAATGGTTTGTAGAACGGCAATTGCTTTCTATGCTCCTTCTTTAGCGATGCAATTTGCGATGAGTTTAACCCCCAATTCGATCAAATTGTCTCCGAATTCGCTGATTCGGTGATAGTTGTGAAGGCGATCTTCACCGGGCATTCTATCTGTAAGTTTTAGTGCGATAGTGATTCTAAAAACGAGAACTTTTCAGTGGATGGCACAGATTTTACAGTTGACACATTGCCAACTGTTATTGTGGGGGTGAATGGGTGGGTTAAAAGGGGTTCAAAAACTAGAAAAAAAGAAGGGATTTTTAGAATTGAAAGCTGTGAGGACAAATTGGTGGAGTCACAAATCACAGAAGACTCGCTTAGAGAGCTTTTCCAAAAGTATTCTAACAACTAACTAAAAAACCACTTTTTCAATGAATATAGAAGGACTTTGGACTAGAAAACCTCGTAAAACACATGAGAATTGGGACAAAACAATCGATTATAAGGGGAATTTAGCTATTATCGTTGATCATCATCAGAATTCATGAGTCCTTCAACAAACGATCCATACTTTTCCCAAACGGCGTCCTGGATGAATAGAGAATAGGCGATGCCGAAGAGGGAGCCGCCGAGATGCGCGGCGTGGTCGAACATTCGGAATCTGGAAAATCAACGTTTTTAGCGGTTTTTTGGGTGTTTGAGGGTGCTTTTCTTGTTAGGATATAGATTTTCTGATACAAACCAGATCATTGATTGTGGGATATCTAAGGGTCGTCTCCCCAGTTGAATATTACTGCGATCTCGCAAAGTGCTACTCGGCGGGTCTCACCACGAAATTGGTTTTTTGACGATTTCTCGGTTTTTGACCAATTTTTCAAGCTTTTGATAATGAAAACAGATAGAAAACAGGATTTGGAGCCTTGAAACAGTCAATTTGACCAGAAACACTGAGTTTTTCATAGAAAATTTTCAGATTTCGTGTTTCTGACATGAAAATTAGAAAATTAGAAAATTAGATAGTTCTCGATGAAAACTTGGAAATCTGGGTGAAATCAACTATTCATAGGTTCAGAATCCTCTTCTCTATCAGATTTTAACAAATAATTTGGAAAAAATCAGTTCAAAATTGAGAAAACTGCGAAAAACAAAATGGCACTCGGCGGGTCTCGCAACGAAATCAGTTCTTTGCTGTTTTCTTGATTTTGGACAGGGTTTTTCAAAATTTTTCAATGAATTCGGATAGTTGAGGACCTGAAAGTTGAATTTTATAAGATTAGAGCAGCGAAATCCGAAAAAAAAACGAAATCCACTCGGAAACACTCGAAAACCTTTTGTTCGTTGACATTCGTGCAGCCGACATCTCGCGGTCTGGCGGCGGTTCGCTTGTGTATTTCCTAACAATTAGCACACCCTATCGACCCCCTTTACGACTTCCCAGGAGGGTCCAATACATAAGGACCCCTTGTACAGGTCCAGACGTGCGCCCTCTTAGCCTAGCGGATAAGAGGGATGACTGGGAGTCAATCCCCAGCACACCCCAGGTTCGATTCCGTCCCGGGGTGGCACGGCTTGGAGAGCCACTAATCAGAACTTGCGGGTTTTGCAAAAAAAGTCCAAAAAAGCCCCCTTTTCCCTTTCCCTTTTTCCTTTTTCCCTTTTTCCGAATCCCACTTTTCTAAAATCTAATTTTTTTTGTTCAGTTGTTCAGGTTTTCTAATTTTTCAAAAATCCAATTTTTCTGAAAATCCCATTTTATAATACTACTACTCAGGCGATGTGGCACTCAACTGGTCTCGCCACGAAATCAGTTTTCTGCGGTTTTCTCGATTTTGAACCGATTTTTTTCAAATTTTTTCGATGAATTCGGATAGAATAGAGAATTTGAAACCGGTTGATAGTCAGTTCAACCAAAACTATTCAGTTTTTCAGCTAAAGTTTTCAGATTTCGTGTTTTTGGCTTGTTTATCGGAAAAATCACAAAAATGAGTAAATCGCTATGAAAAACTCAATAATTCTGGTCAAATGAACTATTTATATGTTCGAAATTCTTTTTTCTATCCGTTTTCATTTGAAAAAAAAACTTTCAAAAAGTGGGTCCAAAAATGAGAAAACAGCAAAAAACCGACGCCACGATGTTTCGTCGTTGTTTTTCAGTATTTACGAAATTTGGTCGTTCGAAAAACGCTCACCTGAACAACAATCCAATCAAATCAAACGCCAAGATCCCATAAATCGCATTAGTCGCCGAGAATTCAAAGTTCGGGATGAATATCAACGACAGTCTAGCCTCGGGAAGCTGCATGCAAGTGTAGCAGAGTACTGCTAAGATTGCCCCGGATGCTCCGAGAGCTCGAATTCCGGATCGGACAGCGGCTTTGTCGACGAGACTGATGAACGAGGAGACGGCTGCTGCGGAGATGTAGAAGGCCCAGAACTGTTCGGGACACAGGAATTTCTCGATGACGGGGGCTCCGAATGTGGTGAGCACGTACCTGGAAAAACAGAGGTTTTAGAGCACTGATTTTGATCAATTTTTATTGAAAATTGGTCTAGAATTGCAAATTTTTCGAAACCGATTTTCATGAATTTTTTTGATAGAAATTAAGGATTTTTGACAAATTTTTGAAGCTTATTTCTCTTGTTTTTAGGTTTCGGGACCCAGTTTTTATCGATTCTCTTTGAGAATTGGTCTGAAATCGCAAATTTTTTGAAACCGATTTTCATGAATTTTTTTTGATAGAAATCTGGGAATTTTGAGGGTTTTTGATAAAAAATTGATGGAAACGGCAGTTTGGGAGTTTAATTTTTTTTGTTTTGACGTTTCGGAACCCAGTTTTTATCGATTTCATTATAAATTGGTTCAGATTTGCAAATTTTTAGAAACCGATTTTTACAAAAATTTTTTGATAGAAATCGAGGATTTCTTACAGATTTTTTTCTATGTTTTTTTTCTAAAAATCGCTGAAAACAAAAACTTAGAAGCTTCGTTCTGTTGTTTTCAGGTTTGGGAACACTGATTTTGATTGATTGTTATTGAAAATTGGTCTCAAATTGCAAATTTTTTGGTAGCGATTTTCATGAAATTTTTTGATGGAAGTCTAGGATTTTGAACCGATTTTTTTTTCAATTTTTTTCCCGCAAACAGGGACTTAGAAACATAGTTCTGTTGTTTCGAGGTATCAGAGCTTTGATTTTCAAAGATTTTCATTGGAAAAAGTTCTGGAATCGCGAAATTTTTCGACACTTTTTATGAATTTTTGAGGTGTTTTTGATGAAAATTTAGGATTTTGAACCGATTTTTTTCCGAAAACAGAGACTTTGAAGTTTAGTTTTAACTTAAACTTTTAAGGTTTCAGAACTCATTTTTTAAATCTATTTTTATCAAAAAATGATCTATTATAGAATTGCAATTTTTTACACTGATTTTCATGAAAATTTTCGATAAAAAACTAGGATTTTGAAAGGATTTTTTTCAATTTTTTTTTGAAAATTGGCGAAAACAATAAAAAAAAACTCACATATTCATACAAAGATGAAGGATACTGGCATGTGAGAATGCACTAAGCACCATTGGAGCACACAATGACTTGGAGGCGAAGCTATTCGTGAAGTATCTGGTCATGAACGGTGTCAGTGCTTTTCCTTTCCATAGTAGGTAGACCTAAATAAAATTTTGCTCATTTCAGAAAAAAATTTTCAGAAATTTTTTTTTTTGACTTCTGAATTTTTTTTTTGAAAGTTGACAAAAATTTCCTGAAAGCAGATTCCTATTTTTCTCACTAAAAACGGGTGAATTTTCAATTTTCTAGACTTATTGAGCTAGAAAATGAATAAAAAATGATGTTACGGGAAATTTTTCGAATTGAAAAAAATTGAAAAAAATTGAAAAAAAAAAATTTTTTTGAATTTTTTTTTTGGATTTTTCAAATTTTTTTCTGAATTTTAAAAAATCATTTTAGAGTGCCTGAAGACTGTAAAAAGAAGACTTACCACCACATTCATCGCAATCAAAATCCCCAAATGTTTCTCGCCACTCGTCAGCTTGTACTCGACGCCCGCTTCAACCTTAGGTTCGAAATACAGTTTCACCTATAAAAATTGGCCCCGCTCTATTATTTTTATGTTTTTTTGGATACTGTGAGCCAAAAGAAAGGTCTTTTGAGGTACTTACCGCTTCAAAAACATCCCGGGGAGTCTCGGCTTGAAGTTTCCGCCGCTGCAGTTCATCGACGACGATGGCGATTGTGAAGGAGGTGGCGCCGGTGATGATGGTGAAGCCGAGGGCCTGAAAATTGAATTTACTATACATAAATGACGTAAAAATCAGTTTTTGAGTTGATTTTTTGATTTGAAAAATTCCGAAATTTTTTTTTAAAATTTTTTTGGATCTTTTTAAAGCTAATTTTTCCAGTTATTACGGTGAAACCGAAGGCCTGAAACGTGGTTAACTAAACAAAGATAACACAAAAATTAGATTTCTAGTCGATTTTTCAAAATCGAAAAAATTTGTAAAAAATTTTTTTCAACTTTTTTCGAACTTTCTGCATTTTCGAAGCAAATTGTTTAGTGATTACGGTGAAGCCGATGGTTTAAAATTGTATCACTGAATTATAAATAACGTAAAAATCTAGCTTTCGAGTCAATTTTTCAAATTGAAAAAAATCCAAAAAATTTTTTTGATTTTTTTTTTGAAATTTTGAAAAAAATTTTTTTTTCAGAGCTTTCTCATTATTTTCGGGTTATTGGAGAGCGGAAGCAAAACAAATCAAGTAAAAAAAAACCGCAAAAAACTTCAGAAAGTCCAAAAAAAACTTTGAAAAGTTTGAAATTTTCGGTATTTTGAAAATCTGATTTTGAGCCAAAACAGACCTGGAAAAGCTGTTTTTCTAACTGAAAACTGGTAAGCTTTTTGATTTGAGTAGAGTTATCTTACAAAAATCAGCTCTAAAACTCATTTTTCAAGTTTAAAAAATTTTCAAAAAAAAATTTCGAAAAAAAATTTTTGAAGAATTTTTTTTTCTAATTTTTCATTTTTTCTGAATTGAAAATACAAATTAGAATTGTGTAAAAATCGCAAAAAAAAGCGAAAAAAGCTTTAACATTTAGATTTTTTTCAAGAAAAAACAGCCAAAAACCAAAATTTCGCCTATTTTTGACTCACCTTCCACAAATCCCTCGTCGGCCGAACTGCTCTCAGATCCGGTGCTCCTGGTTGTTTTGGAATGACGATTTCTCGGTTTTTAGCAAGTTCCTTAATCTCCTGATGCCTTAAACGGTCCCTGAGACCATCCCGAGTGAATCTGCTTGTCAGATTGACACATTTTGTGAAAGATCGGCAGCAGGAAGTGACGAGGAGACGGGCGGGAAGCATTCTGGAAAATTAGAGTTTTAAAAATGTAGGAATTGTTTCAGATTGCTTGAGGGCCATAAACAATCGAAAAACAAACAATAGAGAAATTTTAAAAAAATTAAAAAAAAAAAATTTTGAATTTTTTTTTTCAAAATTGGAAAACATTTTCCGAAAAACGAACTTCCTGCTGATTTAGATTTGGAAAATCTGCTTTTCTTTATGAAAATGGTTGAATTTTTGATTTTTCAGGCTTATTGAGCTTGAAAATGAGCCAAAACTCAGTGTTCCGGAAGATTTTTAAAATTGACCAAAAATTGAAAATTTTTTTTTTTGAATTTAAAAAAAATTTGCTTGTGAACTTTCTAAAATTCATTTTAGAGTGCCTGGAGAGTAAAAAAAAACTTGAAAATTATTGAAAACCCGAGAAAAAAACTGGAAAATCTCAGATTTTTAAAAAATTTTCAAAATTTTCAAAAAAATCCGAAAACCTGAGTTTTGACTCAAATTGGACTTGGAAAAAATTGTTTTCTTACTAAAATTTCTGAAAATCTGAGTTTACTAGATTTAAACAAGCTAAATAAAACATGTTAAAACTCTGCTCTAAAACCTAATTTTCGAGTAAAAATTGAGAAAAAAAATTTTTTTTTTCGAATTTTTTTTCGAAGTTTTTAAAAATATTCTTTTGAATTTTTCAAAACCATTTTGGAGTTTCTAAAAAGTAAAAAGAAAGCTAGAAAACGAGGTAAAACATGCCAAAACTGTGCTCTAGAACTCAATTTTCGAGTAAAAAATTGAAAAAAAAAAATTTTTTTCAAGATTTTTTTCAAATTTTTGCATCATTTTTTTTTTGAAATTTGGCTTTACAAAACGCTAATTTTCCGCCTGAAACTAGCTAAAAATGATGCAAAAACCCTTGCAAACCCCAGAAAAAACAAAATTTCCCCCAGCGGGGCACGTAAAATGCGTCCTTTCCTTGTCTGTGTCTCTTTTCTCTCGCCTCTTCAACTCTTTGGTACTTGCGTCTTTGAAGATATCAAAAACTGTTAAAAACAGCTCAAAAATCCTATTAGAAACATCAGAAACCTAATAGCAATTGAATAAAGGGATAAATGTATTGAAAACTTGACTTTAAAAGTGGAAAATGTTACAAAAAAAGGACAAAAAAGGGGGGTAAACATGGAAAAATAGGCGTTAGTTAGTAAACAAAGAGTTGAATTTCAGAATTGTACAGTCAATTGGGTCTCAAAACGAAGAAGAGAATGCCAGGAATTCAGTAGAAATGGTGGGGAAATTGAAAAAAGTTGAAAAAATGGGAGGAACATGTGAAAATTAGGCAAATCTCAATGCTCTAGCGGCTTTCGAGGGTCTTGGGGTGGGGCTGGATTGAGTGATTTGCGAGATTTGAGAGTTCCGTTGCTCGTCAATCTTCTGTTGCGTCTTTTGAACGTCTTCTTCGATTAGTTCAATGATCGCTTCCAGGTTGTTTTCCGAGAAACGCAGGTATCTGAAAGGAAATTTTTTTTGTGAAAAATCATTTTTTTTGTTGATAAAAATTGATAGAAAATAAGCTTTAGAGCATTGAGAGTTTAGAAATGGTAAATTTAACCTGAATTATTGAGTTTTTCATTGCGATTTACTCATTTTGGTATTTTTTATTCAGCCAAAGAAAAAAGGGAAAAGGGCTTTTTTGGGCTTTTTTTGCAAAACCCCCTTCCCCGAGTCACTGTCGGATTAACTATTTCTAAGCTTCAAATTTTCTGATCTATCCATTTTTATTTGAAAAAGCTCAAAAAAGACTTCGTGGCGAGACCCGCCGAGTGTCACTTCGCATGACCGCAGTGGTATTTTAAAAAATGTAAAAAAGGGAAAAGGGGGTTTTTTGGGCTTTTTTTTGCAAAACCGCCTAGTTTCGAGTCCCTCAAGCCGGGGGACCACGCCCCCTCTTCTTTCTTGATCCCTCCTCTCGATCCATCCTGTCGATCCATCCCGTCGCTGCTCCTTCGTCGTCGATCCAACCTTCGTCGTATCGTCGAGTGTCGCTGCTCCGATTTGCCATCTTTAGGGGGCTTCGGGACTCCACCCGCAAGTTCTGATTAGTGGCTCTCCAGGCCGTGCCACCCCAGGACGGAATCGAACCTGGGGTGTGCTGGGGGTCAATTGATTCCCAGTCATCCCTCTTATCCGCTAGGCTAAGAGGGGGCACGTCTGGACCTGTACAAGGGGTCCTTATGTATTGGATCCTCCTGGGAAGTCGTAAAGGGAGTCGATAAGTTGTGCTAATGGTTAGAGAATGCAAAAGCGAACCACCGCCAGACCGCGAGATGTCGGCTGCACGAGTGTCCACAAATAAGAGGTTTTCGAGTGAATTTGATTTTTTTCGGAATTCGCAGCTCTAATCTGATAAATTTTAACTTTCAGGTTCTCAATGACATGTCTGGACCCGCTAAGTGCCACTTCGCCTGACCGCAGTAGTATAGTTCTTCCGGCAAAATTTTAGCAAAAGTTCAACTTTTATTAATATTTAGCAATGCAAAATGGCTGAAAAATCTCTTTTTCTAACAAATTTCCCGGTAAAATCATTGAAAAAACGCTGAAAATCATCGAAAAATTGGCGAAATTACAGTACCCCGACTTTAAAGGCGCATGCCTAAAATCGAAAATTTTGGCGGTTCGCTGCGAGACCCGGAGCGGAGCGGAGTGTCGTTCGGAGTGTTGTTTAGCAAATGAATTTTTTTTTTAAATTTTGAACTTTGAAATGGAAAAACTGGGTTTTCGCAATGAAAAACTCCAATTTTTTGGTCAAATTGCCTATTTTGAGACTCCAAATTTCATTTTCTATCTCTTTTCAGTAAAAAAAAACTCACTTCTTATTCATAAGCACCGTCTCGGTGACATACATCGGTGCAACCTCACAAAGCAATTTCAAATGATCCACGATATCGGGGATGGCTGATGTGTTCGCTGAGCTGAATTGCACGAATTTGGCCACTGCGTCGATTTCCATCGTCTGCGCCTTTTTCGCCGTGTAGTGGTTGCAAACCACTCTGACGTACTTGCTTTTTAGCAGGTTCAGTCGCATCTTCCGTTTTTCTAAATCCTTATCAACGCAAGCTTCAGCGGCTTTTTTAATAGCTTCTTTAGCCCGAATTCTCTCCAAAAGCGACATTCCTCCGGCCTTTTTCTGCTCTTTTTGCATCTCTGAGAACTTTTTCGGGGAGAGTGGGACGTTTCCAGAGGCTCCTGTAGTGGTTTTTTGAGGGCTTTTCAAATCATCGAAAGCTCGTTGAACAAAGGATGGTAGAGAGACTTGAGGGACATCTGAGTTGTTATCCAGGTACTCTTTCATTCCGATTGGCTTCGATGGTTTTTGGAGAGGGGCTTCGGGGAGTTTGGATTGTTGGAGTGGCGGGCAATGCTTTTCGAGACGGAACAGCGGGTGGAAACGCTTCATTTCGGGCATCTGGGGTACTGAAAAAACAATGGATTATGATTATTAGACGATTTTTTTAATTCCAAAAAAAAAAATTTTAGAAAATTGTTTTTGAAAAACCAAGAAAAGGGAATGGGAAACCTGAAAATTCGCTATGAAAAACTCAACAATTCCAGTCAAATTGATTGATTCTAGGCTCTAAATCATGTTTTCTATTTTTTTTAAATATAAACAAAAAATTGAAAAAAAATAAATTTTTGAAATTTTTTTAAACAATTTTTGATTTCGTGTTTTTTTTCCAAAAACCACAAAATCTAAAAATTTGCTATTGAAAACTTGATATTTCTGGTCAAATCGGCAATTTGTAGGCTCCAAATCCTCTTTTCCATATGTGTCTATTTAAAAAAAAAGGAAAAATCAATTTTCGAAAAAAAAACTTTTTTCAAGTTTTCTAAAAAAAATTTTAATTTTCAGATTTCTTGTTTTTGATCTAAAAACTACAAACATCGGCAGTTTGCAAGGCTATTTTTAAACTTTGAATCTTAACCGTTTTTTGTTGTTGAAAAAACAAAGAAATGAGAATTTTTCAAATTTTCAGATTTCGTGATTTCAGCACAGAACGCAAAATCTGAATTTTTTACATGAAAAACTTAGTTTCCAAAGTCAATTCAACTATTTTTAGGCTCCAAATATTTTTTTCAAACCGTATCAACAAAAAATGAAAAAAAAAATTTTTTCGAAAATTTTTTTTTAAAGTTCTCGATTGTTTTCAGATTTTCAAATTTCGTGTTTTTAGCATGAAAACCAAAAAAATCAGCAATTTTAAAAATTAGATCTAGACTACAAATCCTCTTTTCTATCCGTTTCTGTTTCCAGAAATTAATTCTTGCAAAAAAAAATTTCATTTTTTTTTTAATTTTCAAATTAATTTTGAGTTTTTTGCTAAAAATTAGGAAGAATCAAAAATTCGCTAGACTAAATATTTCTAAACTCCAAATCCCCTTCTCTACCCATTTTCATCAACAAACCCCAAAAATCACTCCAAATCCAAAAAAAAAACCCCAAAACTCACATCCTTGACTCTCCAAAAACCTCGAATGATGTTCCTTGACCAAGTTGCTCAACTTGTGTCTAAAAACATGAGCCCGATCTCTCTGCCTCGCCGCATCCAACCGTTTCCTTCCATCGATTTCTGGCTTTCTGGGAGCAGCTTGGACCTGTTTTCTCGGGCTTTTTTTCGGCGAGAGAAGTTTGGTTGGGTGGACCAAGGGAAGCTCTTCTGAGTCCTCTAAACCATTTTTTTCCCCAACAAATCCATGAAGATCATCGACAAGATTCGGGTTAACAACGAGCTCATATCTGCTGCCTTGTTGCTTTCGGTTTTCCCTCATTTCCACTTGATAAGATTGCGGATAGACATGAAGGATTTGCGAAAGGTGGATCTCTCCGAAATCTCTTCCAGACACATTTTTCACATTCTTGAAGAGCTCCGCTGCCATACAACTGCGATTCTGGCCGATGAAGATCGAGGAGATTTGATCGACTCTTTTGAAAGCGTCCGCTAAGTGTTCATAGCTATTTGGAAGCTGAATTCGTTCCTTGACACTCTCTTTCACCTCTTCTGTCAATCTAGACACTTTTAGGAATTCTGCAGTCATCCGTTTTCCCTCTTCCTCATAGGCGTCGTCCTGCTCTTTTTGAATCTTTTCTGCTGATTTGTGAACATTGAATCCTGGGACAATGTAGTCTGGGACCTTTTTAGGGGAGAAAAGGTTCCGGGCGACTGATTTTTTCGGCGATTTGAGCAATTCTGCATGCTCCTCCACTTGTTTCGCCTTGTTCTTCAAATTTTGGTCATGAATTCCACGAGCTGCTCCCTTCGCTGCGAGTCTCGCTTGTAGATCTGCTACAGTTCGCGGTCCTTTCTTCTTTTTTTGATCGTTTGATGCTTCCATTAGAACGTCCAGGGCGGATTTTTCGGGGGCAGTACTGCTTTCCAGGATCACATCTGGAGCAAGGTTTGGAATGACTTCCTTAGCCTTCTTTGGTGGTGTTCCGGTTAGTTCGGGGGTGTTTAGCTCAGCTTGACGAGTTGGAGTCCGGCAACGCGTTCTTTGGGACTGAAATTGAAAAATTTTCAGTGAAAAAATTTTTTTTTCGGCCTAAAATTTCAAACTTTGAAAAAACCGAAATTTTAACAATTTTCTATGTTCTTTGCGAATTTATAGGCAGAATATACAAATTTTGAGAGACTTTGAGACTGAAATAGAAAAATTTATGGTGATTTTTGTCGATTTTTAGTGAAAAATCGAAGTTTTAGGCCTAAAATTTCAAACTTCCAAAAATCGAAAATTCAGCGATTTGGAGTCCAAAAACAGGGTTTTAAGACTAAAATAAGAATTTTTCTAGTTAAATAGCTACATTTGAAACCTATACTGTTAATTTTTAACGAAACAAATTTAAAAAATTGACTTTTTAGGCCAAATTTGGGGCAGAGCTCAATTTTCTGAAAATTGTTAAATACGCGGTTTTCTATAGTTTTTCGGGTTTTTAGACAAATTTTAAGCTTTAAAACACTTTAAAACTCACTTTCTTCTCGAAAACCGGCGCAATTGGCTCTTCTACTTGCTTCATCTCAACCTGCTCGACTTGCTCAATTTTCCCAATTTTCTCGATTTTCCCACTCTCCAAACTCTCATTCTCCTCGATAATCT
This sequence comes from Caenorhabditis panamensis, assembly GCA_900883565.2. Taxonomy (NCBI): domain Eukaryota; kingdom Metazoa; phylum Nematoda; class Chromadorea; order Rhabditida; family Rhabditidae; genus Caenorhabditis; species Caenorhabditis panamensis. Next base: position 253,855 of record LR538086.1, on the reverse strand, counting down.
TCTTGGCTCCTCGAGTTCTCGATGATTTAGTTGTCTAAACCGGAAAAATAAAAACCTAAATTTCCCACAAATCCCAAAAAAGCTCACCTTGAAAAAGTCGGTAACCGCTGTCTGCGGTGTTTCAGACCTGGCTCGAGATCTGGTCAGTCGGGCGCTCATTTTAGGTCGTTTTTAATTAGAAAATTGTCAGTAAATATTGGGAAAATTGGTGCGAAAACGCGAAAAACCGATAAGAGATGGGGTGGGTGCGTCGTTCGAACGTTCAAATTTTCCCGCATTTTTTGTGCGGTGGAGCGCGTTTGCATTACGCTGCGTCTCTCGGAAACACACAGTGTCTCGTCGCCGAGAGATGCTGACAATTGATTGCAAATCCACGTTTTCCTTCCGATTTTTCCGATTTTCTCTTGTTTTCGCTGGTTTTTCGATGATTTTTTGTTGAAAATATGTTGTTTTAGGGTTCTTGGGGTGTTATTAGACAAATCTACGCTAAAAACCGAACTGAAAACCTGCAAAAAACGAAAATCCGTGTTTTTTGAATTTTTTCAAATTTTGAAATCTGAGTTTTTCTTAAATTCCCTTTGTTTCTCTTGGATTTTTAGATTCAAATTGTGTTTTTCCGATGTTTGAGAGGTTCTATTTGCTTAGTTTAGCCGAAAAACTCGTCAAAAAACCAGCAAAATCACAAAAATCTTTAGTTTTTGAATTGTTTTTTCAAATTTTGAAATCTGAGTTTTTCTTGATTTTTTTGAATGAAAGTTAGTGTTCTTGCTTTTTAGATGTGTATTTTTGTCTACCGCTTCCTCTCCCAACCTCAAATAATCAATTTTCTAGCTTCCCGCCTCAAAAATGCCAGTAATCAGCATCAAGGACGACGATGACTTCAAGACGCAGCTCGCTGCCGCTGGACCCAAACCAGTCATCGTGGACTTCACCGCTGTCTGGTGTGGACCGTGCAAGATGATTGCTCCAGTGTTCGAAGCGCTCTCCAACCAATTCCTCGGAGCCGCGTTTCTCAAGGTCGACGTGGATGTTTGTGAAGCCACCGCCGCCAACTACGGAGTCAACTCGATGCCGACGTTCATGGTTTTCAATAATGGGTGAGTATATCTTGAGAAATCGCTGTTTTCAATGTATTATTTTGCAGAAACAAAGTGGAGATGATGAAGGGAGCCAACAAGGACGGTTTGGAGGCGATGGTCAAGAAGTACGCCGACGACTCTTCCTCATCATCGCTGGTCGCCGGACAAAGCGATCTGACCGCTATCATCGACAAAAAGCAAATGGAGCTGTTGAACGGAACCGATGGGACTCCACTCGACAGATTCCTCGAAGGAAACTGCAACTTGGTGTCGGATTGCGATGAGCAGCTCATCATCTCACTCCCGTTCAATCAACCCGTCAAAGTCCACTCTGTTCTTATCAAGGGAGTCGGGGATCGATCGCCAAAGCGAGTCAAGGTGTTCATCAACCTGCCGAAGACCACCGACTTTGACAATGCTGCTGGACTCGAGCCAACTCAGCTGTTGGAGTTCGCGGAGGCCGCGGGAAAAGGAGACGGAGAGATCCTGCAGCTGAAGTTTGTCAAGTTCCAGAACGTGCAGAACATTCAATTCTTCATCGAGAACAATGTTGGAGGTGGAGATGTCACTGAACTCGTCAAACTCACCGTTTTCGGAACGCCACTGTCGGCTGTGAACATGAGCGAGTTCAAGAGAGTCGCCGGCAAGGCTGGAGATGCTCATTGATCTTTTTGGAAGCTTCTGAACCTTGGAAACCCATCTGATTGCAGTTTAATTTATCTATCTTCAATTTCCCATATTTCACTCTTTTCTCTCTTTTCATGTTTCGTGTGCACCAAATACTTCAGATTCTCCCTCTCTCTTTTCTTTTCCCCGTTTTGTCTTGATTAAGTTATTTTTCCGATAAACCCTTATATTCATGAAAAACTATCAATTTCGCTTGGATTTCAAATGTTTGAATCATTTTTCATATTCCTTCAACTTTAATTTTTTACTTTTTTTATATCAAATTTTGAAAATTTTGAATCTTTTTTTCTAGATGGATGTCGATCGATTGATGCGAGACCTGACTGTCGACCAGTTGGAGGGAATTCAGCAGAATTTGGAGTAAAAACAAGCTTTTCCACTCAAAAAATGGACCAAAATATTGCAGAAAAGAGATGGAGGGAAAGCGAGAAAGTCTCCGAGAGATGGTCGGAAGACGTTATCGGGATGTGCTCGAAGCGTCGTCGGAAGTGAGACATGTGTGCTCTCTTGCGGAGAAACTTGCTGCGGATATTGCCAACACGAGAGTTAGCTATCAGACGGGGCATGTTAGGTAAGCAAAATTTGATGAAGAGATGAAAAGATACTGAAATGACGGTGAGACGGCTTCTGACTCGTTGATTTCGGCTTCCCTGTTTGAAATTATGACCCTCAAGGCTTTGGATCGTAAGAATATTCTAAAACGACTGTGAAACAGCCTTCGTTTTGATGTTTTTGAACTTATAGAGCTGAAAAAGACCTTCAGAAGGTTTCATTCTGTTAGAGACCTAGAAGCTTTGATGATGCTTCGGATTCCTAAGAAGTATTTTTTTTCCGACCTTCTACTCTAGTGTCTTCCCTTCTTTTCTTCAAACCGACGTATTGCAGGGAAAATGATAGATTTTCTAAGAAAACCTGGCCTAACTGTGCCTGTGGGATGTTGTAGAGTCCTCTCTGTGACCGGATATAGATTTTCTAAGGAAACCTGGGGTATCTGTGCTCGTGGGATGTCTCATGGTCCCCTCTTCGAGCAGATATAGATTTCCTAAAAATTCCTGGCCTATCTACCCTTGTGGGATGTTTAAAGATCCCATCCTCAACGATATATAGATTTTCTAACAAAAACAGACCTCATTATGCTTGTGGGATGTGTCAGGATCCCCACCTCGATAAGATATAGATTTTCTAATGAAAACAGACCTAACTAAAAATGAATACGACAACAAAAAGCTCAAAACAATCTTCTCTAGTTCCAGAACCGGCGGCAAAGACGAACAAAAGGCTGGAGACCATCTGTACGCCATCAACTACCTCGTCTCGAGCATCGGTGGTGACAACGGAGATCCTCTGGACGATGTTGTCGCTCTCTGCATGGTCGAGCATCTTCAGAAACAGCTCATCAGCAATCATTCGTCGCCGATGGTAAGAAATTTGCGTTTTTTGGTGTTTTCTTGGTTTTGGACAGATTTTTTCACATTTTTTTGATACAATTTAATGATTCTGGTCACATTTACTGTCTCTAGGCTTTGAATTGTTTTTTCTACCAGATTTTATATTAAAAAAACACTAAAAAAACTGATTTCGGACAAAAAAAATTTTTTTTCGAAAATTTTTTTTTAGATCCACAAGATTGCTCGTGCCTTGACCAGCAGAATCGTCGCAACCCGCTCTGAACTGGAGTTCCAGAACTCTGACTCGCTCGCGGATATCTCCAGAGCCGACTGGGCCATCAATCAATTGACTGCGATTGCCTTGCTTCAAGGAAGAGATGTCACTCAACTTCTCGATTTGTACCTCGAGAAACGCTTCGAACACATCAATCGACTCATCGAGGACTCTGCAACCATCCTGAATATCGTTGATGAGATGAAAAAGACACTGGCGGTGGTGGAGGAGTTGTTTATGCATGGAGAACTGATTCATACCATCCATTCGGTGTGCAATGGACAGTATAGATGTGGTAGGTGGGGTGGGATGGGTGGAAGGGATAGAAGAAGGATCATTTGATGATGTTCGGAAGGTTTCTACAGAGCTGATCCATGAAATGTGCGCCGATCACTCGTTCTCCTTTGAGAAAACCATCAACGAGGATATGGATCGAGTTTGGAGACATTTGAGAGAAAAGTTGAGTGGCAGAGGATCTGGAAGTCTCCCCGCTCAGATTGTCAGCGAGAAGTGTGCGGTGTGGATTGAGAAAACTTGCTCTGTTACCCACAAACTCGTCGCAGAAGTCTGCGAGTACTTTGACAACCTGGACCAAGTCATCGACCTCCTTCAAGCCATCACAGCTTCCCTCAAACAAGACTGGCCACGAATCGGATCCGGAAGATCAGTCTACGAACAACTCCTCCAAACAGCAGTTGTCGATAAGGCCAAAGCGCTTCTGATCCAGATGATCGAGTCGATTGAGTTGTCGGCGAAGAAGAGATTCGAGGCGACGAATGGAGGACCCGCGTCGGCGATTTTTGATGCAAGGGCGTATCGCCAGGATTCGCAGAGTCATATTGGGATTTCGACAGAGCTTTATAAGTGAGTCTTGTGTTCAAAGTGATTGATTCTATGTTTAAAAGCATGAAAATATTGTATGCTGCCAGTTTGACTAGTGACAACGACAGTCCGGGTCTCGCAGCGCGACGACAAACTTTTTTACGATTTCAAGCATGCGCCTTTAAGCTTTCATACGGTTTTTGTCGGCGCGCTGCGAGACCCGGAACACCGGAGTGTCGTTTGTATTGTTGTTTAGCAAATTACGCATTTCAAACTGGGAGGATCATAACAACGAACAAACAATTTCAAACTAAACTTGATCTAAAACCGAGTTTTTGGGTCGATTCGTTGCTTTTTCATCATTTCCGACGATTTTTCAACGTTCTACACTGTGGAAAACAGCGAAAATTCGTGAAAATCGCTGAAAACGACACCAAAACGGCTCCCAAAATCTAACGAACCCCTAAAACTTACATTAGTGGTGGAACCCCTTTAGAAGTAAACAAAGAGACCTGAATGGTCCGTACCCCCATACACACATTCCGCGAGTTGTACTATCCAAATAAACAACGTTTTAGGTGCGTCAAAACCCTGTGGGAGTCGTTGGAGCAAGTCAATGAGAAATGCACGCAATTCGAGACAATTTGCGCTCCAATGTCGGATTCGGCGACAGCCAGTGCTCTCAAAGAAACGATGGCGACGAATGTGCTGCAATTGTTGCTTAGATTGTGTGAATTGCACTCGGAAAGGGACGGAGGATCTACTGAACATCTGGCTCGTGCTCGCCTGGCCCTGGCTCTTGTTCATTCGGAATCCAGCTTGGTTTGCACGCTTTTGGATAAGGATTCGCAGAGAATCACCTCGTTGAATCAACGCCTTCACTCGATTATTGAGCAAAATTTGAAGTGAGTAGACGGTTTTTAAAGAATGGGAGGGGTTTCAAGGGCTCAGGGAAATTGAATCATCGAGAAAATCAAGAAAATCACAAAAATACCTTCTAAAAAATAAAAAATAAAAAATTTTCGAAAAAATTTTTGGAAATTTTTTGAAAATGTTTTTCACTTTTTCTCATTAGGACCGATAGATTTGAACAATTTTAACGCGCTGATCAATGTTTCAGTACTTCGTTTTCACTAGCAAACCTTTCTTAGGGTATTTTTGACCCCTCAAAGTCTCGAAAAATCCCAAAATCGAGAGTTTGAGAACCGATTTTGATTGGTTCCTGGTTTTCCCCAGAGGATCCAATTAGTGTAATATGTAGATCTAAACGTATACTGTCGATTCTGAACGAAATTTAAAAATTTTGAGAAAAAAAATATTTTGTGAACATTTTCAAAATTTGACCCAAAAAATTTTTTTCGGATGTTGAAATTTTTTTTCGAAAAGTTTCAAATTCTGTTCAGAACCGAAATAGTGTGATATGTAGATTTTAACGTATACTATTTATTCTAAATGAAATATCAACAATTCCAGAGAAAAATTTTTTTTCGAAAATTTTCAGATTCTGTTCAGAATCGATATTTCTTGTTTAGATCTGCCTATTGTACTATTTCAACTTTCTGGGAAAGTCCAGAAACCTACCTAAATCTAAAAACTTTTGGACTTTCGGACATTTCTAGACGGTTTTTATTGATACCAACGGTTTTTAAAGAATGGGAGAGGTTTGGAGGGGCTCAGGGAAATCGAATCATCAAGAAAATCACACAAAAATACCACAGAAAACGATAGAAATCGATGTAGAGTTAAAGTTATCACTATTGCATTGGGAATTCGAAACGGACACATCACAGCATGAGATTGTTGACATGAGAGACGACAAATAGAAGTTTAAAAAATAAAAAAGGGGCAAGGAATACGGAAAAGGCTAGCAGAAGAATGGAAAAGCGACTGAGGTATTTAAAACGGGAGCACGACTAGACTCGGGGAGACTACTTGAAAGCTATCAGAGGATTGAAAAATGAAGGAAACAAGGATTTTTCACTTTTACTTTTGATAAAGAAGACGAATCACTCGGAGCAAATGATTGAAGCACTTGTCAGCAAAACAGCGACGGAAAAAGTACTCGTAAGCATACGGCTCCTGATGCACATTCGGCACCTGATTCATCTCGGTCTTGATAAACTGCTTGGATCTCTCTTGCTCGTCCAACTCGGGCCAAACATCGCAAATCGACTTGACCTTGTAGTGATTCGACAAAGCGTTAGAGACCTCTTCCTGGTTTCCGAAACGATCCATGTACGAGTCACGCATCACTACGACGCTTCCGGGAGCAACGCATTCGAGGAGAGCACGCTCGAGATCGCCCACGTTGTGCTGGAAGGAGGATGTTGATTCAAATTTGAAATGCGATTTGATGGGGTACTGTAGTTTAGTCGAATCGGTTTTTCGTAGTTTTCCCGGTTTTAGACCGATTTTCTCAAAAAGTTTGGTTAGAAACAGATAGAAAGCAGGATTGGGAGGCCTAGAAACGGTTAATTTGACCAGAATCATTGATTTTTTCACGTTTTTCACAGAAAATTTTCAGTCATGCGCCTTTAAAGTTGGGGGTACTGTAGTTTTGGCGGTTTTTTGGTTTACGATGATTTTCGGCTTAAATTTTGAGCTTTTTTCAGCTAAATTTTAGCGGAATTTTGATTTCAATGGTTGTTTATCAAAATGAGTGAGAAAAATCACCAGAAAAAACCATAAAATCATCGAAAACTCGACTGAAGGGTCTCGCCACGAAATCGGTTTCCTGGGTTTTTTTTCGGTTTTCGACCAATTTTTCAAGTTTTTATTCATAAAAACAGATAGAAATCAGGGTTTGGAGCCTAGAAATAGTAAATTTCACCAAAATCATTGAGTTTTTCACAGAAAATTTTCCAGATTTCGTGTTTTTTTGCAAAAATTACGAAGTTTTGGAAAAATTTTTTTTTCAAAAATTGATTTTCTCAAATTTTTGTTTCTTCACAAAAAAGGATTTTAAAAAATGAGATTCAGAGTCTAGAAACAGTCTTAAAATTGCCGATTTTTGTAGCTTTTTTGCGAAAAACACAGAATTGAAAATTCGAAAAAAATTCAAAAATTTTTTAGAAATTTTTCAGATTTCTGGTTTTTGACAGGAAAATTAAAAAATTAGATAGTTCTCAATGAAAAATGGAAAACTTAGAAATCTCAGTGAAATCAACTATTCATAAGTTCAAATTCCTCTTCTCTATCAGATGTCATCAGTGAAAATCGAGAAAATTTGTTTGAAATTGAGAACCCGCCAACTTTTTTGGTGTTAGTAGTAGGTTCCAAGATGAGATTTAGGTTTCACTCAGTGAGTACTCACCAAAGAAAAGTCGACCGACTTGATCTTGTCATCTGACAACGAAACGAAAACAGTTCTCGTGGTATAATGACGAGTTCTTCTGTTCCGAGTCTTATTGCTCAATTGCTCCGTGCTCAATGTCTCCACCACCTCTACCACCTTATGTGGCCCACCAATTGGAACATTAGAAGCTATGATAGTGTCACACCAGTTCTGAATAATGTCTCGCATGAATCCGATCGTGTTGTAGATGGTCTCCTCCACTAGTCGATTCTCGCCCATTAGACGATTGTACTCGGTAATGGAAAGTCCCGGGTTTTCACACCAAATGAGCATGAAAATGAAGAATTTGTTGAGCGGCATTCGAGAGTAGAACAGGAAGGTTCCCTCGTACACGGAGATCTTTGTGATTATTCGCTTCTCGCGACGCTTACGGCAGGATCGACAGCGCCACTGAAAGATCAGAATTTTGAAATTTTGAAAAAAAAATTTTTTTCGAAATTTTTTTTTTGAATTTTTTACACTTTTCATTATTAGGATTGATAGATTTTAACGCGCTGATCTAGTGTTACTAATCAGAATCAGATTTTAAAAATTTTGATCAGAATTTAGAAAGTTTCGAAAAAAAAATTCAAAAAAAATTCGAAAAAAAAATGTTTTTTTTTTGGAAATTTTTTTCCCTTTTTTTTATATTGATCGATAGATTTCAACAATTTCAACACGCTGATCAATGTTCCAGTACTTCATTTTTCCTTCCAGACCCTCCTTATGGTACTTTTGACCCATCAAAGTATCGAAAAATCCCAAATTTCGATGTTTGAGGACCGATTTTGATATGTTCCTGGGTTTTTCTAGAGGATCCAAATAGTGTAATAGGTAGATCTAAACTCATTCTATAGATTCTGAACGAAACTTAGAGCTTTTGAGAAAAAAAATTTCGGAAAAATTTTCAAATTTTTCCATGAAAAAAAAAAAATTTTTTTTGGAAAAATTTTTTTTACTCGGAAAATTTCAGATTCTGATAAGGATCAATAGTATACACTTAGATCTACCAATTGCACTATCTGAAACCTCTAGAAAAAACCAGAAACCTATCTAAATCGATCCTCAAACTCCCGATTTTGGGACTTTTTGAGACTTTTGGTGCAAAAACTGAGCATAAGGTGATCATAATAGTTAGTGAAACTTACCACAAAACCATTAGCATGCTTGATAAGACTCATCAATTGATCCTTTGGGCAATCCTGGACTCTGCAGACACGTGTGTTAGGAATCAGACCGTAACGGGCCAAGAATTGGATTCTGAAAATTTACAATCCTTGAAATTTGCAAGGATCCTCTAATGGAAATTACCCAAGTTTCGGATCAGAGAAGATGCTCTGCAGAATATCCGCATCAAAATCCACACTCAACACCAATTCCGGACCAGCCACCTCGGTCCCATCAAGAATCGTAAACTTTCCACGATCCGGCCGACTTCCCGGCGTCTTTCGAACCGGCGTGTGTGTTCCACTGTTAGCTCTCGGTGGCGACGGATTCGGAAACCTGCCGTTTCCATTAGGCAACTGCAATCCGGCAAAGACACTGTTGTTCATCAACGCCGAAATGTCGATCTTCATCTCATCATCACTGTTCACCTCCATATCATAGTCTTCGTGTTCTTCATGATTCTCGAGGTTAGTGGAAGCGGCGAGAGCGGACAGGGCTTCGGAGAGATTGTCCGGGAGTCCGTGTGTGTTTGCAATGAGGTATTCGAGAGAGTTCATGGTTGGAATCACCTGAAAATGGTGGGTACAGTACAGGAAAGACAGCCGGCTGGCAGCAACAGAACAAATAGAGAGGGACCGTGTGGAAAACTTTAGTTGTCAAAGGAAAGAAAACCGAAAAAAGGAACGGTATAGAAGAGAGGAGGAGGCATTTTGACTGACTGTTAGTTGAAACGGCCGAGTGGAGTGGTCTGTGCGCGCCGCCCAAGAGGGATCGACAAAACGGGGCCACAGGGGAGAAAGAGACCATTGAAGACAGGCAGTCAGTCGGGGATGGCGGCGCTGCACGAACAGGTCTCTCTTTCTCTCTCTCTCTTGCGATCGGGAGGGACACGAAACTTTTGCGCAATCTCTTTTCCCGTCTGCCTGTATTCCGCTCTCTTCAATTCCTTCATTCCTCTACACACCGTCCCGATCTACCGCACTACTCAGGGCGACACTATACAAAGAGAGGCGCTCAGAGAGAGAGGCTGTGGCCCTTTCCCTTCCATCGCCGATCCGTGTTTAATTGCAGAGTGTCGGAATTGGAAATGGTCGCGCGCGCTTCACGGTGTTCGGTTTGGGGCTAGTTATGGTCCCCGACTATCCATTACTGGAGGTACTAGATGATGGACATCCTAGGATTAGGTGGCTTGGGAAAGAGAAGGATCTGGGAGTGAACTGAAAGTGGGAGGGACGGGAAATGGAGTCTGAGTGATAGATTGATAGCGGAAGTTTCGATTTCTAGGTATAAGTCGTTAGGAAGTGGCAAATAAAGATTCCAGAGGCTGTATTGATGCTTAGCAATTTTTGAGAACCGAGACAAATCGAAATTTAAGCAAAAAGGGCCAAAAAGTGGGCGGGTCCCACCACGAAATCGGTTTTTTGCAGTTTTCTCAATTTCCGACAGATTTTTCCAAATTTCATTGATAAAATCACATAGAGAAGAGGATTCTGAACTTATGAATAGTAGATGTTACCCAGATTTCAAAGTTTTTCATTGAGAACTATCTAATTTTCTAATTTTCCTGTCAGAAACACGAAATCTAAGAAATTTTCCTTGAAAAACTGTATGATTCTGGGCGAATCAACTGTTTCTAGGCTCAAAATTGTTTTCTCTATCAGATTTTATACACAAAAACTTGAAAAAATCAGTTCAAAACCAAGAAAACACGATTTGAAAAAATTTCAATTCGAAAAAAAAATTGAAAAATTGAAAAAAAAATTTTTTGTAATTTTTCAAAAATTTCAAAAACTCAATATTGATTTGAACATTTTGAATAATATTTCGATTGATAGCTTCTTTTCTAGTGACTTTTTAAAAATGAACCAAAAAACACCAGAAAACAAATTTCGTGGCAAGACCCACTATGAGTCATTGTCATTCGGAAATCTGGAAATTTTCTATGAAAAACTCTATGATTCTGAGCGAATTTACTATTTCTAAGCTCAGAATCCTGTTTTCTATCTGTTTTAATACACAAAAACTTGAAAAAATAGTCAAAAATCAAGAAAACACGATTCGAAAAAATGTCGAATTTCGAAAATTAAAAAAAAATTTCAATTTTCAAAAAATTTTCCAAAAAATTCAACATTTTCAATGATTTTCGTTTGAAAATCAATAGAAAAACACCAGAAAACCGATTTCGTGGCGAGACCCTATCACTTCCTGTGTCGATTATGAGTCACTCGAAACTGACTGTTAGCAACTTTTGACCCAAAAGTTTTGAGAATCGATACATATCGAAATTGATGCAAAAAGGGTCCTAGACAAGGTTCCTAGGTCCAAAGATCATCAGAGACGGAACATTGCCAAGTTTTTCGCCTATTTGACAGAGATATTTGTCACCACCACCGGTACCCCGACTGTCGAACAAAGGAGTCTCTGCTGCCAGATGCGAAGGGCTCCAGTGCGCGAAACGTCCGCGAAACGGCGCGATGTTTGTGTATGACGCAGAGAGATGAATCATGGTATTGATGGTACGAAAATGAAGGAAAAGTTGGCGTTAGCCAAGTTAGCCAACTGACTCTCGAAATGGTTGGCAATTAGTGGGCGTGTTCTTCTTCTCCTCCGTTCCCCGTTATGTAATAGGCGGTTTGGCGTCGGCAAAAGCCGACGCGACCGAAAAACGAACTGATTGTAGAAATGGCAACATTCTCGACACTCTAGAGGCAGAAAAATGGAAGAGTCGGAGCAGTTTGATGTGAAGTGATAGGCGAACTTTTGGTAGAGGTGTCTGATAAGAAATGGAGGGTTGGACAGGACCAGAGGAAATTGAAGAGATAGTGTTGTTTGTGTGGGGGTATTGGATGGACTGTACGAAACACACGGACCTTGGAATCGACAGGAAACGAAGGAAAATTTGTTATTGCCTTTTTGTGTTTGTTTTAGATACTCGAGAGAGGGAGGCGCGGATCATGGGTTCTGACCGTTATTTTTGTCGGATAGAGGAAAGGAACAAAGAGGAGTCTCTGTGCCGAATTGGCTATGCAAATCGTACCCACACCGCTGCATTATTGTCCAGTTTTGAAGGTCTTTTCCGATTCGACGAGAGACGAAAAACGGATGACGTGGCACCGCCCGGCACCCCGCTTATCATCTTGTTTGGTCCTTTTCCTTTTGGGGGAGGAAGAGCGGAAAGAGGAAGGCTACAGAGAGAGTTATAGTGTTTACTAGACTTTGGGGAGATGATCGGAATTTGGAAATTTTTGGAAAAATTATTTGTAGAAAAAAAATTTTTTTTTTTTCGAAAAATTTTCAAAAATTTTTTTTTCTTTTTTTATGATTAGAATCGATAGATTTCATCGATTTCAACACGCTGATCAATGTATCAAATTTTTGGTTTTGAAGCTTTGAGAATTGAAAAAAAAACTTGCTAGAAAAATTTAGAAATTTTCGAAAAATAAAAATTTTTTTGAAAAAATTTTTGAAATTTTTTTTTCTTTTTTTATGATCAGGATTGAGAGATTTTAACAATTTCAACACGCTGATCAATTTTTCAGTACTTTATTTTTCCATCCGGACCCGTATCAGGGTACTTTTGACCCCTCAAAGTCTCAAAAAATCCAAAATTTCGATGTTTGAGGACCGATTTTTATAGGTTCCCGGCCTTTTCTAGAAGGTTCGGATAGTGTAATAGGTAGATCTAAACGTATTCTATTGATTCTGAACAAAATTTAAAGGTTTTGAGAAAAAAAGTTATCCTAAAAATTTTCGATTTTTTTGACACGAAAAAAAAAATTTTCTTGGAAATTCCCAGATTCTGTTTAGGATTTATAGTACTTGTTTAGATCAACCTATTCCACTACTTGAAGCCTCTGCTAAACCCCTGGAACCCATCTAAATCAGTCCTCAAACTTCAGATTTTGAGATTTTTTGAGACTTTCAGAGCCCAAAACGGCCCTTAGAAAGCTCATTTAGCAAAGTTTTTTTACTTGCAATGTTGCTCATCAAGTTTAGATCTATTAGAAGGGGCAATAAGCTTGAAAAACACAGTTTTAGGGACCCTAGTTAAAGGTTGGTTACCTAGAAACCATCTACACATCTGCCAGAAAAGTGTTGAAATGTTTTCATATCTCTCGTGTCGAGACAAGGACACAACAAAACGGACAGTGACGTGTTCCTCGGGGTCGCCACGAACCCTCTCTGTGTTCCTCGACAAAAGTTGGAAAAGTGGGCGGAGCCTCCTTGCGAATCGGAAATGTTGCGAATTGTGGTCTCCAGCCGGTGTTTCTCTCTCCGTCTCGTTCTCCATACTGTCCGAGTGGGATGTATTGTTCGCAATGGCGCCCACCCATGCTATTTCGCTGCGATCAGTGCGCTGTGGACTGTCTGATCGTCTGGTTGAGATGGAGAGATCCATCGCCGACACAGCGGCCAGCGGCGCATTATTGTTCGAGTACGGACCTCGAGGGCCGATTGCGCGCGCGCGCATCGCAGGGCGCATACTGAAAACATTGCGCAGATCGCAGAGACGCTGCGACACACACCGATTTTGCTGCGATGGAGGAGGTGGTTGAGAGCGCGGCGATGACGGCGGCGCCTCCTCCTCTTCCCCAGCAGCCAACCATGTATACACAACCGGCCCCGTTTGCCTGTGTGTCGTCCCGTCTCGATTCGATTCGATTCGTTTCTCCGCAGAGGCCCCTCTTCTCTTTCCCCCCACTTCGATTCCCCATTTCGATTGTGCGGCGTGGCGTGTGTGTGTTTGTGTGTGCGGCGCCACAGGGAGTTTCAGTCGGGACCGGAAAGTCAGGGGATGGGGAATGTTCTAGAGGGAGCTGGATGGGTCTAGAGGGATCTGAAGGTTTAGAAACAGCTAGGGTCCTCTAGAACAGTTCTAGTGAGAGCTAAGGATCGGAGAATCAACAGAAGAGGGGCTGGGGAATGTTTTGAAGGGAGCTAGATGGATCTATCGGAATCTGGAGGATCAGAAACAGCTAAAGAAGAGGTGGCTTGATCATCAGGAGCCTCTAGAACACTTCTAGTGAGAGCTATGGATCGGAGAATTATCAAAAACCAAGTCGTCTGAACCTACAGTCTTGACTCTGAAGGATTGGGAGTCGGGGGAATGTTCTAGATAAAGCTAGATGGAACTGGATGATCAGAATTAACAGATTGTAGAATTAGGGACCTCGAGGACATCTCTAGGCACGATTCAGAGACAACAGTCTTGAATCTGAAGGATCGGAAACTTTGGGAACCTCCGAGACTCCAAAAGCGACAAACGAGACGATAGAAACGGAAAGAAAGGCAAATATTGAAGTTTGTGTGTGCCTTCTCTTTGAGTCCGAACAAAAGAGACCACTCTCAACAAGATTGGGACTACAGGACCCATCATTAGATGTTGAGTTCTGTCGCTTTTTCCCGTTTTCGTTCTTCCAGCTACATTCCCCGTTTTCCATTCCCCTCTTATCACAAGGAACCTCGAGAGATTGTATGTATGCTACGGCAAAGTGCAGTCACCACACGACACGGACAGGACGGTACTGCTGACACTGCTCTGACACTCTTTCTCTCCCCCTCTACGATAACGGCACTCGTCACATGAAAGCGCCCGAAACGCAACACAGCGACGTGTCCCTGTGCAGAGTGTGCATCGAACCCCTCAATCAGCAAGCAAATGGTTTTTGATGGCCGCAAGCAAATAGCCTTGAAAATGGAAAGGGGAAGAGAAGTTTTCGAAACACCAAAAGAGGGAGAGAGGCGATTTTTGGGGGCCGATCGGGCCTGCGAGATGGGCGGGGTTGCACTTTGACTGAATGAAGGACACGTTGGGAGAGCACCGGACACAATGGAAATGATGATAGATAGTGATAGAGTCCATTAGAGATTGGATTGGAGTTTACTGTACTGTATGGGAATGGCCCTTCGTAATGAGATGAAATGAGCTCCGATAGTCTATGGGAATCGACAGAACGGGATTTGAATTGGGGGAGATTGCAATCTGATACTTTGTACTTGATAACGAGGGGTTAGGGTAATGAGTAGGTATATTGAATTTGTACTTTCAGAAGTCTAAAGTGTTTAGAAGACTATGGCGTCATCTTGAAGCCTGCAACATGCGATTTGGGGTCCCTATCTAGAAATTGAGATCTAGAAAGGCCCCAACTATGACTTTCAAATTTGGATCCTGAACTTATCACTGTTTCATGGATTTTCGCCTAGAATCCAGGCAGGAAAAGTTGATACATAGTTTACTAGTTCTTGCGCAACCTTTCGAATCCAGATCCAGAAAAACACAAAACATTGGCTATCTGATACGTAATAACCAGCGGTTTGGTGTAATTGGTGGTTATGTTGAACTTTTAGAAGTCTAACGGTGTCTAGAGGGTGTTGAAGTCATCAGAGGAGAATGACAAAACTTCCGAGAGCTATCATGAGTATGGGGGTATCGGGACTTTGTTGGACCAACGGATCACATGATGAGGTTGATTAGGGTTCTATAACTCATCAGAGGTCCCATAGGATATTGGATTCCTGGGATCTTTCTAACTAAAGGTAATGGGTTAGGAATCAAAAGTTATCACTGTTTCATAACCCAGAAACCGTACAGAACAAGTTGATCCTAACTTCCAGAAGAACGCCAGATTTTGTTTTCTGAACCTGATAACTGATAACTAAAGGGTTGAGGTAATTGGTAGGTCTGTTGAACTTTTGAAAGGGTAAGCTGTCTAGAAGCTCTGATGTCAGAGAGGTGATGAAGCTTTCAAGAGCTATACAGGATTTGTATGTATTTGAAAGAAGGACCAAGAATCTCATGTGATTCACTAGTCAGACTTGATTAGGACTTGATGACTCATTAGAAGTGGACAAAAAGCTCTGAAATCAGAAGTACAATGTGTCCTACCTAGGACTCATTAGCAGGGAACCTGAACTTTTCAATGTTCCACAAGCAAAAGTGCACCTAACTCCAAAGACAATTGAAATTGAGATCCGAAAGATCATGTTTGCTATCCTATCTAATAGTCGGTTCTGGAACATAATTGATAGGTCCAGTGAACTTTTAGAAGTCTAGAGCGTCTAGAAGATGTTGACAGAGACTGAAAAAAGGTTCTGATCCTCCAAATCTAGAGAATAGGAACCATGACGCCATCTCTGACGTAGATAGGTACTCATTATGTTCCAGGTTCCTAGCAAGCCTAGACACTGATCAGGAGTAACTGTGACTCATTAGAGGACCCCTGGATGAATGAAATCACTCAGTATCAGCCAAGAAACCAAGACTTGACAAAAGACGGCAAAACAGCCTGCGAGAGAGCCCCCGTAATCTCGGGGGGCGCTGATATGGAGAGGACTCGTTGTGTTTTCTATCGGGCCCTTCTCTCTCCTTCTTCTCCGTCGCGCGCCGCCACGGGCCCCTTCCTTCCATTCTCCTCTCCCACCTTCCCCCATCGTCATATCACCCCAAATCCAGCTCGCGCCGCCATCGTCTCTTTCTGAAAGGCAAAAAGCCATTGGAGAGACAGAGAAATAGACAGAGAGCGGCGGCTGTGATATATACACATATATATAATAAGTCGCTAATCAGCTGTGGTGGTCTAGAAGAGAGAGCCGCGCCGGCATATTGCATTCCGATGCGCGCGCGCACACACAAAACAACCATGGAAACGGGCCCCTCTCGGCTTATCACTGGTTTCCGCCGGTTCCCCTCGAGTCGCCGTTTTTCACAGACGTAATACGCTGTTTTGCTCGACGGGGCCGTAATTGGACTGGGGGAAAGAGTCTGGGGGTTTTGGAGGCTTCAAGACGGGTTTTGGAAGGTTTTTAGGGACTGTTTCATTTGAAACTTGAAAAAAGCATGATCTTGCAACCTATCTCCACTCGATTTTAAAACCAAAAAGAGTCAGGAACATCTGAACACCTGAAAACTTCCAGACTTCCAGAAACATCCCAAAAACCCACTAGAATACTCTGTTTCACCAGGAACAGTCTAATCATTATCAGTTATCAGTAATCTTGTTTGAACTTTTATGCTCCTAGAAACAGTCTAAAACTCACCCGGGACCGAAGTACTGGGTCCGCAACCTTGAAAATAGCATCCATCACGGACGTTTTCAAGGTTTTTCATTCACGTCGATAACATCGAGACGAGTGGTCCTGCCACTTCTGCAGAAAGGGAAAGTTGCGAGATGGACTTCGGACACTTTATAGTGTGAAGGGAGGGGTGCTATCAGAAAGGGATCAATGACAGAAAATGGAATGAAGAATAGAAATTCTCAAAGGAACATGATAAGAGGGCCAATTTATCATCGTTCATTAGGGCTAGCCTAGCCCAGCTACATAGGTACTTGGTTTCGGCTTTCTCGAAGGGATCAGAAGGGAACTTTTTTCCCCAATTTTTTTGATAAAATCTGCTAGAGGAAAAGATTCGAAACCTGTGAATAGTTGATTTCATCCAGATTTCAAAGTTTTCCATAGAGAACTATCTAAATTTCCAATTTTCCTGTCAGAAACACGAAATCTGAAAATTTTCAATGAAAAACTCAATGATACTGGTCAAATTGACTATTTCTAGGCTCCAAATCCTGTTTTTTATTCGTTTTTATTAACAAAACTTGAGAAAAGTGATTCGAAAATGAGAAAACACCGGAAACAATCTGGGAACCGTCGGAATCCAAGATGGCTGCTTCAAATGAACAGCGAGGTCTTGATGCATAAAGTAGGATTGTTGTGGCTTTTGAATTTTCTAGCTTGATAATGAGACTGTATCGGCGATAAAACACTGAAATAGAAGCTGG
Source organism: Caenorhabditis panamensis (assembly GCA_900883565.2). Classification (NCBI taxonomy): domain Eukaryota; kingdom Metazoa; phylum Nematoda; class Chromadorea; order Rhabditida; family Rhabditidae; genus Caenorhabditis; species Caenorhabditis panamensis. Next base: position 236,327 of record LR538086.1, on the reverse strand, counting down.
AAAACGAGGGGTTTTGTTTTTTTTTTAAGGGGAAGAAGCCTAAAAATCTTCTGATTGTAAAAAACCGTTCTAAACATCAAAAAAAAAAATACATTTTGGGCGGTTCCAAAAAAGCTTCATGTGACTTTGAAGCGCTCTTCAAACTTATTTTGGGGCCAATCTGAACTTTCATCTAATTGCCATAAACTCATAACAAGATAATTTTTTCCAGGGACTACTGCAAGATCGTCATCGATGAACACGTCACAGCCTCCAACTTGGCCGACTACCTGGAAACCTTTGATGGTGGAATGTACGCCCTCCGTCTCGTCATGGAATTCGAATCCGTCGAGCTCCCGGACGTCGGACCAGTCACTGTCCCCATCGCCATGTCCCCACCACTCCAATCCATCCTATTCGAAATCTCTGCTCGTCTCGCAGACGCCTCCATTGCTCATTTGCTCACCAAGAAGATCCGGAAGAGTCTCGATGAGCATTTGTCTGTGCGATTCGCAGAAATCATTGGAGAGAGAGTTGAGGAGCTTAGAGATGGATGGCAGTTGCCGACGCGTTCGACGCTGCAAGTGCTGTTTGATTGTCAGCTTCTGAATGTCATGTTTCCGGGTGAAAAGTGAGTTTTTTGGAATTTGTTCTGTTTGAAATGATTTTGAGCCCGTTTTCCATCAATTTTCATCGAAAAGTTTTGAAAAAACGGTCCAAAACCTGAAAAAATCAAAGAACAACTTCTTTTTTTTCAGAATGCGTCTCGTTTGCTCGTCCGTCGAAGCTCATCTAGACCCGTTCGACGTCTCTCTCCTCACCCCACTCCTCGCCACCAACGTCAAACTTGTTTACTCCCGCACTCAGGTAAGCCGTAATCCCGAAAAGCTGGTCTCTCTTTCGAGAATAAACGGCTCCGAAACATGGACCCAGATATGGACAAAACCTTATATTTTTCAGCTGCTCTTCTCGTGTCTCGTCGCTGACACCGTCTCCAACAAGGAAGCCCAGAAGCCACCACAATCCTACTTGATGCATCAAGACCTCGCCGTTCATTTGGAGCAGCCATCTCGGATTCCGACGGTTCCCAGATTGGATAGAGCGGTTAGTTTTGGCACATTTTTATGGTTTTCCTAAACTTTTTCGATCTTCAAAATTCTTTTTCAGATAGTTTGAGTGGTTTTGAATGTTGTACTGTTTGAAACTAAACGATTTATACAATTTGAAACCGTTTCGTCAGGAAAAAAATTTCAGGAAAAAATTTTTTCAAAAAAATTTCAGGAAAAAATTTTTTCAAAATAATTTCAGGAAAAAATTTTTTCAAAAAAATTTTTTTTTCAACATTCCTCCCAGGATCACTTTTTATCAAGTTTTGTTAACAAAAACAGATAGAAAACAGGATTTGGAGCTTAGAAATAGTCAATTTGATCAGAATCATTGAGTTTTTCATAGAAAATTTTCAGATTTTGTGTTTTTGACAGGAAAATTAGAAAATTAGATAGTTCTCAATAAAAACTTTGAAATCTCAGTAAGATCAACTATTCATAGGTTTCCAATCCTTCTCTTCATGAGATTTCATCCAAAGAACTAGAAAAAATCTGTCCAAAATCGAAAAAACAGCGAAAAACCGATTTCGTGGCGAGACCCGTCGAAGCCCCCAAACCAAAGATCTCATTCCAGATGGGAAGCGACAAGAAAAACGGAGGATCTCGTCTCAAGAACAACAAGTATCTGGCGAATCCGCAGCAACAAGGAGCCTCTCAAAGCACTCCGTCGCTCAGCGCCTTCTACGATCGAATCTCGTCGAGTTGGTTTGGAGGAGCCAAGAATTGAGAAGAAGACAATATTTAGTTCAAAAAATGCTTTGTAATTAATTTATGGGATTTGGGTTGCTATTCAATGTGATATTATTGTTAAAAAAGGAACAATACACTATACACTACCAATTCTATTGTTTTTGTTCCATTTCTCCCCTGATTCATCGATTCATCGACCAAAATACGAAAAACGGCGGTGGTATCAGAAAAGAGCGAATTTCAGGTTGTTTTCGACTTTAGACGACAGTCTCGCGCGCCCGTTTTCGGGCCTGTTCGCCGACTTATCTAATCACCATGTTCACGCTGATTTTGTGATTCTTTGCGGCCTGCAAACTGTTTGGAGTGATTTTTTCACTTTTTTCCTTCTCCGATTGAATCTTTGATGTAGGCGGTTTTATGATGGGTTTATGGCCTTTCAAAGGTTGCATAAGAACACGGAGGAACGGGGCCTTGATAGATTTTGATAGCAAACTTTCAAATTTTGAGATTTCTTTGAGGTTTTCGTGGTGGGACCCATTTCCTTGAAGTCGTCACTGTAGCCTTCATCTTGTTTTAGGTGAATCTTGCTTAGTTTTGAATTTAAAAATTTGAATTTTACATCAGTTTATGAAGAATTTTGAGCTCTATAACTTTGTAATTGACCATTTTTTAATAGGTTCGATGGTTTTTGAGAAAAAATTCAAAAAAGGAAAGGCGGAGGTTGTGTCTTGCCAAAGTCGCGCTGACACCTTTCTTGTTTTATGTATATCTCGTTCAGTTTTGAATCTAAAAAATTGAAACATTCATCAATTTGTAGAGAAATTTAAGCTCTACAACTTGTTAGTTAACCACTTTTTATGAACTTTTCTGGTTTTTGAGAAAAAAATGAAAAAAGGAAAGCGGAGATTGCGTCTTGCCAAAGGCGCTCTGACCCCAATTTTGTTTCTAGTGGATCTCGCTCAGTTTTGAGTCTAAAAAATTAAAAAACATAATGGTTTGTAGATAATTTTAAGCTCTATAACATTGTAGTTAATCACTTTCCAATAAGTTCGATGGTTTTTGTGAAAACATTCAAAAAAGGAAAGCGGAGGTTGCGTCTTGCCAAAGTCGATGTAATACCCATTTTGTTCTAGATGGATCTCGCTCAGTTTTGAAGCTAAAAATTTGAACTTTATATCAGTTCATAGAGGATTTTGAGCTTTATAACTTTGTAGTTGACCACTTTTCAATAGGTTTTTTGGTTTTTGAGAAAAAAATCGAAAAAAAAAATCATGATTTGGTGCTGGCGCCACTTGTGTTGAGATGGTATTTTCTCGGTTCTGAACCGATTTTTTCAAACTTTTTTGACGAAAACTAATAAAAACAGGGTTTAAAATCTATTTACACTAACTTCCTCCTATTTTTCTCTGATTATTTCAAAAAAAAATCCTCTCAAAATTGCCTAACTTTCGTCCCAATTACCGACACCCAATACATGGCGTTTCATGCATTTTTTCTAAATTTTCACAGTTTTCCTTTGAAAATAGTAAGTTTGAACCTTTACCCTGCTAATTTTAGCATTCAAAAACAAAAACCCCACAGATAATCACTACCTTTGCACTGGACACTTGGAACTTCAAAAACTCGTTCCGGTTGGGTCAGTCGAACCAGACAAAAAGTGCTGGACATTTGACGAATCTTTTACTATTCACTAAATTTAACCCCTCCTACACCTCCTCCTTTTCTCTATTTCTATTTCAATCCACCGCGAAGAATGAGAAAAAGACGGAAGACGTTTAACGTGACGGTTGCGCAATAGACGTCAGTCAGTCAGGAAGAGAAGCCTCCTCGTCCGGCAATCATTCGGTTTTGCTTTTTGCCTATTGTACTTGTATATAGACCCATCTACAAACTCGTTTTCCCTTCTTCCGGCCCAAATTATTGCTGATGAATGAGAATGTACACATGTTCTTTTGATTGCAGGGAGACGCCCGCCAGTCAGTCAGGAAGAACGCACGGAAGATGCGTGGCTCCTTTGTTTCTGGGTCCTTTGCACTGTTTTTCTGCTTATTAGGGACATTTTCAACTGTTGGAGGTTATGTTACGGTAACGAAATACTCAATTGGTAATAGAACGTATTATGAGAAGTTTGAGCAGCCATGGTTTCGACATATGCATTATGATCATGATCCGGTGAGTTTAGGAGAGATGTTGAAAATTTTTTATAAATAGGGTTAGATAGCAAATTTTCTCTAGATTGTTTTGTTAGTTGACAACTTTTTGATATCTTTTATGGGAAATTTAGGAAAATTCAAAATGCGCGCGCCGCTCTCAAATTGCAGCAGCTAGTTTTGGAAAGTTCAATTTTCACTTAGAGTTTACATCGTTAGTTCCGAGTATAAAAAGTGAAAAATATATCAATAAATAGCAAATTTTCTCTAGTTTATTTTGTTAGTTGACAGTTTTTTGATATCTTTTATGGGAATTTTAGGAAAATTGAAAATTTGCGCGCCGCTCCCAAATTGCAGCCGCCAATTTTGAAAAGTGTGATTTTCAACTAGACCGTACAAAGCTAGTTTTGCATTTGAAATTATGTTAAATATACTGTTAAACTGAAAATTTTCTTTTTTTTTATTTGTAGTTGATTATTTTTCAATATCTTATATGGGAAATTAAGGAAAATGCAAAACTTGGGCACTGCTCCAAAAATGTAGTTGCGACTGCTATGGTTTGCTGGCTTATAACTTTGGAACCAGTAAAGATAACAAAAAATGATTAATTTCACATTGTAGACAATATTTTTTAGTTTAATTTGTTAATTGAACGTTACTGGATATTTTTAAAAGAAATCCCAAAAGCCCCGGAAATGTACGCCAATCTCCAATCCGCGGAAGCCAGTTTTCAGAAGTGTCATTTTCAACTAGATCGTATAAAGCTAGTTTTGCATTTAAAAATTAATCAAATACATCATTGAATAAGAAATGTTTTCTAGTTTATTTTGTTAGTTGAGCATTTTTTAACATCTTAAACCGTACTCCTAAGAAAATTCAAAATGTGCGCGCCACTACCGCGTCGGTCCCAAGCGCGGCGGTGCAGGTGATTGTTTTGCGCTATATCTCAAAAACCATGACAGATACAAAAAAGTTATCAACTAATAAAAGATAGAAAAGAAAATTCTACACATTTCTCATCTCAAAGCCAAAAAGCCTGCTCCCCTACAAAAAAAGTTATAGCTCTTCAAAAACTGCCTTCATTTCAGGTGAACGCTGAAGAAAAAGAAGAGTCAGCATTTGGAAAGCATTATGTCCCGGAAGACGACGTGTTTATAGCCCCTGATTGGTCTGCTCATGAAGCCAAATATATGGGATGCCTGAATAGAACGTGTGTTTGTGGATACTACAAAGGTACAGTAGTCTGGAACCCTTTAAACTCTGGTCGGTTTAGGCACAGTAAAAAACGATGAATGTTTCCTTCCAAGTGGAAGAATTCTGAAAAGGGCGGTTCGACACGAGTTACGAACAATGCGCGACGAGGATCGGAGGATGGTGGAGAATGCGTGGAATGCGATGAAGAGTAGTGGACTGTATAACCGGATTGGTAGGGTGCACAAGTATTCGGGAGTGCATTCGGGACCCGCGTTTACTCTCTGGCATAGAGAGTTTTTGAAAAGGTACATTGAAACAAAAACAGAAAATCCAAAACCCAAATTTCATTTTGAGGCTTGAAATCGCCCTTCGAGACCACATGAAAAACCCCGATTTCGGACTCCCGTTCTGGGACTCTACCTTAGATTCCCTGCTCCCGGAGCCTAAGGACTCTATAATTTTCTCTGAGCTGTTTCTGGGAGAAGTGGATGATAAGGGAATGGTGAAAAACGGGCCATATCACAACTGGGAAACCATGGAGGGAAGAGCGCAGATCTTTAGGAACTTTGATGAAGATGATTCGGGGGAGATGTTGAATGATGCGAGAGTGGATTGGTTGATTAATAACCCGGATATCAATATGATTTTGGGAGCGACCATGCCGTTGACGGTGAGTTTCTCGTACTAGTGTTATATGCGTCTGTATCTTAGAGATAAGCAAACCATATTAGCCCATATTTGGCAGAGAGATCAAGTATACTTCTCTAATAATGCATGTGAAATATCTAAGCAATTGGGTAAAAGCGACGCCTTTTAGAGCATGTTTTCTAGAACCCACTGATTTTTGGAATTTTTTGAACAGCTTTTCCATCAAAATTTGGCGCTGCGCAGCGCTCAAATCAGCGCCCACTTCTACGCCCTTTAGGGCAACAGCTGAAGCAGCATGTGTGGCGCAACTAGTAAAGCGCTAGGCTTCCAATCTTGAGGTCGAGGGTTCAAATCCTTTCACTCTGGAATCTTTTTTTCTTCTTTTTTCTCCCCCTTTTTCAACTTCCCTGACAATAGACTGACACCCAAAAGCATCAAAACTAAAAAAAAAACACTTATCCCAGTCATCTAAAGGCCGAAAATCCGCAAAAACCTCTTTCTTCCAGACCTGCTCAATGAACCACACCCTGGACGCCAGAATGCTCGAATTTTCCCACGACTACGTGCATTTCTTTGTCAATGGTGACATGTCCAAGTCCTACTCGTCCTCTAACGACATTTGCTTCGTCTACCACCACGGAATGATCGACTGGATCTTTGAAAACTGGCGACAGAACATGCAAACACGAGAGCAACGGGAAACCGAGTATCCGAAAAGTGATGAGAATTGTTTCCCGTTCTGGCATAATGGCGAGAACTCAATGCCATTGTTGAATCCGTTGAAGAATAAGGACGCGTTGTCGAATGGATACACAGATTACATGTATGAGTATGCACCGAGACCGACTTGTACGAAGGAGAGACCCGATTGTGATTCGCCGTGAGTTTTTTGCTGTTTAGGGGGGTTTGTTGGGTTGTAAATGATAGATTTCCTAATATTTCTATCTCCCGGGATACGATAAACATTAGAAAATCTATAATTGCACGCCTAACGAAGGCCGCAGGCAGTACTGCCAATGTTTATGGGTCTCATACGAAAAGGGGTGTTTTGCGGGGTTTGAACAGATTTTCTCAATCTTTTTTGTTAAAATTTAATAAAAAAAAGTTTTCGGATACTAATTGCAGTTGATTTTGTTCGAATCGCTCATTTTTTCGATTGGAATTCTGTCTGCAAAGTTCTTGAAAATCGCCACTTTGTCGTTCTTGCGGCTCCGCGCAAAATGGGATTTCGCGGGTTTTGAACCGATTTTCATGATCTTTTTTGCTACAAATCGGGAGAAAAAGGGTCTCGCAACCTATTTACAATTGATTTCATCAAAATTGCTTATTTTTTCGAGCAGAATTCTATCTGTAAAGTTTTTAAAAAATCGGCTCCTGGCAGTTAGTGGGTCGCCCCACGAAAAGTGGATTTTTGCGGGTTTTCGACCAATTTCCAAATATTTTTCGATAAAAATCAAAAGAAAAAGGATAAAGAAACCTAATTACAGCTGTAAAGTTCTAGCAACGCGGAGTTTTTTCGTTCTTGGGTCTCCGCGCAAAAATGGGATTTTGCGAGTTTTAAATCGATTTTCACGATTTTTTTGCTACAAATCAAAAAAAGGATTCAAAAATCTATTTACAGTTAATTTTGACAAATTTTCTCTCTTTTCCCAAGAGAAATCGGCTCTCAAAGTATCCTCTCACTTTCAGCTACCTCTTCTGCTACATCCCGGAAAACAACGAGCACCCACCGACCTGTGTCAGCAAAGTTCGTCGAAATGGAGTCTGCAAAGGCTTTGAAGGCCATCCAATCTGTTTCTGGGGCCAATGTGTCAAGGGGAAGTGCGATGAGTCCGTTCAAGAATCAAAGGACCTATTCAAGAAGTTCGACAAGACAATTGTCCCCTTTGTTATGTAAAAATGCTCTACTTTTTAATGTTTTGTGACATGATTTTTGTAAATTTGCATGTTTTAAACGGTTCAGTTGTCGATTTTCAGGTTTTTCTAGAGTTTTAGCCTTACTTTTCTAGTCATCCGCTTCAATTGTCCGACGATTACATTTCATTTCAACGCGTTTTTTTCGCAATTTTCCAAGATAAATTGTGATTTTTATTATTCTTCCTTGTTTGGATGACCTTTATCTAGTTGATAATGCAGAAAAAATTAGGAAAAACCATACAGAACGGGGTGTAATCTTATCGCGAATCGGGGTCTCTGTCTCATCGTCTCGGCCCTCCGCGCGCGTTCAAATTTGAATTCCCGCGCACGGGTCTCGCCACGAAAATGCGATTTGGCTGTCTGCCAGCGTCCTTTTCGTATTTTCTCTCGCTCTTTTCTCGCCTATTTTTTCGATTTTCTTTGCGGAAAACGCGTTTTTTCGTGGATTTCTTGCTGAAATATTGTTTTTATGTGAATTTCTGACCTAGAAAACTCTAAATCTTGCTAAATTTCATGGGGAAGTGCTCGAAAAATCGATTTTTGACTTTTTCTGCGAAAATTTAAATTTTTGAGCGTTTTCACTAAATTTTTGCAATTTTTCTTGCTAAAACAGTGTTTTAAAACGGATTTCTGACCTGGGAAACCCCAAATCTTACTAAATTTCATGGGTAAATGTTCGAAAAATTGATTTTTGACTTTTCATGCAAAAATTTGAATTTTTGAACGTTCTCACCCGATTTTCTCTGTTTTTCTTGCCGAATTAACATTCAAAAAAGAATTTTTGACCAAGAAAATTTTAAAAATTGGCTAATAGCTCGAGGAATTGCATGACAAATCGATTTTTGGCTTTTCAAGCGACTATTTAGATTTCTGAACTTTCTCGTTTTTTTTTCTTGGCTTTATGAGCAGGATTCGCTAGATGATCAACAATTTTCAACAAAATATTGTAATCTCATGATTCTTTGTTGCATTTTCTTCTTCCCTCCTCTTCACTCTCTACTCGCTAATCGATATCATCCAAACCCGTTTGCAGGTAAGATGCTGGTCCTTTTCGAGGTCGCGGCCGGATATGCCGTTTTCAAATTGGCCAATGAGAAGAAACTGAAGAACGTGGACAACATCTGGGAGGAGTTCAACACTGCCGAGAAGGCTCAGGAGAACCTCCAACTCGTCTCCTTCAAAAAGTTCAAGACCACCGCCGGAGCTGTCGAAGCGACGTCGGAGATCACCGAGGGAAAACTCAGCAAGACGCTGAAGAAGCTGCTCAAGTCTAGCGTCGACGAGACCGAGAAGCTCGCCGTCGGAGATGCCAAGCTCGGAAACTTGATCAAGGAGAAGCTCTCGCTGAACTGCGTCCATGACAGCTCCATCAACGAGTTGATGAGAGGAGTTCGTGCTCACATCGAGGAGCTTCTCGCCGAGCACAAGGAGGAGATGAACGCCATGAACCTGGCCGTCGCTCACTCGCTGGCCCGCTACAAGGTCAAGTTCAACCCAGAGAAGATCGATACCATGATTGTGCAGGTATGAGTTGCTCTTTAGTATTAGGAAAGTAATCTGTTGTTTTTTAGGCTGTGTCTCTTCTCGATGACCTCGACAAGGAGCTCAACAACTACGTCATGCGCACCAGAGAGTGGTACGGATGGCACTTCCCAGAGCTTGGAAAGATCATCCAGGATCACCAAGCCTACGCCAAGATTGTCAAGACCGTCGGCATGCGTCAAAACATGATCAGCAGTGACCTGTCGTCGATCCTTCCAGAGGAGCTCGAAGCCAAGGTCAAGGAAGACGCCGAGATCTCCATGGGAACTGACATCTCCGACATCGATCTCATTCACATCAAGGGACTCTGCGAGCAGGTCATCGAGCTCTCCGCCTACCGTGCTCAACTCTTCGACTACCTCAAGAACCGTATGACGGCTCTCGCTCCAAATCTCACCGTTCTCCTCGGAGAGCTCGTCGGAGCCCGTCTGATCTCTCACGCCGGATCTCTCGTCTCGTTGGCCAAGGCTCCAGCGTCGACCATCCAGATTCTCGGAGCCGAGAAGGCTCTGTTCCGTGCTCTCAAAACCAAGAAGGATACTCCAAAGTACGGATTGATCTACCACGCTCAACTCATCACACAGGCTCCGCCAAAGGTCAAGGGAAAGGTAATTCAGTTGATTTGAGAAGAAAAGCCTAATTTCTTTGTGTTCAGATGGCTCGCAAGCTCGCTGCCAAGTGCTCTCTGGCCACCCGCATCGACGCTCTGTCCGACGAGACCGCCAACAACGAGATCGGAATCGAGTGCCGTGCCGCCCTCGAGAACGTGCTCAGAGCCGAGTCGGAACGCGGACCATCCAAGAAGCAAAACTTTGGATCCCAGCACCGACACGACAAGTACGAGTTCAAGAGCGAGACCTACGAGTACGACGCGTCCGCCGATGCACCAGCCAGCCGCAAGCACAAACGTTTCGACGACGCTGACAACACGCCAGCCATAAAGAAGATGAAGATCGAAGAGGTCGACGAGGAGGAGGAGAAGCCAAAGAAGAAGAAGGAAAAGAAGGTCAAAAAGGAGGCGTCGTCGGACGAGGAATAAGTGTAGACTCGGCCGTGCGAGAGTGATAATCTTCTTGTTGTGAATCGTTGTCTTCCGAGACAGCGATGGCTGTATGTTTTTGTTGATTTGACTCGTTATCCGTGCTCTAGTTCTCAGATATTCCCCCCAATCATTTGTTAACACTTGTTACCCTGCAAAATCTCCCATCATCCTCCAATTATACATCAATTTTTATCGTAATCACACTTGTTTCCCCCCATTCTCCTTGTTGTTCCCCCCTTGTCCTTTCTTTTTGTTATGTTGTCGATTTCAAAATGTTGAAATATGAAAAAGAGTATTACAGTGACGACAACAAAGGATCATTTATGAAGAATCAGAAGAACCCGTAGCAGCATTTGGAAATAACATAATCACTGGTCCTAAGGCAATCTCGACGGGAATGGGACTAATTGAGTATCTTGGCAGTTATTCAGATGGTTATTAGAATGTTCCGATCCGATCATTGGAGCAGTCGTCGCAGAAGATGCAGTCGTTGGGCCACTTGCAGGAAATCCACCGAACCGTTGAGTTCGTCGACAATGTCATCCGATGGGGGTTGGGATCCGGGGGGACCGACGGGGGATTGGGATGGTGGAGGTGGGGCTGGGGGAGATGGTGGAGATGGAGACGGAGGGGATGAAGATGTTGGAGGGGTGGAGAGGGCTGGAAAATGAAATTTGATTGATTGGGTGATTCGGGGAATCGTGGTGAGACCCAAGTTGGAGGGTCTCGCCACGAAATCGGGTTTTTGGCGTTTTCTTGGTTTTGGACTGATTTTTGCAAACTTTTTTGATAAAAACTGATAGAATTAAAGTTTAGGAACCTATACACAGCTAATTTCGTACACGACAATCACAAAAAACAGCAGTCGGTGGGTCTCGCCACGAATTCGGGTTTTCTGGCGTTTGCTCGGTTTTGGACCAATTTTCCTAATCTTTTTTTGATAAAAACTGATAGAATTAGAGTTTAGGAACCTAAACACAGATATTTTCGAACAAAAAAGTCACTGAAAATGGCCCTCGGCGGGTCTCGTCACGAAATCGGTTTTTTGGTGTTTTCTCGGTTCTGGACCAATGTTCAAGGACTTTTTTGAACAAAATTAGGTGGAATAGGGTTGAGAAGCCTAAGAGCAGCTAATTTAGTACACATATGTGTACAACGATCACAAAAAACAGGAGTCGGTGGGTCTCGCCGCGAAATTGGTTTTTTGCCATTTTCTTGGTTTTTAATGGATTTTCAAGGACTTTTCTGATAAAAATTGATTAGAATAGGGTTTGGCAGCCTGTACACAGTCAGTTTTGGCAGAATAATCAAGTTTTTTATTAGAACTTTACCATTTTTCAAAGACTGGTAAAAAATTTTCCGCGAAAATTTTTTTGACAATTTTTTCGGTTTTGGATCGATTTTTGTAAACTTTTTTGTTAAAAATAGATAGAACTAAAGTTTCGGAACCTATATACAGCTAATTTCGAACGAAAAAGTCACGAAAAATGGCAGTTGAGGGTCTCGCCGCGAAATCGGATTCTTGGCGTTTTCTCGGTTCCGGACCGATTTTTGTAAACTTTTGTGTTGAAAAATGATAGAAATAAGGGTTCTTAACCTATTAATACCTGCTTTTAGCAGAATTCAAGAGTTTTTCAAGGTGAACTTTACGTTTTTGTCAGAAATTTTGAGTTTTCCAACGAAATTTCACGTCTACAGTACCTCAAAGGCGCATACTCAAAATTGTTGGCGGGTCTCGCCGCGAAATCAGAATTTTGATGTTTTCTCGGTTTTGGACTGATTTCCTTCAAATTTTTTGCACAAAAATGAAAGAAACACGGCTGAGAAACCCAATTTCCTCCCCCACCTGCAATAACATTCTGCTCAATCTGCTGCACAAAATGCCGGTCTTCCGGCGGCCTTGCGACATCCGGTCGATCCTCGATTATCTCATCTGGAACTGCAATTGTCACGTGGCTAGGGTCTTCTGATGTTGTTGTTGGTTCTGTAGTAGACGGTAAGATCTCTGAAGTCTTGGTGGACTCCGTAGAAGGTTCATCAATGAGCAAAGTGGTGAGGGTGGAGAAAAAGAGGGTGGTGGGGTCTTCAGTGGAGTGGATAGTGGGTAGAGTGGTTTCTAGAGATGTTGTTGGGGCTGTTGAAGTTGCTAGAGACGTCGGAGATGTCGTAGAAGCTTCTAAAATTGCAGGGTTTTTAAAACGAAACGAAATTTTTCAGTGAGCGATTTGGGAGTCGCGAGATGGCGGCCGCTAGCAGTTCGCATTTCAATGAAAACTTGTCAAAATCAATGAATTTTTGCAAATTTTCTTGGTAAAAGTGAAAGAGGAATATTTTTTCTATCTTTTCATATAATTTTTACAAAAAACTGACAAGTATAAGCCGAAATATAGTTCTGTCAAAAAACACGCGAAGTTACACTCTGGTCTCGCCACGAAATCGGTTTTTTGCTGTTTTCTCGTTTTTGAACCAACTTTTTTGAGTTTTCTCAAATGAAAATGAATAGAACAGAAGATTTGAAGTCTAGAAATAGTTAATCTGACCAGAAATATGACATTTTTCGTAAAAAAATTAAGATTTTGTGTTTTTGGCGGAAAAGTTACAAAAACGGGTAGTTCGCAATGAAAATCTAACTGAATTTGATTAAATTTGCTATTTCTAGGTTCCAAATCCTATTTTCCATCCGTTTTTGAAAAGAAAATTCGAAAAAAATCGGACCAGAAACGTGAAAACAGCGAAAAACTGTTTTCGTGGCGAGACCCGCCAAGTTTGACTGCAGTAGTAGCGGCCGCGCGCCGGAACGCGTTTTTTTTTGCATTTTTACAAACCGTGAGTTGTCGTAGATGTCGGAGAATGTGTAGTCCGTCTTCTATGACCTTGCCTTCGATTCGCAAATGCTGGGAATAGAGAGGTGGTGGCTTCAATGGATTTGGGGGTTGTTGTAGATGGTTCAGTAACATCCTCCACGGTTTCCCCTGTTCCTTGAGAAGCTTCCGGAGCCAAACTAGGCAGAGGAGTTGCTTCTAGGACAGCACGAAGCACCGCTTCTTCAATGGAAACAAGTGGAGCATTTGTAGTGGTTGGGGTCGTTGGCGAAATTGACGATGTTTCTGGTGTTGTAGGGGTTGTAGTGGTCCTCCGACGATGCCCTGGACGAATCCTCCTTGGACGATGTGTAGAAGACACTGGAGATATTCCTGGTGGCGCTGGAGACGACGAATCAATGACTGCTCGAAGAATCGCTGCCTCGATGTCATCGACTAGTTTGAAGTTGTGTTCTGAAAAAAAGAGCTGTAACTTGGTGAGTTTTGAAGGAGATTTTGTGGTTTTACATGCAAATTGTAGGTGGTTTTAAGAGCTATAAGTTTGTAGTTGACAACTTTTTGAGAGGAGTTTTGGTTTTTGAGAAAAATACGGTTTTCTGAAGCGTAGTTTTGAAAAAGGGGTGGGTGGGAAAAGTGCAGGTTGCAAGATCGGTTATAACTCGAGAAGTAAAAAAGATAGCAATTAGCGGGCAATTACAAAGTTATAGAGCACTAAATTGTCTATTGACTGCTATGTTTTTCAAAAAATATCAAACAAAACTAGATTTTTCAGGAATTTTCGAAAAATGACAAAAATTAAAAATGTTTTTTTTCAAATTTTAGGGTTTTAAATTTTGCATTTTTCTCAAAATCCAATAACCCCAGCAAAAAATGTTCAACTACAAAGTTGTAGAGCAACAAATTGTCTATCAATTGCAATTTAAATTTTTAAACTTAAACAAAAAATAACAAAGTTACACCCCCTCAAACTTCACCTACCTTCTGCAGTAGTAGTCGTGGCTACCGTAGTGGTCGTCGTCACTTCCGCGGTGCTGCTTGTTCCAGCCTCCAGAATTGGTCGTGTCACTCTGAAAACCTCTTTTTAACATTGTTAAAACTTTTTAAAGATTAAAAAAATTAGATTATTAGTATTTTTTTTAATCCAAACCTATCAGGTTTAACTCGGTGAGTCGGTTGATGTGGGAAGTTAGATGGTCGATGACTGCCGATTCTTCGGAATTGTCCTCTCGTCATTTGCGGCTTTCTTCGGAGGTCTAGACTGACTTGTTGGACACGAATTGGACGCTTTGTCACAGGAACAGGGGCAGGAGAAGTTGATGTTGGGAGGGGGGTGGTAGTGGTAAGGATAGGAGGGGTTGGTGGAGGAGTAGGAGGTCGGAGAGACAGTCTCATGTTGTTTTGAGGTAGCCTGGACCTTTGGGAGGGTCTCTGAACAGCTCCGAAGGGGATTGGGGATAAGGGGGCGCGGAGGGGTTGAGAAGGGCGGGTCCTCACAAAAGCAGGCCTGAAGGTCTGAGGTCGCAGAGGTTGTTGGAAGGGCCTAAATGGTTGCCTCTGGACTTGTATGACTTGTTGGGGTCTTGGTTGCATCCTTGGAACAAATTGTTGCTGTGGCACCCGCCTGGAAATGTTAGACTTGAGCTCGGCGCGATGTTGTTGATTAGTGATGGCATTTGATTTTAGTCGAAGGCGATTTTTTGAGGGCAAGGGCACACGAAGCCGGATTAGAGACGGTTTTGGAGTAGGAGAAGGAGAAGAGGAAGAGGACCTTTGACGCGGACGATGACGATGACTGATCTGACGAGTGAACAGGTTCCGATGACGAAGCGGAGAAGCAGAGGGAAGCCTGAAATGAAGCTTGAGCAAGGCGGGAAAGCAAGCGTTTTTGGGCTTTGGGGAGGGAAATGATTGATTTTTCTAGAGTTTAAGGTTTCAATAGCCCCTTTGAACTCTGTTTTCAGCAATTTTAGATTGGTTCTGAACAAAGTTGAACGTAGGGAACCCGCGGAAGAAAGCCTCACTATTACTGAAAGTGGGCAAAGTTTGAAGCAGTCTAATTTTGTCATTTTCAGCTCAAAATAAAAATTGTAAACAGCATTTGATAGAAAATTTGTGGGTCTACAATTTTGTAGTTAGTCACTTTTTGATATCTTCCTTTGTTTTTGAGATACGAGCAATCTTGCAACCTAGCCACCACTACTACTGCAACTGAAGGTAGGTAAAGTTTAAAGCGGTGTAACTTTGTCATTTCTTGTTCAAATTCAAAATTGTAAACAGTTTTAGATAGAAAATGTATTGTTCTACAATTTCAAAATTAATTTGTTTTACTAGCTTTATTTGTTCTCAAGATTTGACAGATCTTGCAACGTGCACTTTCCTCCACTTTTCAACAAAAAACACTCATTTCTAGAGGATTTTTTTTCAAAAAATCACTCATCGAATAGTGTAAAAATGAAGTAACTAGGTTTCTAAACCCTATTTCTTTCAGTTTTTACTCGAAAAATTTGAGAAAATCGGTCCAGAACTGACAAAACACTTTCTCAAAGGCGGCGGCGCCAAACCCAAACCCAGCAGACACATACATAAGGTGGGTGCTAAAAAACGTGTTGTATCTCAAGAACCAAAAAACGACAATTAAAAACAGTCAACTACAAAGTTATAGAACACAAAATTTCCTATTGATTGCTATAAATTTCAACTCATTGCATTGAGAACTGACAAAGTTAAACCTTTGCAAACTTTGTCTATTTTTAGTACTTGTGGTGGTATCTCTAGACCTCTAGGGAACCTGAAGAAAACGTTCAGTAAAGTTTAAAAGATTTGAAAACCCTTCTTTACCTTTTGAAGACTCTAAAAAAGCATTGACAAGCAAAGTTTAGCATTCATAGCATTCATAATTACACATCATTTCTCGACACACACACATACAGTTTGACACCTCTTTTCTCTCTCTTTCTCTCTCTTCTTGACACAATTCCTTTTTCCGGCTGAGAGAACACGAAAACGACGGAATAAAAAGAGAGAGAACAGATGTTATCATAACCATTCAAGCAAGTTGTAAGCTTACAATTACACAACCACCGATACACTATTGAGGCAGCATGTATTCAATAGTGGTAGATAATGGTTTGTCTGACAATACTTACATTCAGTGACGCGAGGCTTTGGGACATTGTGCAACAAGGCATATAGAGCAAGGCATAATAAAGAAAGACTCACACGAAGTTCCGGTTTTGGGGGAATTGGGGCTGGAATTGTGGCTGTTGCCTGATAAACACGGGCTGTCCATTTCCATTGAACACTTGTTGAGCCTGAAAAACCGTGTTTGTAAGACAAGATCTATCTCGGTAATGAATAGTTCTTATTAGTTCAAATTTTGTCAGTATATTGTCAAAGGTTATATCTACTAAAATGCAAAAAATCAGAACAGTAGACCGTTTCAGTGCAGAGTTACAGACCCGCAAAGGGGGGCAAAAACGGGGCAAGGCGCCGTGCATCTAGGAATCAACCATGTTTGGAAGACAAGGCCTAACTCAGGAATGAATAGCTCTTATTATTTGAAATTTCGTCAGTATCTTATCGAAGGTTGTAGCTACCAGATTGCCAAAAATCAGGATAGTGGAACATTTCAGTGCAAAGTTACAGCTCCGTAAAATTCGCTTTAAAAAGGCGGCCTGCAGCGCTATGCCTACCTTGTAAGACATGGCCTATCTTGGTAATGATTAGCTCTTATCAATTGAAACTTTGTCAGTTTATTATTAATAAATTGATCTACGAGATTGACAAGAATCAGAACAGTAGACCGTTTCAGTGCAAAGTTAAAGCCCCGTAAAGTGGAGCCAAATAACGCCAAGCGGCCGGCAGCTACACGCCCCAAGAATCGACCGTGTTCAAGAGGTGCAGTCTAACTCAGGAATGAATAGCTCAAATCAGCTGAAACTTTGTCAATACATTATCAATGGCCATATCTACTATATATCCAAAAATCAGAACTACAGCGCATTTCAGTCCAAAGTTACAGCCCCGTAAAGTGGCGCCTAAAACTATGAGGCTCAAAGTTACAAAAAGAGAGCTAGCAGCTACAAAAAGAGTCCATACAGTCAAAAAAAACCTTCACAACTACAAAAAAGCTCTAAAACTCACCGTAACCGCCGATATCGCCAAAACCAACAAGGAAATGGCTGCCACGGGCGTCACCGGAATTCGACGTTTTCTGCCTCCATTCATCTGAACAAAGTTTAAAATGAAGTGAACAGAAGTTGAAACGGAACAGAAAACACGGAATGAAGTGAATTTGAGAGATAGGGATCAAGAAGAAGTTGCTACTAGAAACGGTCGAAAGGGAAGAAACAAGAAAGGTTCAGAACACCTTCTGACACTGACATCTAGCCCCGGCTAATTGGATGTTCTGAAAGTCGTCAGGAAAAGTCTAAATAGTGGTCAGGGAAGCAGCCAATTTCCGCAAAGACTTGCCCCTGCGAAGGTTGACATTTCCATTTGTCTGTGGCCCCCGAAACAGCGCGTCTTTCAGTTTCTCGCACCACGAACACTTTACACACTGCAATTGGCAGTTTGCCTTCGTCGGCGGCGCAACACGATATCGATAGAAGAAGCAGAAAAGGGGAGATCACGAGTCGGGAGTGTGACTGTAGGAGAGGGTTGTGGGGAGGGGTGACATGTCTATTTCTATTTCAAGCTCGTAAAAGTCTAGGGGACTTGGTTTGTAAAAGGTGTACTTTAGAGGGAAAGGGGATTCGTCATAGCGGTTGAGAAAGGCGCTGGGAGTTACAGAAACCGATAGAAACAGACCCTAGCTTCAAAAAACTTTCGGAAACTTCAAGAAACAGCTCAGCAGCTACAAGAAAAGGGCGTCAGCAGCTACAAGGTGCTGCACAAACTACCGTGTTTGCTAGACACGACCTAACTCAAGAATGAATTGCTCTTATTAGCTGAAATTTTGTCAGTGTTTCATCAAAGGTTGTAGCTATTAGATTGCCGAAAATCAGAACCACAGCTCATTTCAGTGAAAAGTTACAGTTCCGTAAAGTGGGACCAAAAATGCCAAGCGGCCAGCAGCTACAAGAAGGGCGCCAGCAGCTACAAGGCGCCGCGCATTTTGGGACCTACCGTGTTTACTAGACAAGACCTAACTCAGGAAAGAGTAGCTCTTATTAGTAGAAATTTTGCCAGTTTATTATCAATAGTTATATCTACCAGATTGCCAAATTTCAAAACTGTAGAGCATTTCGATGCAAAGTTACAAACCTACAAAGTGGTGCCGAAAATGGCACGCACCCAACGACTCAGGAACCGACGTGCTCACAAGACATGACCTAACTCAGGAATCAGTAGCCTTTTTCAACTGAAACTTTGTCAGTCTATTATCAATACTTATATCTACCAAACTGTCAAAAATCAAAACCACAGCTCATTTCAGTAAAAAGTTACAAGCCTGCAAAATGGTACCATAAAAGTCAAGCTTCCTACGACTCAAAAACTCACCGTGCTCACAAGACATATCCTATCTCACGAATCAGCAATTTTTATCAGTTGAAATTTTGCCGGTCTATTTTCAATATTGATATCTACCACATATCCAAGAATCAAAACACCAAAACATTCCAATGCAAAGTTACAAGCCTGCAAACTTGTACTAAAAACTCCAATCCGCAACTACACAGAGAAGAACTTGAACGATCTTAAGGATTACTAGAAAATGCCGCTGATTGATAACTATTCTCATTTACAGCTATCAGATATCAAGAATACCTAGCCCACCCCAAATTACACAAAATAAGATTCTGAGATCGTCATAAATCTCGTCTTACAGTAAGGTTCAAGAAGCCTCCTCCCTTCTCGATTCCCAGAGATCATAGAAACCTAAAAACGGGAAAACTGAACTGAAAATGAAAGAAAAACAGTCAGAAAGGTGTTAGAACAATTCAACGGGTCGAATTAATTAACAGAAACACGAAGAAGTGCTGAAAAGGGGCGGAGTCTCGGAGAGGTGTCCATGCGCAAACTGACACACAAAAGATCATATTAGATGGGTATCTCTATCTGAAAATTTCTGGCCGAAATTGAATGAAAAAGGTTAATTTTAAGAGGGGGGAGACTGACAGCAACGCGATAACCATCTTTCGGGCAAGGTCAGCAGTGATATTATATTGTAAAACTTTGCCGTTTCAGTCGGAAAATTGAAAATGAAAATGAAAATGGCCCAGGCAATCGGGGGGACAATAGAGACAGATGACCATGAAAACAAAAGGGTTTGGTTTTGAAGGCCTAGAAGGGGTCAATAGGTTGCAGATTGATATCATTTTGATACTCATCTATCTCAGCTTCTGACGCCACACCTTACTCATTGAAAAGTGATAATTGAGTGGTGGGG
>LR538086.1:204554-216822 GCA_900883565.2 Caenorhabditis panamensis | reverse complement strand
GGGGAGAAGTGAAAGTGAAAGGCGTTTATGCATATCGATGATCGATGGATGGGATGGGGTCAAAGGCGAAGCTTTAGGCTTACTTTTTGATAGCTGAGGCCTTTTGAACTTATAGAAAACCCCTTCCTGGGGTGTGTAGCTGCCAGTAGCCGCTTGGCATTTTAGCCCAACTTTGTGGGCTTGTAACTTTGCAGTAAATAGTTTTATTGTTTTTATTTTTTGCCACCTAGTAGATACAGATATTGATAATATACTGAAAAAATTTCAACTTATAAGAGCTACTCATACTTGAGTTATGGCTTGTCTTACAAGATAGGTTCTTGGGGCACACAGCTGCAAGTCACTCTTTTGAAGCGCACTTTACGGAGCAGTAACTTTGCATTGGAATGTTCTAGAGTTTTGAAATTTTGCATTCTAGTAGCTACAACCTTTGATAAAACACTGACAAAGTTTCAATTGATTAGAGTTAGGCATTCCTGAGTTAAGCCGTGTCTAACAAACATGGTAGGTTCCTGAGCGTGTAGCTACCGGTGGTTTTTTTGGCCCCACTTTACGGGACTGTAACTTTGCACTGAATTGCTCTACTGTTTTGAAATTTTGCAACCTAATAGTTACAACCTTTGACATAAAACTGACAGAATTTCAGCTCATACAAACAGGTGGTTCCTAAGATATATGCCCAGGATTAGTGTCAAGTTTAGGCCTAAAACTTCAGAACACAGGACATAGATGCAATCTGCCTAGCGCTTCAAAACTAACTACGTTTATTTTGCGATGCTGGAAAACTAAGTGTAATGTCAATTTTCCATTTAAAAAATGAAAAGGATATGATCTATAACTGATCTGCAAGCTTGGGTTGGGCGAAAGTTCAAAAGTTTTGGCCATGGCTTTGAAGAGCAAACTTTGAGCTCTCAAAACAGGGTCTCAAAAATTTTTTCAAACAAAACTAAGTACTAAAAAGTTGCTCAGCACGTTGAGATCTATCAAATCATATACAACACATTACCCTATGTATTTTGCAACACCTCTACAAAGCAAAGCCACCACTTGCTACATTCCCGTTTCTTTTCCACCCACCAGATGGGATGCATGCCATTCTTCTCCCTTTCTACGGCCCCCGTTTAACTGTTTCTGCTGCATAAAACGCCGCGTCGTTCCCAAATTGACCATTGGCAGAATGCCAACGGTTTATATTATCACTGACAAGGTATCAAGGTCACGCTTTGTTTCATTGAAATGGGAAGAGAAAAAGTTTGGAAGTGATCATTGAAAACGCTGAAACATCAATAGAGGATTGACCCTTTAGTCACAAGTTTCATGCTTATGATAAGCCAAGTTTCAATTGATAAGAGATACATCAAGATCAGCACTTTCGCTTTCCATTTCTTCACGCTTTCACTTATCAGAACATAAAGTACGTTTTAGTGAGGGAAGGAGGCGATCGAAACATTTGAAACATGCAACATATTCAAGTGTCATTCTTTGAAAAACGCCATGTATACTCGATCCGAACATAAGTGTTCAGTTTTTGAAGTTTGATCGGGATTCTGTTTCGAGAGGCTGAGGCTTTCCGGTGAGACGGGGAGATTTTTGATGATTGAGGTTTTAGGAGACTAGATGAAAGTTTGTACAATGTCATACATATGAATGCATAGATCTCAATGAGCTAAACAAGTTTGTTGTACTTGATTTTTAATGAAAACTACTTTTAACAAAAGTTTTGAGGACTCAAAGTTAGCTATGTCAGCTAGTTCGCCCTGTAATTGCCGCGAACTATAAAAGCAAACAGAAGTTTGTATATTCTATTCTGGTAGCAGGAATGAATAACTAGACTATTAGATACATATTTGTTTACTTAAATCTTACAAAAGTTGAGCCTAAAGCTATCAAATCGCCAAAAAAACAGAACAGTAGAGCGTTTCAGTGAGAATTTACAATTTGCCTAAACCTGACCCTAATCTTTAGCAAATATCTCGGTAACCACTGGTTTGTATAAGTTGAAATTTTGTCAGTACATTATCAATAATTATACCTACTGAAACGCCAAAAATTGAAACCACAGCACAATTCAGTAAAAAGTTATAGACCCGTAAAGTTGGTCCAAAAAGCCAAGCAGCCAAGGAACCTACCATGTTTGCAAGACACTGCCTAACTCAGGAACGAACAGCTTTTATTAGTTGAAACTTTGTCAGTATTTTAACAATAGTTATGTCTACTAAAATGTCAAAAATCGAAGCAATACAACGTTTCAGGGCTAAGTTACAGACCCGCAAAGTTGGTCCAAGCGACCACTAGCAGCTGAACCTCATTAACCTACCGTGTTTGCTAGAAACGGTCTAACTATGGCATGAATAGCGTCCATCAACTGAAACTTTGTCAGTACATTATCAATAGTTATATCTACTAAACTGCCAAAAATCAGACCAAAACAATATTTCAGTGCAAAGTTACAGACCCGTAAAGTGGTATCAAAAATGCCAAGCGACTACTGACCAAGGAACCTACCGTGTTTGCTAGACACGGTCTAACTCAGGAACCAATAGCTTTTAAAAGCTGACACTTTGCCAGTTTGTTATCAATATCTATATCTACCAGATTGCCAAAAATCTAAGCAATGCAACGTTTCAGTGCAAAGTTACAGATCCGTAAAGTAGTGCTAAAAACAAACATCAAAAAGCCATGAACATTTGCTTTTTCTTGACAAAGTACAGGAACGGAACGGCATATCTATTACCCTCTAAAGGAACGGAAAATGAACCTAATAGACCTCCTCAGCAAACTACTTGAGTTCACACCTCCTTGTAGGGCAAGAGAATCAAGGAATCCAAGAACCGCAAAAAACGACAGGGTGATGCAACGCAACAGAGAAAAGTGTTGCGTTGCGTCAACATAACGGATGGTTGCGGAAGAGAGAGATACAGGGGGGAGACTAGATGCGGTGGCAAATTGGTTTTGCGGGACGAAAAGAACTGACCGCGTGGTAGAAGAGGGGCTTATTAGCAGCAACAAATAGATGCAAGGTAACTTATTACACTGTGGTTTGTTGTTCATTTGGCAAGAAGATGGTATGATATCAGAAAGTTGCCAAAAAAGTTAACTTTTGATGTCTTGAAGACACCCAATGTTTTCTTGGTTATAAACACTATTAGGCAGAGTTAAAAGGGACTGTCAAGTACCTACTATGACCATTTTGACCACCAATTACTAGCCATTGTTCTACACACATCATTTGGAAGGTACATGAGGTACATACTTCAAAGAGTCTTCCGAAAGTGTTCAGAACACCTCTTTTTCCAGTGTTCCTTGACGAAATGAGTGTTGCAAGGTCTTTTAGAAGATCCAGAACAATTGTCCAATTATCAGATCAAGTATCTTTTGCTTCTAGTGGTCGATTGATTAGCTCTGTTAGAATCACACTTGAGCTTTTGGTGTTTAGACCAGAGATCTTTGCGCGGGGTGTATACAGCGTTATGGGATTGGGAAAAATTTGATAAGTATGTTGAAAAATAGAAAATTTTCTCTAGTTTATTTTGTTAGTTGAAAGTTTTTTGTTATCTCCTACAGTAATCTCGGAAAAATTCAAAATGTGGGGGCGGTGTCTAGGCGCCGTGGCGGCATAGAGGTAGGGTGTGGGCATTTTGGCTCATATCTCAAGAACGCTTTTAGATTTTAAAAAGTTGTCAACTACAAACTTGTAGCCCTTCTTTTGATCTATATTTTGTTTGTTAACAACTTTTTTTCATCACTTGCTGTTCTTGAGATATGATCCTTCAAAGTGGTATCAAAATCAAACGTCTTTATTTCATCTCAAAGTCCTTACTCCATCTCAAAAACGGTTCACTGCGTCTTATCCAGTTCATCCCAATGCACCATCGGTCCTTTTTTCTGTCGTCGCAATGTTGGTCCCTCTTTCGCCGTGTGATCCCTAAACGAAAAGTCCCTTCCCGTGACGAGAGACGCGGAACTTTGAGTCGCCGGGAGCAAGCTAAGCGGTGCAGACTTTTGTCGAACGGATTTGGCTGCTGGAGGTTCGGAAGGCTTCTTGGGAACTGCTGCAGCGACGAGAATGTTGGCGGGGTCGGATTTGCGACGTTGCTCCAGTTCTGCTTGATCGACGGCGTCGGAGACAGTGACGAACACTTGGTTGCGTGGCACTTCGGTGAAGAAGTCGGTGGAGTCGAGGATTTGACGGACTCGTTCTGAAAATATAATTGGTAGATAGCTAGAGATGTGTTTGACAAAGTTGTAGTATTTCATTTTTATCGAAAACCTTGTTTTTCAACCGTTTTTGAGGCTCAAAGTTAGCTGGGGCCAGGTTAAGAGGTGGTGGCCGAAGTTTTGCAAACTTGCAAAACTTCGGCCACCACTTGCAAGCGCTATATCTCGGGAGCCCGTGCAGTTATCAGAAAGTTATTAACTAACAAAATAAAGATCAAAACAAGGGCTACAAATTTGCAATTAAAAACTTTCAAAAATTTATATGGGTTCGTAAGATATAAACCTAACTAAACAAGCCAACAAACTTTGCATACAAAACTTCGGCCACCACTTACAAGCGCTATATCTCAAGAACCAGTACAGCTATTGAAAAGTTGTTGACTAACAAAATAAAGATCAAAACAAGGACTACAAGTTTGTAATTAACAACTTTTCAAAATCACTTAATTTTCTTGAGATATGAGCCAAAACCCCCAAGTCTCAAAAAGTCTCAGAAAGCTCCACAAACCTTGCGCATTGGCGAACAACACCTTGATATCAATAGTCTTGTAGTCGTTGAACACATCAACCAACGCCTCCTTGCCCATTAAATCCACATACAAGATTGCTGAGCAGTCGACAATGATATGAGTGAGTTGAGTGGTCTCGAACTTTGTCGTAGTTGCCGGCGTTTGGTCATCATTCACCACTTTGGCTTGATGCGCAGTGACTTCGAGTTCTGAAAGGAAAGCAGTGCATTTTGTGAGTCTAGGAGACTTGGGGAACTCACTAGTCTCCTGTTTCTTCGGCTTCTGCTCTTCTGCATCTTCATCCGTCGCCTCCTTGCTCTTCTTCTCCGTCGCTGTTAGCTCTCCTCTCACAATAACCGGATTCAGCCCACACGCCTCATGAATGCGCTTCACAAACAGTTCCGAGTTGGCAAAGTAGAGCGGAGAATCGAAACGGAACACTTTGATTCCTGGAATGTCGAGAGCGGTGGTGTAGAGACCGAGTCGACGAAAGTGGTTCGTTCCACGGATTCGGCCAAGGAGAGTGCTGTCAGCCCTGGAAAAATATGATAAAAATACGGAGAGATAAGGAACTTGCTCTAGTTTGTCCTGTTAGTTAAACGTTTTTTGTTATCTTTTACAGTAATCTCAGGAAAATTCCAAACGTTGGTGGGGCGCGCGGTGCCAACGCGCCATGAGGTGAGGTGCTCACGTTTTGGCTTGTAACTCCAGAATGGTAAAAGTTATCAAAAAGTTGTCAATTACAAAAATAGAGCCCTGAATCAGTTCTACATTTTGATAGTTACAACTTTTTACTATCTTTTGTTGTTCCTGAGATATAGCGGTTTTCCTGCAACCTATCCCACCTTATCAAGTGCAGTGGCGCCGAAAAGTGCTGACGTTTTGGCTTATAACTCTAGAACCGTTTAAGGTATCGAAAAGTTGTTAACTGCAAACTTGTAGCCCTTGTTTTGATCTACATTTTGTTAGTTGACAACTTTTTATTATCTTTTGTTGTTCTTGAAATATAGCGGTTTCCATGCAGCCTATCTCACCTTACCAAGTGCAGCGGCGCCACGGGTGTTGACGTTTTGGCTTATAACTCTAGAACCGTTACAGATATTTGAAAGTTGTTAACTGCAAAGTTGTAGCCCTTGTTTTGATCTATACTTCGTTTGTTGACAACTTTTCACTATCTCTTGTTGTTTTTGAGATTTAACGGTTTCCCTGCTACCTATCCCACATATCAACCCCAAATACAGCGGCACCTTTTCCAGCGTGTATCTCCAAAACTAAAAGAGCTCTCAAAAAGTTTTCAACTACAAAAACATAGCTCAACACTTCATCTACACTCCCCAACTTTCAAATCCCTTACCACTGCGATCTAAGCACCACTGTGAGCAACTCAAAAACCACTCCGATGATAAGCCCGTAGTTGACATTGAGAACGATGACAGAGGTGAGTGTTGTGGCGAAGATCAACTGAAATATCAAAGTTTGTTCGGATTTTTAAATTAGGGGGTTACATAGTCCACAAAATTCTTATTCCGAAGTGCAGAACATGTGAAAATCTGTATGAAAAGATCCTTCATGGCGACCACAACAATGGAGGCGAGGACGGGTTTGGGAAGGTCTCGAATACAGCCGGATGCTCCCGTTACAAAGATGATTAGGACTATGGAGCAGACAATAGTGGATAGCTGGGATTTGGTGCCACACTTATCCTGCATCATGGTTCTTCCCAAAGACGATCCTCCCGCAAAACATCCAAAGAACGCCGATGTAGAGTGCATGAGTCCAAGGGCCAGCCATTCTTGATTGGAGCTCACCACGTATTGATGCTTCTTGGAGATCAGTTTACAGAGGGATATGTGGATGACAAAGGAGATGATAGCAATGGAGATTGCCGGGCCAACCATGCCAAACAGGTTCCGCATCGGAGGAAGCATTGGTGGTGGAATGCCGGGGGTTACTGCACCGACAGTATCGACATCGAATTGGTAGGCGGTGCCGCGGGTGAAGTAGACGGTTAGGGTGGCTCCGACGACTAGGAGAAGCTCCATGGGGAACTTGACAGGGATCTTCTTGCAGAGACGTGGATCGATGACGAGGGAGGAGATGAGCAGGAGGATGACGCAGATTAGAGAGATGATGACGGCTGGGATTTGGGCGTTTTTTACCTGGAAAATGAAGAGATGGCAAAAAATTGTCAACTAAGAAAATGTAGAGCTAGATTAGGGTTACAAGTAAGTAGTTGACAACTTTTTAATATCTTTTATGGTTTTTCAGATAGCGCGCTTATTACGTCTGACTATTTTTCATCACGACGTCAAAAACTTAGGCCATGTTCTAGCACATATAACTCAAGAATCATAATAGGTAGCAAGAAACGGTTAATTATAGATTTGAAGTTCTTTTTAGCTCCAAATTTTGTTAGTTAACACTTTTTTGTATTCTCAATGGTTCTTGAGATAAAGCGCTTATAACAACTAACTACCATCTCCACTGCGCCAACCAAAGCAACCGCAAGCCTAGCACACTTTTGAGTGCAAATATCTCAAGAACCATAAACGATAACAAAAAGTAGTTAACTACAAACTTATAGCCCTTGTTTAGTTCTACATTTTGTTAGTTGACAACTTATTGCCATTTTGCTTAGTTTACAAGAAATAGCGCAAATTACTGCAACCATCTCACTTCACGTGCGCAACCACAGCGCCCGCAATTTCAACACATTTTTGACGCACGATATCTCTAGAACCATTGAAGATGTTGAAAAGTTGATAACTGTAAACTTATAGCTCTTGTTTAGCTTTACATTTTGTTTGTTAACAATTTTCTGATATTCCTAATGGTTCTTGAGGTTAAGCGCTTATAACAGCTAACTAGCAATCTCTGTTGCGCCAACCACAGCGCCCGCAAATTCAGCATACTTTTGACCGCATATATCTCGAGAACCATAAGCGATAATAAAAAGTTGTTAATTTCAAACTCATAGCCCTTGTTTAGCTCTACATTTTGTTAGTTAACAATTTTTTGATATCTGCTTTGATTCTTGAGATATAGCGGATTGTACACCGACCCACTTCTAGCATCTGCGCCACTAACCTTACCCACTTTTGATCGCATATATCTCAAAAACCATAAACGATGACAAAAAGTTGTTAACTTTAAAATTATAGCCCGTATTTAGTTCTACATTTTGTTAGTTGACAACTTTTAGATATCTTTGATGGTTCTTGAGGTATTGCGGATCAAACACCGACCCACTTCCAGAATCTGCGCGTCTAACCTAGCACACTTTCAAAAGCGCACTTTTTTTTAATCACTGCAGATATCAAAAAGCAGTTAACTTCAAATTTTTAGCTCTTGTTTTGCTCTACATTTCGTCAGTTATCCCTTTTCCGCCATCATCTACCAACCTGAGCAAAAAAGCACACATAAAACTGTAGATGCTGAAACGGTTCGCTGGTGGGTGGCACATTCCGAATACCAGTCATAGACTTGAGTTGAGAAGTCAACACATGAACAGCAGCCCCGGATATCAATCCCTGAACCAGTTGATCCGAGAGCCAAACACACAAGAGTCCGGCGTTCATCAATCCGAACAGAATCTGGAAGAGACCGACCAACAGGGTGACGGAGGTGGCCACGGCGACTGCTTCGTCTCCACTGACGTGTGTTTTGTTTTCCCGGCAGCAAAACTCATCGATGGGTGGTAGAATGGGTTCGTCGATTGGTGCAATGTCTCCGAAAGTTTCCACGACAGCGCCGACCATCAGGGAGACAATGGCAAAGGCTCCGGGGGAGGCGTGTTTGGAAGTTCCGAAGAGGGCGTAGACGAGCGGGCCGATGATGCCGGTGATGAGGCCGTGGCTTGGAGGGACTCCGACTAGCATTCCGTAAGCGAGACCTGCAATTTTTCTTGTGTTTTTGCAGGGTAGCGTTTGTTCATATCTCTTTTGGTTCTATTGGTGCAAATTAGCACCTGAGCTATTTTTCAAACGCTTATATCTCAAAAACCATAAAAGCTAGCAAAAAGTTGTCAACTAACAAAATATAGACCAAAACAAGGGCTACAACTTTGTAGTTGACAACTTTTTGATATCTTTTGTTATTCTCGAGATACACGTAAAACCCCGACACCCTCCTCACCCTGCGCCACAGAGCGCGCTACCCAAAAGTGCCCTTCACACTTTTGAGTTTTCTGAGATTACGGTAAACGTTTTTTTAGAACAGTCAACTAACAAAATATAGATCAAAACAAGGGCTACAATTTTGTAATTGACAACTTTTCAATATCTTTTGTTGTTCTTGAGATATGCACCCGCCAAGATCTGCTCTCTCAAAAAAAGCGTTGCCTAAAAGTGCCCTCCACATTTCAAAGTTTCCTGAGATTACCATAAACGCTATCTAAAAACCGTCAACTAACAAAATAAATTAGAAAAAATTCTCTATCGATCGATATAATTTTCAATGTTTGAAACCTTTCCTAACCTTGTCTCCCGCCCTCTCCAAAACTCACTCTGCGGCACACTCATCACAGAAATCATCAATCCTCCAAGGACGTCGAACAACAGATTGGACTTCCAACTGTACTGCGGAAGCCATGTGGTGATGGGCATGAGGTTTCTGGCAAACCGAAACCATTCTTTTCGCTTCCATTTTCCCATATTTTTGAAGTGGAACAGGATGCGGCCAGAGTGCGAGAGGTAAAGACGATTGAAGCGGTAGTTTTGGTCAAAGACTGTCTGGAAAATGTGGCGTAAGTTGGGTGGATTTGGTGGTTTTGCATATGTTTTTGTATCAATTAGTAGCTCTTGATGAGCTGAACATTTTTGTAGTACATCAAAATGTATGAAACATATTCTAAAACAGAGTGTTGGGGCTTTGAAGTTAGGGCATCCATTTTTGAGTAACGCTGCACCATGTATAGCAAACTTTGAACGCGTAAAACAGCATTTTGCAGTTGTTTTCAAGTTTTGTAATGTACTACAAAAATGTTAAGCTAGTTTAGATCTATCAAATAATATGCTAAACTTTGCAAAAACCTTTTTCTCCGCTCTCCCAGCCCCATTTTCCCAACCCTTCACTCACTTGATCTGGAACATCACTTTGCCTTGATTTAGTGAAAGTTTGCATCATATTCGTATCGAATCGTAACAAACTGAACAGTCCATGTTTTTCTGCTTATTTTCTTTTACATACTCATCAACCGACTCTCGAATCGGACTCAGTATCAAATTGTCCGTGTTGGCCGTCTTCATCTCCACCGGACTCAACGATTGGGTGCTGAGCTCCGGCGGCGGCGAGAAGCTCGAGGATTCGGTTGGCAGTCGGCGGTACATTGTGTAGAAATAAGAAGAAAAAAGAGCTCCTAGAGAGAAAGAGAGGCGTGGAAGGTGATAAGGAAGAGATCCACCTCATCAATTGGTCACGCAACTTTCACGTTGTTTTGATTTGATTTCACGTGATCTTGACTCTTCCTTATTGCATGAAATTGGCGCATCTGCAAGTTCACTGTTCCCAATGAAACAAAATCTCACTAACTCACCTTCAAATCCCAAGTTTCTAGGCCAGAAAAGAGCAGGAAGAAAGGTATCGAAGACCAACAAGACCCACTCAACCTCGAAACATCCCCAACCTCGGGGGTCGGAGCACCAGGCGTAGACGCAAAAGCGAGGATGAGGGTTCTAGTGGCTTTTTACTCGATTTTCCCACTCTTTTCTTCAGTAAGTGTCGTTGTCTCGAAGCGTGCAAGTTCCAGTTTCAAGATAGGTGAAGATGTCAATCGAGTGTTGTCCTCCAGAATCCAACGACTTGTGTGTTTCTTTTGTTGTCTCGAAGATCCTCAGTGAACAACGAGGAGCCCATAGATGGTGTTGGCAAAGCGGAAATGCTCCTCGTACTTCTGATTCCGGTCCTTTTGGTGCATCTGGAAATGGATGCTACACAACGGAAAAAAACCCAATCAACTAACCTCCATATTCCTCTTCACGATTCAGTCAGCACCCTCCAGGGTTGCAAGTCCAGATGTGCAAACTGCAGAGAATTCTCGAAGTCATCGATTCTTGTGCTCCAAAAGATCCTTCCAGGTGTTCCGATGAATCTTTTTGCCCGTGATAGAGAGCAGGAGAAAGATAAACTGACTTTAAGAGTCCTAAATGAAGTCCATCCTAGACACCCTCAGCTCCGAAAGTTCCCCACAACGCGAGGGCACAATCCCAAGAGAGCACGCAAAAACGACGCTGAGGGATCCAGGTGGCTTCCTACTAATCCGTGTCCTTCTCCCACTCTCATACCTCCTCTGCGACTTCTTTGTGTACATCCTTTGTTGTCTTCATGATCCTTGTTCTCCTCATGCTCCTGGAGATTCGGGAGATCCGTCAGATCCATGAAGTCGTAGTTGTGGCGAGGTTCGTGTTGCATCTAGAAAGAAGATGATGCTCAAATGAAAGTGAAACCAAACAACTAACCTCCAATCCTCAAGTCCTAGACCGAAAGCGATGCATTTAGAGAAGCACCGCTCTCCACCATCTTACTTGAACTTGTATTTGATTGGTGGGCATCAGATGATAAAGAAAGAGTCGAGGATGAAGCTGGGTCACCCTCAGTCTCGAAACATCCCCGCAGCTTGGGGGTCAGGGCCTAAGCGACGACGCGAAAGCGAGTACTGAGGGTGCCAGGAACATTCAAACCTCTTCCCGTTCTTTACATCTTTTGGCGAGACGACTCCGTTCTTGATGGTAGTCGTGATTCTGATTTTTCTGGAGATCCGGTTGTGCTCGCAAGTTGAGGATCTTGACATTGACGAGGTGCCAGAGAGGAGATGGAGCTTGATTGAGTGTCATTGCAGCTGGTGTTCGTGGTCCGGAGCCCGTGTTGCATCTGGAAGAAGATACATGTCCTAAGGAACCTGACAAACGACAAACTAACCTCCAATCCTCAAATCCCAGACCGAAAGCAGTGCATTTAGAGAAGCGAAGCTCTCCACGATCCATTGTGGGGGATCAGTTGGCATCAGATGATAAAGAAAAAGTCAAGGATGAAGCCCTAGGTCACCCTCAGTCTCGAAACATCCCCGCAGCTTGGGGGTCAGGGCCTGAGCGACGACGCGAAAGCGAGAGTTGAGGGTGTCAGGAACATTCAAACCTCTTCCCGTTCTTTACATCTTTTGGCGAGACGACTCCGTTCTTGATGGTAGTCGTTATCCTGATTCGTCTGAAGATCCGGGCTGCGAAGAAGGTAGAATCCTCGCAAGTTGAAGATCTTGACATTGACGAGGTGCCAGAGAGTAGATGGAGCTTGATTGGGTGTCATTGCAGCTGATGTTTGTGGTCCGGAGTCCATGTCGCATCTAGAAAGAAAGATATGATCAAATGAAGGTCAAACCAAACAACTAACCTCCAATCCTCGAATCCCAGACCGAAAGCGTAGCGTTTAGGGTGCTCCGCTCTCCACGATCCAATATGAAGGATCCGTGGGTTTCGACTCATGGTCTCACGATTAGAAGCAGGGCTGGGCATGCGGCCGGTGCGGCCGGCCGCGCGGCCAGCCGCGGC
>LR538086.1:73113-204202 GCA_900883565.2 Caenorhabditis panamensis | reverse complement strand
CCGCAGCCGTAGTGCGGCCGGCCGCGGCCGGCCGCGCTTTTGCCCAGCCCTGATTAGAAGGTAGAGAGCAAGAGAAGGATAAAACGACTTTAAGAGTCCTAATGAAGATCAACCAGGTACCACTCAGCCTCGAAACATCCCCGTTCTCGGGGGTACAGAGCACCGGGCAATGACGCGAAAGCGACACTGAGGGACTCGGTGACTTCCTACTAATCCGTGTCCTTCTCTCACTCTCATACCTCTGATCTTCCAGTTGTCGTTTTGCCAGCCTCCATGGATCCATTATAATGTTCCTCCGCTATTCGAATCCTATTGATTGGTTTGCAGACGTCGAGAAGGTTCTGAAATGGAAAAGTTATAAAAATTTTCAAATTTGACATTGAAAACTCACTTCAAACGCTTGGATTCGAGTTCTGGAATCCAGGAGAGCTGACTTTGAGGTCGTTTTTGAAATCAGCGACCTTAAAAACCCAGAAATTCCATGAGAAAACGAGAAAAATTAGAAAATCTTTGCGAAAAAGTCGATAATCAAACACAACAAACGGAAGGCAAGAGACACGCAAGAACAAAAGAACAGAATGGTTACTGTCTGGAAATGAATTATTGACCTAGATCGAATAGATCAATTGCCGGTTAGCAAGGGGCGCGCGGAGAGATCAAAACGCGTTTGACCTGTGTGGGAGGTCAAACAGGCGAGGGAGTGGGTCTGCGGTAGCTGCCTTTTCAATCGACTCGCGTGGAGCCAGTTTTTGTTCAAATTTAAATTTGAACATACCACTGAATAGCAAATTTTTTCTAGTTTATTTTGTTAGTTAACAATGTTTTAATAGCACTAATGGCAATCTCAGGAAAAGGCAAAATGTGGAGGGCGCTTTGCGCTGTTTGGTGATGCGAGGAAAGACGGTTGTCGGTGGATTGCGTATATCTCAAAAACCGTTTAAGAAAACAAAAAGTGGTCAACTACAAAGTTGTAGCCCTTGTTTCGCTCTATATTTTGTCTGTTGACCGTTTTTAAAAATCCTTTACCCAAATCCCAGGAAACCTGAAAGTGTGGAGGCACTTTTAGACGGCGCGAGAGAGTGGGTCTGCCGGTAGTTGCATATTCAACCGACTTGTTTGGAGTCAGTTTTTGCTCAAATTCAAATTTGAAAAAAGCATTGAATAGCAAATTTTTTCTAGTTTCTTTTGTTAGTAAACAATTTGTTAATAGCGTTTATGGGAGTTTCAGAAAAGACCAAAATTTGAAGGACGCTTTGCGCTATTCGGTGATGCGGGGAAAGACGGTTGTCGGTGGATTGCGTATATCTTACAAATAGATAAAGATAACAAAAAGTGGTCAACTACCAAGTTGTAGCCCTTGTTTTGTTCTATATTTTGTTAATCAACCGTTTTCAAAAATCTTTTATCGTAATCCCAGGAAACCTGAAAGTGTGGAGGCACTTTTAGACGGCGCGAGAGAGTGGGTCTGCCGGTAGTTGCATATTCAATCGACGTGTTTGGAGTCAGTTTACGCTCAAACTTTATTTTGAAAACATTAATAGATAGCAAATTTTCTCTAGTTTAATTTGTTAGTTGACAATTTTCAGATAACGCTTATTGTAATCTCAGGAAAAGGCAAAATGTGGAGGACACTTCGCCCTATTCAGTGATGCGAGGAAAGACGGTTGTTGGTGACTTGTGTATATCTCTGAAACAAATCAAGATAACAAAAAGTTGTCAACTACAAAGTTGTAGCCCTAAATTAGCTCTACATTTCATCAGTTGACTATTTTTAGGAGTCTTTTACCGTAATCTCAGGAAACCAAAAAGTGTGGAAGGCACTTTTAGGCTGCCGCCGCTATGTGGTGTGTGGTATCGGCCGGCACTTTGCGTGTAAATATCTCAAAAACCGTCAGAGATAACAAAAAGTAGTCAACTACCTGAAACTTCAAAAAACACGAAAACACACGCAAAAAGAGCATCACATTCCCAGCTCAAAAGGACATGGGAAACCCCTCGTCTCAGATTTGCACAACTTTGCCGGAAGCAATCTTCTTCTTCTTTTTCGTCTCTGCACGTCTCCTTCTCTCCTTCCCATCGTCTTACGTGATTCTTCGTCTTGTTTCGTAGAGGTATCAGAAGGTAAACTTTGCAGTATGATCTGTTTTGGTCAGTTAAATAGTTGATAAGGTCTCGTCAATAAAGAAATCACGGGCATTTCCACGAAGTGCGCTTGTGTTTCTTGTGTGGTTTCACATGACGTTGTCGGGTTTCTTTTCATTTGATTTCTCTACTTTCCCCTGATCTTATAAGCCCTTTTTCGTAGCAGAAAGAGCTTTTAGATCTACCCTAAACCTAATCAGATGAATGCCTTCTAATTTTTTGCTCCAATCAATGTTTATTTGTTATCAAAAACACCCTCTTTTCATCTGCTAGACCACCTTTCTATGACTTGTGGTTTGTCAGTTTATCAGTTATCACATGTCGCTTCGTTTACCCAATACCCATTGGGTAAACAAATAGCATTTTCATGTTTTCAAAAACGTTTTTCCCACTCATTTTTGTGGTCTAGAAGGTTCAGGAAAGGTCCATTTTCTCATGAAACATAGATCTCTTCTTTGCTCCGTTTCTCAGCTGCTCACTTGAAAATTGATAACACGTGTTGTATACATGTTGATCTAGTTGATCTTATCACTGTTATCACTCAAATCTCTCTTTTTCATGTTTTCCCGGAGTTTTTTCTACTTCACGCAAAGTGACACTTGGCGGGGTTCGCCACGAAATCGGTTTTTTGCAGTTTTCTCGGTTTTGGACTGATTTTTTCAAGTTTTCGTTAATAAAAACAGATAGAAAACAGAATTTGGAGCCTAGTAATAGTAAATTGGACCAGATTCATTGAGTTTTTCATGGAAAATTTTCAGATTTTTTGTTTCTGACAGGAAAATTTGAAAATTAGAAAATCAGATAGTTCTCAATGAAAAACTCAGAAATCTGAGTGAAATCAACTATCCATAAGTTTCAAATCTTCTTTTCTATCAGATTTTATCAAAAAAAATTGAGAAAATCTGTCCAAAATCGAGAAAACTGCAAAAACCGAGTTTGTGGTACTCGGCGGGTCTCGCCACGAAATCGGTTTTTTTTTTCAGTTTTCTCGGTTTCGGACTGATTTTTTCAAGTTTTCGTTAATGAAAGCGGACAGAAAACAGAATTTGAAGCCTAGAAAAGGTAAATTTGACCAGATTCATTGAGTTTTTCATGGAAAATTTTCAGATTTTGTGTTTCTTACAGGAAAATTTGAAAATCAGATAGTTCTCAATGAAAAACTCAAAAATCTGAGTAAAATCAACTATCCATAAGTTTCAAATCTTCTTTTCTATCAGATTTTATCAAAAAAATTTGAGAAAATCTGTCCAAAATCGAGAAAACTGCGAAAAACCGAAACTTTCAGAGTACAAAATGGTTCGTTACAACTGCTATGATGATGAGGATTTCTTGAGAAAGTCTACTCATGCGATTGGAAAGAAAGTTATCTATTATTTTTACCTAGATAGGTGAGTTTTAAGCTTATTTCCTATCTAAGATCCACTTTTCCAGCTGTCTTTCATGTCTCCGCATCAAGCCCCTTTTTGACGATTTGTGTAAAAAGTATGAGGAAACCGCGCTCGTTTTCACGTTTCCTCTTTACAATGATGATCAGCGTATGACATCTGGCCCCTTAAATCGAGAAATTTGCCTTGTTTCAGTGACCGGAGAAGCGTTTGAAGTGCGGGAAGCGCCAACTTTTGTTGTGATGAATAATGGGTAATTTTGAGGTTTTTTGATGGATTTTTATTGCTTTCATTTTCAGCCAAGAAGTCACCCGACACGTTGGAGCTGAGGAGGATAAAGTTAAAGAGCTATTTGAGATGTATGGACAATGATTTTGAGATAAATTTGTGATTTTTTGATTGGTTTTCGTTTGTTGTTTGAAATAATGCAAAGTGACTGACAATAAGATTTTCATCTAGAAATCTAAAACTTTGCAATGAAAAACTATCTCTAGGTTCCAAATTCTCTGTTCTATCCAATTCTGTCAAAACAATTTGAGAAAATCGAACCAGAAACGAGAAAACACCAAAAAACCATGTCGTGGCATTCGGCGGGTCTCGCAGCGAATCCAGTTTTTTGGTTTTTTCTCGTTTCCGGACCAATTTTTCTCAAATTTCAATCAAGTTTGGCGGCGCTCTGCGTTTTTCCAATTGAGCATTTTAAAAGATGAGCTAAAATGGATCATTTGCAGCAAAGTTTGGTCTATTTGAAGTGGGTGAACTTTGATTGATTGCCCTTATCACCTCATGAATAATTCATTTCTCTGTACTGCATTTTAAATCTTTCATAAATCAGATCAGACTCCATTTAGCTTGCAATGCTTCCTATCCTCATCCTCCTTTCTCTCCTATCTCCCCTTGTACAGTGCCAAGATGGTCATGGCCCTGATAACTGTACCTGTCAACCTCCGCACCTCTACAACTCTTCTAACTTTTCCGCTTTCCAAGAATTGGACTATTTCAAAAACAACTTGTCACTATACGACTTGTACGATGTTCCATACGATGGAGACAGTTGTGACAAGCTGATACATTGCTTCGCTATAAATGACGATTTGAACATTCAACTTGTAGTGTTTGTAGAGGATAAGATATACATTGTAAAGGATGTCTTTGTTTGAACACTTTTCTATTCATTTAGGGCTTCCACATCATTGCTGGCTGTCTCTCCAACAACACTTGGGAACTGTACACCTTGGTGTTCATTGATGCACCGCATTGGACGATTGTTCCGAATTTTCACGCGGTTTGTGTCGATTTTGGTAAGCCCTTGTCTCTTGTGTTCTACATAGTGACTCTACATGGAACAGTTTAGATTCCTACCCACCGAAATCGACTAGTCTAGAGACAACCACATTGGAGGAGGGTAAGGGACTTTGAATCTATATACTGAAAATTTCACTAAATTTCAGGAGATTGCCACAAGAAGAAAAGGGGGATTTGAATGTTTTGGTTGACTGTAACTTTTTCAATGAATCATTGTTACTTTGTAAGATTTCCATCGCCCTATTAGCACGCTCAGATTGTCCAGTACAAAGACAATGAGACGTGTCTCTGTATCTCCAGCAGGTGTCGTTGCTAAACAGTCTCTCCTTGTCCCCCTCATTCTTCCACCAGTCCAGCAGTATGTCGTCCGTCCCGTTTCTCCGTTTCCCACCGTCTATCCAATCGGAAATCGTCAATGCCATGGACGTCAGAGGAATGTAAGTCATTTTTAGTAAGATCTCACCGTAATACTCTCTCATTTAAGGCTCAAGTTCTCCACCTGCTCTCGAAGAATCCAAAAAACTGTGAAATCTGCAAACTACCATCTGAAAGAACTTGAAGTTTGTCACTTCGAGAATTGGTTGGAAGTTTCAATTTGCGGAACGGATTGTGCATTGACAGTTCTCGTTAGTCCTCCAGCTGACAGAGAGAGTCTCATGGAAGTGAAGAAGGGTCCAGAATACAGGGGTTTCTATGATTTGAGAATGTATGATTACACAGAACATTCCCATGGATCCGTTTATAAGACTACTGTAGTTCGGGTACCAGATGGTCTGACCTGCTATGAGACCAGTGACATGGTTTTGGGATACTTGGGAGGCATCTTCACTGATATCGAGAATTTGATGTGCATTGTAGTTCCAGTGGACCCTATTAATCGGATAATTTGGAAGCACTTCCCGAAAGTTGATGAAATGAGTGTCTCTCCTGCAGTTAGTTCAGAAAGAGAGCGATTTATGACAAAGGAAGAGGCAGGGTTCATGTTGGAAAAGTTTGAAGTTACTCGGAATCTTAATTTGATTGGAAGGATTGAAGAAGGGTTTGTGTATTCTAAAGGGTTTCAAGCAGAATGGGTCGATCTGTTATATCCCTCCTGGATGCACTGGGATGCCATCTTTAACTCAACCAGCAGATTTATCAATCTACGTTGTGTCAGAACAATATCCAGTGCAGTTTTAAACCGAATCCTCAAACTTTGGGTGTCCAACGAGAAACTACAGAGTCTCTCTTCCTTAACATTGTGCACGGAGTCCGTTCCTTTCCCAGAAGGACTCTTGGAACTGATCCTGGAGGGAATTGCTCATGAAGATGTGGATTTGGAGATATGGCCTGACTTGTAAGTTATTTTTCCAAACCGTGTTTTCTATAATGGATTTCAGATCTCCAGAAAGCTTGCCGTTTGTGAGACAAATCAGCCGAGTCGATGGGGAGCTTGCTTCTGTTGAAGTTCAAGGTGTTTGGATCAAAATCAATGTCCATGAGGACTTCTAGACTGCCAGAGGAAATCGATCATGAACACTTGCAGCTTGAGACACCCCGCAATGAAATCCATGTTCTTTAATCATGCCACATATTTGTCTATGTATTTTACAGTGTTTTTGTGTCTTTCTAAATGAATAAAGTCCGCTTGCCAAGATTTTAACCCATCATTTTCTATCCTCACCATCACATCGCCCGCTCTGTTTGTCCGGTGCAAAGACAATGAGACGTGTCTCTGTATCTCTAGATGGGTTAGAAGGTGTAGTTGCTAAACGACACAATCTCTCTTTGTCTCCCCCATTCCTTCACCAGTCCATCCCAGCAGTATGTTGTCCGTACCTTTCCTCTCTTTCCCTCCTGGTATCCAATTGGAAATCGTGAAATCGATGGATCTCAGAGAGCTGTAAGTCATTCATACCATCTCTTGACCTCTATTTCTCCATCTTGCAGAGTCAAATTCTCCTCCTGCTCTCGGCAAACCTTTCAAATTGCGAAGTCCGCCCAAGTTGAGATTGAAGAAATGGACGCAGCGTTTTTCGAGAACTGTCTCGACGTGGAATTCGATGATTACTCGGTCTGCATTAACCCAATGTACCGACAACGAAACCCTATTGAAGATGTGGAATTTACAGGTTTCTGTGGCTTGCAAATGTACGAATTCCCCACAAGCCACTCTGACGGGAGTGTCGAGTGGAACTGTATAGTTTTGGTGCCAGAAGGAAAAACGTTCTTGGAGACCAGTGACACTGTGCTAGGATATCTGACAAGCCTTTTCCATGGATTTGAATTCGCAAAGTGGAGAGTCGCTCCGGTTGAACCTGTTATGCGTGGTTTGCAGAAGTACTTCCCGAAATTTGATGAAATCTGTGTTTTCAACGGAACTATCCGTCAAGAGGAAGATCGATTGATGACGAAGGAGGAAGCAAAGTTCATGTTGGAAGAGTTTGAAGTCACGAGATATCTCTGGGTGATTGCTCGAATTGAAGAAGGGTTCCAGTACTCCAAAGGGTTCAACCAAGATCGTGTGAATCTGGACTATCCTTCCTGGATGCACTGGGATGCCATTATAAACTCAAGTTGCAGATGTATACGTCTTCATCATGTCAGAGCAGTATCCAGTGCAGACCTGAACAGACTTCTCAAACTCTGGGTGTCCAATGAGAAACTGCAAGGTCTCGGTTCACTAACTCTGTACATGGATTATTACGAATGTCTTTCTTTCCCAGAGGGACTCATGGAACTGGTACTTGAAGGAATTGATCATGAAGACTTGGATATGGAAAGATGGGCTCCTCGGGGCTAGTAAGTCAATTCAATTCTGTTCTTTCAATCAACCAACTCATTTTCAGCTATCATGAAGAACTTCCATTCACGAGACAAATCCGCCGAGTGGACGGGAAACTTGCTGCTGTTAAAGTTAGAGATAGAGAATTCCGTCTTGGAGTATTTTGAAATTACTTTTTCTGTTTTTCAAACAAATTTCATTGATAAAGTGTACCTCACCATCACATTGCAATAAAAAATAAATAATTCATCATTCTAAATCGATTCTCAGAAACGAAAGCAAGTTATCATTGACTTGAACGACACCCAACATGTTATCAACTCGTCGTATTTCACGGGAAAATGGCAGTTCTCCGGCGCTTCTAAAAGTTCTTAATTAGCAAGATCGAATGGCATGCCAACTCACAAACTCCTCCACTTCTCCAGATCCGGTAGTCCATGTTCAATCCCTTCAAGAGCCTCTTCCAGGTAGCCTTGTGGGAACTTTGCGTCGTCATTGAATCCCAAACACCATGTCAGAAACTTCATAGTTTTCATTTTCTCCAATGACATCCAAGACTTGACGAATCGGTTGAGATCTTCTTTCGATGGTATGTTACAACCCACAAGAAACATTGTATGGCATTCCGAGTCAATTATACAATTGATATGCACCCAGAAAGCATCATCAACGCGTATGTAGCTTTTTTGAGGGAAACCGAGAGTGTGCTCAAACTCTTTCTCAACCTCGATTTCCACAGTCAACACGTTGGCAGAGTTCAGACTTTCCAAAGCAAACTTTGCTTCTTTCTTTGTTATAACTCGATCTTCACCGGATCGTCTTACTCTATCCAGTGGGCAGATTTTGAGATCGTCAATTTTCGGAAAGTTCTTTTGAATCAACTTCACATGGATGTCAATTGGAGATAACCTACAGTTCACTGAGTCAACTTTCTTGAAAAGTTTCATCAAATAGCCAAATACACAATCAACGATCTCATAGAAGTCTTGTCCGTCTTTTGGCTCGATTACACAAGCCCATGACTTCCTGTGTTCCCATACAGATTCCAGGTACTCAAACATCTTCAATCCTCCGAATCCGACAAATTTCGGACCTTTTCCATATCCTTCGGAAAGGGTGTAGGGACCGATTTGAATGGAGTAAGAGTCTTTGAGATATAGGTCAATGTTTAGAGTGTTGGTGAACAGATTGACGGTCATTGGATGCTTGAGAGACGGGTTTGTGAGTTGGACTAATTGATAAGCTTTGCGGGAACAGGTTGACAGTTTGATTCTGAAACGGTTTCTGAACTATCCCAGATACTTTGAAAATAACTTACAACTCTCTAACATCCAGATTTCCCAAGATTTCCAATTGATTGATCAGTGGAAGACGGAGAAGAGAGAAGACCACCATTCTGTAGGGTGGAATGAATGAGAGTCTGTTGACCCGGTCCGGGTGTCGTGTCTGGCAGCCAGTTGCTCAGTAGGCCAGCACAGCAGGATTCCGGTGTATAGGGGAAATGCGAGATAATCTGACCGTTAATATAACTTTATTCATTCAAAAATGAAGATTTAGGAACACTGTCACAAAAGTAGCATTTTCAATTGACATAGATTTCAATCCGAACATCTTTGACCTTAACCGCAGCAAGTTTTCCATCGACTCGGCTGATTTGTCTTGTGAACGACAGGGTTTCTTGGCATCTGAAAAACGGCTGTTTAAGATGTGAAAGCTAGTTCATTATAGTTCATTACGTACAGACGCAGCGAAGCCCATCTCTCCATATCCATGTCTTCATAATCAATCCCCTCTAGAATAAGTTCCATGAGTCCATCTGGGAAAGGAAGACATTCTTCGTCGTCCATACTTATCGTTATCAAACGTAGATATTGCAGTTTCTCATTGGACACCCAGTGTTTGAGGAATTGATTCAAAATTGAACTTGATAGTGTTCTGACATTACAGAGATTGATATCTCTGCTTGTAGAGTTGATAATGGCATCCCAATGCATCCAGGAAGGGTAGTTCAAAGTGACTAGCTCTTGTTCGAACCCTTTGGAATACTGGTAACCTCCTTCGACTCCACCAACTACCCAGAGCTGCCTGGTCACTTCAAACTTTTCCAGCATAAACTCTGCTTCCTCCTTTGTCATCAATCGATCTCCATCTTGTCCAGTAGCTGGATGAACACAGATTTCCTCAAATTTTGGGAAGTATTTCAGCAAACAGCGCATAACAGGTTCAACAGGAGTGACTCTCCACTTTGCAAATTCAAATCCATGGAAAATGCTTGTCAGATATCCTAGAACAGTGTCACTGGTTTCCAAAAACGTTTGTCCTTCTGGCACCAAAACTATACAATTCCAGTCAATGCTACCGTCGTTATGGATTGTGGGGTACTCGTACATTTGTAAACCACAGAAACCAGTGAACTCTACATCCTCGATAGGGTTTTGTTGTCGGAACATTGGGTTGATGCAGACCGAGTAATCATCAAATTCCACGTCAAGGCAGTTTTCAAAGAAGCCTGCGTCCATTCCTTCAATCCCAACTTGGGCGGATTTCGCAATTTGAAAGGTTTTTCGGGAACATGAGGATAATTTGACTCTGCAAAATGGAGAAATAGAGGTGATAAGGCATTCAAGATTACTTACAGCTCTCTGAGATTCATCGATTTGACGATTTGCATTTGGATTTTGGGAGAGAAAGAGAGGAAAGGTACGGACGGCATACTGTTGGGGTGGACTGGTGGAGGAATGGGAGAGACAAAGAGAGACGGTGTCATCGAGCAACAACACCTGCTAATCCATCTGGAGATACAGAGACACGTCTCATTGTCTTTGCACTGGACAAACGACCGTCGATTGGGGAATGTGTTCCTGACGTAGACTCGTGTACTTTGGTGAATCGGGAGGCCTAATGATAACTTTCGAAGGTTCATAAAAAACTTTATTCATAGCAGTTTCACTGAACATAGATTTTGATCCTACTATCATCGACCTCAACAGACGCGAGTTTCCCATCGACTCTGCAGATTTGTCTCATGAACGGCAGTGTTTCTGGATACCTGAAAAACAGCTTTTAAGATATGTAATATAGTTCATTATAGGCTTACAGACGCCGCGGAGCCCATCTCTCTACATCCATTTCATCGTGGTCAATTCCTTCTAGGATCAGTTCCATGAGGCCTTCTGGGAAAGAAATACATTCCCTGTGATCCATACTCAAACTTAGATAACCAAGACCTTGCAGTTTCTCATTGGACACCCAAAGCTTGAGAAGTGTGTTCAGGTTGGAGCTGGATACTGCTCTGACATCATTCAGAACGATAAATCTGGTTTGTGAGTTGATGATGGTCTCAAAGTTTTCAAACCCCACATGCACCCAGAGTTGGTCTGTTGAAAACTCTTCAATCACAAACTTTGCTTCCTCTTTAGTCATCACCCTATTATCTCCCTCATTTATACCAAGCTCACAAACTGCCAGGGATCCTATCACTGGAAAGTGCTTCCTCAACATCCTGTAGACTGGCTCATTTGGAGTGATCCTCCATTCGACTATCCCAGTGAATTCAAAAAGGCTCGTGATGTATTCTAGAACCGTGTCACTGATTTCAAAGAACGTCTGTCCTTCTGGCACTAAAACAACACAATTCCAGTCAATGCTACCGTCAGAGTGGACAGTGGGAAACTCGTACATTTGCAAGCCACAAAACCCCTTGTACTCCTCCACATCTTCGACAGGGTTTCGTTGTCGATTCATAGGATTAATTAAGACCACGTAATCGCCGAATTCCACATCAAGACTGTTTTTAAAGAAGCCTGCGTCTAGTTCTTGAATCTGGACTCGGACGGATTTTGCGATTTCATGGGTTTTTCGGGAGCAAGAAGTGAATTTGACTCTGTAAGAAGGATTAATAGAAGCGAGAAGGTGATTGAAATGACTTACAGCTCTCTGAGATTCATTGCTTTGACGATTTCGGATTGGATAGACGGGGGAAAACGGAGAAACGGGACAGACGACATATTGTAGAGAGGGGTAAGAAGGGAATGATTGGGAGAAGAGAACTGAGGATGACGTGGCAGTGGAGTGTATCGAATTGACATCTCTTGGACAATAGAGCACGCTAGCAACACATCTGACACGCCAACAATAGTTACCTGGTCGATTTGAAATTCAGTGACAAA
This sequence comes from Caenorhabditis panamensis, assembly GCA_900883565.2. Classification (NCBI taxonomy): domain Eukaryota; kingdom Metazoa; phylum Nematoda; class Chromadorea; order Rhabditida; family Rhabditidae; genus Caenorhabditis; species Caenorhabditis panamensis. Next base: position 192,437 of record LR538086.1, on the reverse strand, counting down.
AAGTGACATTTTAGAACGAGTATAACTTTATTCACATGATCTTACACTTCAGTTTCAAACGAGAAAAAAGTTTTATCCACATTCACAGTAGCCGTCTTCCCGTCGACTCGCATGATTCTCCGCGTATTCAAATGCTCTGGATCCCTGAAAGAATAGATTATCAGTTTACAGAGAAGTTTCAACAGCTTACAATTCATCGGATTCATCCTCCATTTCCACGTCTGGTATCCCTTCAAGTACCAAATCCAGGAAATCTGCTGGAAACTCGAGTCCTTCTATGGAATCCAAATAGATTGGAAAATTAGCGAGATTTTCCACTTTCTCCATGGACACCCAGAGTTTGAGAAGTCTGTTCAAGTCGGCACTGAATAGACTGCGGACTTCGGACAGAAGAATTTCTTTGCTTTTCGAATTGATAACAGCGTCAATGTGCACCCAGGACGAGTTTTCTATAGTGACAATGTCTTGTTGGAACCCTGTAGAGTACACATATCCCTCTTCCACTTCGCTAATCACATCAAGATGTGCGGAAACTTCAAAATCTTCCATAATAAGTCTTGCTTCCTCCATAGTCATCTTTCGTTCGTCAGCTGGATAGATAGTAAGATTGCCTATTCTTGGAAAGTGCTTCTGGACAATTCTACCGATTTGCTCCTCCGAAGTTATGTCCCATTCCACACCTTCCACACTTTCAAAAAGACCCTTCAAATACCCAATGAACCTGTCACAAACTTCCAGAAGATCTTTGTCCGGAACAATCACTAGAGACCTCTGATATGCATCCGTCATTCTCCTTCCCTCAAATCCAATGTACTCGGGTAACACAGTGTCTTCTTCAAATACGCAATCGTTCAAATAGATTTCATAAGTATCAGCGTTCCTCTGCCACAATTTCATATCCAAGTGGTCTTCGAAGAAATCACTTTCTAGATTGTAGAGGGTCACTTTGGCAGCCTGCACAATCTTGTGGCATCTCTTGGAGCAAAATGAGAACTTGACTCTGAAAAAGGAGAAGTTTGGTTCTAAACAAAGATTCAGGTAACTTACAGTTCTCTGAGATTAATGTCTCTAACGATTTGATGTTGGATTGACGGGGGGAAACGGAGAAACGGGACAGTCGACATACTGTGTAGAGGGGTAAGAAGGGAATGAGGGGGAAAAAAGGACTGGGGATGACGTGGCTGAAGGGTGTATTGATTTGACATCTGACAGCCTCCTGGCTATTCATTCAACGTCATTCCCATCGTACCACTCTCCACAGTATGTTGTCTGTTCAATTCCACCATTTCCCATCATCGATCCAACATCAAATCGTTAGAGACATGAATCTCAGAGAACTGTAAGTTTTTCTTTTCATCTCCTTCACTCTCCATTGTTGTCTATTTCAGAGTCAAGTTCTCATTCTGCTCCATGAAAACCCTCAAAGCCGTGAAGTCTGCCGAGATTCCTGTACTTAAATTAACAGGTTTCTTAGACAAGAGTCGTCTTTATATGGAAGTGAGAAACTCGAGTGACAACAAATATCAAGTCAGCATCAATCCAGACGACAAGAATAGTGAATACAAAAAGGGTCCAGAGTACATAGGATTTGAAGGACTGCGGATGTACGATTACACCGAAGAGTATACATTTGGAGGTGTGGATCATACTGGAATTGTGATTCTTTCAGAAGGCCAAGACATTCTGGAGACTAGTGACAGGTTGATTGGGTATTTGAAAGATCTGTTTGTGTCTGTAAGGTCCTCAGAATGGAACTTGCAACCGGCGGAACTCAAAACCCCGGTAATTTTGAAGAAGCACTTTCCGAAAATGGACTACCTTAATGTCACTAATACATATTCACTCGATCGATTCATAACAAAGGAAAGCCTACAATTTTTACTAGAAGAGTTTGAAGTCAGATACGATCAAACAATACGATGTGAAGCTGAGGAAGGATATGTGTACTCAAAAGGATTTCAATCAGATTTTGTCAACATTTTCTACCCTTCCTGGATGCATTGGGACGCTATTTTCAACTCAACCAGTGAATCTATCGAGCTGTGCAACGTCCAAAACCTTTTCAGTGGCGACCTGAACAGATTTTTCAAGCTCTGGGTGTCCAATGAGAAGATGCAGAACCTAACTAGACTAGGTATTTACTTGGAGCAACAAGATGGTCTAGAGTTACCGCCAGACTTTCTGGAATTGGTACTTGAAGGGATCCCTAATTTCCATGTGGAGATCGAAGAAGGGTGGGATCCAGCAAGAGGGCAGCGAATGAAGCGGAAGATCAGTCGAATCGATGGAACCATGGCTACTGTGGGTTTGATGAAAACCATATTTTGGTTTGAAATTGAAGATGAAGATGAAGATGAAGATGAAACTGAAGATGAAACTGACGATGAAGGGATCTTGTAAATAAAGTTATGTATACCCGTTCTAAAATGTCACTTTTTGTCCCTGAATCCCAAATCGATCAGACAACCATTGTTTGCGTGTCAGATGTGTTGCAACCGTGCTCTATTGTCCAAGAGATGTCGATTCGATACACATCACTGCCACGTCATCCCCAGTCCTCTTCTCCCTCTCATTCCCATCTCATCCCCTCTCCACAACATGTCGTCTGTCCCGTTTCTCCATTTCCCCTCGTTAATTCAATGGGAAATCGTCAAAAGAATGGATGTCAGAGAACTGTAAGTCTACCCAATCCCTATCTAACCCTCAATTCGTATCTTTTCAGAATCAAATTCTCATTTTGCTCCAAAAGATCCCACAAAATCATAAAGTCTTGCAAATTGACCATCGACTATCTATACGGTAGTTTCGACAGATTTGAGGGTTTAGAGATGAAGTTTTCTCAAGAGTTGAATAACAAAAGCGAGTATCGTATTGAACTCAGAGACATGGAGGATGAAAACGACGAAGAGTTTCCCGAGTATACTGGATTTGGCGGACTGCAAATGTATGACGAATCTAAGGATCAATGGAGAGAGAGCGATCTGAATGGAGTTGTGATGCTTCCTGAAGGACGAAACTTCACGAAAACTTGTGACAAGGTGATGGGTCATTTGAGCAGTCTGTTTGAGAGTTTTACGGAGATGATATGGTTCATAACGCCAGAACTTCGCATTACGAAATGCCTCAAAAAGCACTTTCCAAAGATCAGAATTCTAGAAGTTAGTAAAGATGGTGATGTGATGACAGGGAAAGAAGCGAATTCGCTGATGGAACTTAACGTGGAAAGGCTACGAATTGCGTGTCATGTGAAAAAAGAAAGTTATAAGTACTCCAAAGGATTCCAATCGAAAGGCATATCTATCGAGTGGCCAAGCTGGGTGCACTGGGATGCTATTTTCAACTCGAGAAGCGAAGAGATTGTGTTAACGGAAGCTAGAAGCCTAACAAGTGCCAATCTGAACAGATTTCTCAAGCTCTGGGTCTCGAATGAGAAGATGCAAAAGTTAACATGCTTCTATTTCCGTTTGAAATCTGATGGCCCAGAATTCCCATCATGCTTCTTTGAAATGATTCTTGATGGAATTCCAACAGCGTAAGTTCTAGAAGCTTTTATTTTTGCATTGAAACCTTCCATTTTATGTATTGTGTTTATTTCAGAGAGCCAAGTATTCCGCAACAACGAGAGATCACTCGAGTCGATGGGAAAGTGGCTAAAGTGAAAGTGGTTGGGAACGAATTCAGTTTTAAAGTTACTCCTTGAGCGTTTAGCGTAATAAAGTGGATTTATATTGATTGACAATGTTTTTCTCATGTTTTCTCAAGACAATCATTGTCACGTCACCAACACCCCATCTCTCTCTAATCGGTCCTCACCAGCACATCGTCTTCTAGGTTTGTCCAGTGCAAAGACAATGTGTTGCTAGCGTGCTCTAAGAGATGTCAATTCGATACACTCCACTGCCACGTCATCCCCAGTCCTCTTCTCCCCTCATTCCCATCTCCCCTTTTCCAAAGAATGTCGTCTGTCCCGTTTCTCCGTTTTCCTTTGTCTGTTCAATCAGAAATCGTCAAAAGAATGAGAGTAAGAGAACTGTAAGTCAATTCAATCCCTACCTTCCATCCAAATACTCTCTTTCAGTGTCAAGTTCTCATTTTGCTCTAAGAGAACCCACCAAGCTGCAAAGTCTGCAAAAGTCAGTCTTTCCGTTGTAAGAGGTCATTTAGAAGATGGTCGTCTTGAGATGAAAATGAGAAACTCTGGTGATGAATTTACAATCAGTATCAGCTCTCGCATCCGAAATATTGAGAACAATAAACTTCCAAAGTACACGGGGTTCGGTGGACTGCGGATTTGCGATTACACTAAAATCGCGTATGAGAATGTTTTTCTCACTGTAATCGTGGCCCCGCCAGAAGACCAAGACTTCTTAGAGACCTGTGACAGGGTGATGGGTTATTTGAGGGGTCTGTTCGAGGACGTGAGTTCCTCGCAGTGGGTACTGGATCCAACAAACCCTGATACCCAAGTCATTCTGAAGAAACACTTTCCAAAGATAACCAGCTTCAGCGTCCATTTATTAGGTTCTCACGACCAACGGCGACTGACAAAAGAAGACATATTGTTCTTCCTGGAGCAGTTGGAAGTCACTGACTCCTTTCAGGTGCTCGCTGAAGTTGAAGAAGGGTTCCAGTACTCTAAAGGGTTTCAAGCAGATCATGTCTATCTGATGTATCCGTCATGGGTTCACTGGGATGCTGTCATTAACTCAAACAGCCAGTTGATCAATCTTTCCAATGTCAGAACCCTTTCCAGTGGCGACCTCAACAGATTTCTCAAGTTATGGGTGTCCAATGAGAAGATGCAAAGTCTAACTTACCTAGATATTGTTCTGGTGCGCCGAGAAGGTCTGGAATTCCCGCCAGACTTCCTGGAATTGATACTTGAAGGTATCCGGAACGACATTGATAATGTGTAAGCTTTAGAGACTTTGAGACGCATTAAAGTTCATGTTTTCAGGGATCCAATGCAGTCAAATGAACGAAAGATCAGTCGAATTAATGGGACCATGGCTACCGTGAAATTGAATCGGAATTCCTTTAGATTTCAAGTCGATTAAGATATTTTCAATAAAGTTGTTTCGTTCCAAGATTTCACTCTTTATGTTGAGAATCCGTTCCACGGATCCCCGGACTTCACACCGTTCTTTCCCCTTTCGTAGCCTTTCTTCGTCCGTACCACTTCCGTCGTCACTTCTGCAGTTGGTCACCGCCAACACTTAATCCTTGAATTCAAACGGTACCATTCAACCATTGTAAGATGTGTTGCTAGCGTGCTCTATTGTTCAAGAGATGTCAATTCGATACACTCCATTGCCACGTCATCCCCAGTCCTCTTCTTCTCTCATTCCCTTCTTACCACTCTCCAAAGAATGTCGTCTGTCCTATTTCTCCACTTCCCACTGTCAATCCAACATCAAATCGTCACAAACATGAATCCTAGAGAACTGTAAGTCACCTCACTATCTCCTTCATTCTCTATTGCTTTACATTTCAGTGTCAAGTTCTCATTTTGCTCCAAAAGAACCGTCCGCGCCGTGAAATCCTCCGAGATCACAATGCCCCTTCTAGTCGGTTCTCTTCTGGACCGTCGAACCGAAGTGAATCTATGTGGGCATTACGACAGCTACCTCGTCACATTCTTCCCGTACTCCAGCAACGCAGAGGAATGTAAAATTGGTCCAAAGTATCTAGGATTCGAGGGTTTGATCATGTACGACTACACAGAAGTTGCGGGAGAAGATACGTACCACACTGGAGTAGTGTTTCTGCCAGAAGGTCAAGACTTCCAGGAGGCTAGTGACAGGTTGATTGGGTACTTGAAAAGTCTGTTTGTAGACGTGACGTTTCAACAGTGGGATCTAGACCCTCTACCGGCTAGGAACATGGTGATTTTGAGGAAATACTTTTGGAGAATGGAGGCACTTTATATCACTTCAAGGGACCCTCAAAACCCCCGAAATCAACGACTTTTGAGTCTCCAAGACATTGACTTTTTAATGGAACAATTCCAAGTCACCAACTACCTCTGGATAAGCAGTGAAGTCGAGGAAGGGTTTTTCTACTCCAGAGGATTCCAAGCACCTAATATCTACATAAAGAACCCCTCTTGGGTCCACTGGGATGCTATTCTCAACTCAACCAGTAGATGTATCACTCTCCACGACGTCCGAACTCTGTCCAGTTCCGATCTTAACAAACTCCTCAAGCTTTGGGTGTCCATGGAGAAAATGGACGGTTTGGTTCAGCTAGAAGTAGCTTTGGAGTTTATAGATGGGCTGGAGTTTACGCCAGACTTCATTGAATTTGTGCTGGAAGGGATTAGAAACTACGAAATTGATGAAGTGTGGGATTCAACTCCAGGACAGTCAATGATGCAGCGGAAGATTAGTCGATTCGATGGGAGGATGGCTACTGTAAAAGTGGATCGGAACTACTTCAGTTTTCAAGTCAATCAATAAGAGTTTTTGAATAAAGTTTTGAATAAATACTCATTCTAACATGTCACTCTTTGTCCCTCAATTCAAACCTTACCAGACAACCATTGTAAGATGTGTTGCAACCGTGCTCTATTGTTCAAGAGACATCAATTCGATACACTCCACTGCCACGTCACCCCCATCCTCTTCTCTCCCTCATTCCCATCACCCCTTTCTCAACAGAATCATGTCTGTCCCGTTTCTCCATTTCCCCTCGTCTATTCAACATGAAATCGTTAGAAACATGAATCTCAGAGAGCTGTAAGTTTATTCCCTCACTCACTATCACCCAACTACTCTTTCAGAGTCAAGTTCTCATTTTGCTCCAAGAGAACCAACAAGATTGTGAAGTCCGCCAAGATTTCGCTATCTAAGGTATTAGGCTTCTTAGAAAACGGACGTCTCTATGTCAACATGACCAACACAACAGATGACTATTATGAAATCTGTATCAACCCTCGTCATTCGGATGACGTCCTATCTAAAAACCAAGACGTCCTGGAGGTCACTGATAAGGCGATGGGGCATTTGAAGGATCTCTTTGTGTACATTAGGGATGTGTCATGGACCTTACGTCCAACGAACCCTCAATCCCAGGTCATTCTCCAGAAACACTTTCCAAAACTGAACCGTCTTGATGTCATTCCAACAAAGTGTCCCAATCAAAGACGACGGATAACCAAAGAAGACATAACGTTCTTCCTGGAACAGTTTGAAGTCACAGATGTCCTTCGAATTAACTCTGAAGCTGAGGAAGGGCATGTATACTCAAAAGGGTTTCAGCAAAACACTGTATTTCTGAAAAACCCATCCTGGATGCACTGGGATGCCATCATCAACTCAACCAGTGAATCAATCGAGCTGTCCAACGTCCAAAACCTTTTTAGTGGCGACCTGAACAGACTCCTCAAGTTATGGGTGTCCAATGAGAAAATGCAGAGATTAGGATGGTTGAGAATCAAATTGGATTCGATTGATGGTCTGGAATTCCCGCCAGACTTCATGGAATTGGTACTTGAAGGGATCGAAGATGAGGAAATGGAGGATGAGATTGATGAATTGTAGGCAATTAAAACACCTCTGCAACCCGATAATCTGTTCTTTCAGGGATCCAGAACTTTCAAATAACTTTCAAACAATCAGTCGAATCGATGGGACAATTGCTACTGTGAGAGTGGAAGATAATGAATTTTGTTTTGAAATCGATTGAGATGTCTTCAATAAAGTTGTTCTTGTTTCAAGATATCGAATCCAAATTCAGACTGATCTAGGTTTGCGCGTGAGATGTGTTGCTAGCGTGCTCTATTGTCCAAGAAATGTCAATTCCATACATTCCACTGCCACGTCATCCCCAGTCCTCTTCTCCCCCTCATTCCCATCTCCCCCTCTCTACAGTATGTTGTCTGTTCAATTCCTCCGTTTTCCGCTGCTTGTTCAATCAGAAGTCGTCAACAGAATGGATCTCAGAGAACTGTAAGTCAATTCAATTTGTATATCCCACCCAAACGTTCCCTTACAGTGTCAAGTTCTCATTCTGCTCCAAGAGAGCCCACCGCGCCGTGAAGTCTGCCAACCCCACTCTCAACAATCTACGCTGTCATTTCTACGAGCACAGCTTACAGGTAAACATGGTCAAAAAGATTGACCTCTACTCACACGATAACTATCGAATCAGTATCAATCCTTTCGAGGCGGATAAAGGCAACAGAGGTCCTGCGTATCCTGGATTCGATGGGTTTCAAATGCAAGATTTCATCGGATATGAAGAAACGTTTACTACTAGTGTGGTGGTCGTAACTGAAGACCAATACCTGGAGATCTGTGACAGGTTGATTGGGCATTTGAGAGATGTGTTTGGAGGTTCTGTGAATATGGACTGGCACATGAGTCCCGTAGAACCTATTCCACAAATTGTCAAGAAGAATTTTCCGAAAGTACAAAATCTTTTCGTCTATCCAGTCGGTTTTGGAAGTCAGCGACTTGAGAAACGACCTGTTTCCCCAAAAGAAGCCAGATTTGTTCTGGAAGAATTCGACGTTACTGACATTCTGTATGTTGAAGCTGAAATAGAAGGCGGATATGTGTACTCTAAAGGGTTCCAACAAGACACCATCTGTATAGACTACCCGTCATGGGTGCACTTTGACGCTATAATCGATTCAAAAAGTGAACATTTTGAATTGTACAAAGTCCGCAGTCTATTCAGTGGCGATTTGAACAGACTTCTCAAACACTGGGTGTCAAATGAGAAAATGCAAAAATTGGAATGGTTGAGATTCAAATTAGATTCGATTGATGGACTGGAATTCTCACCAGACTTTTTCGACCTGATACTTGAAGGCATCGAAAATGTGGAACTGGACAGAGATCCAGCTCAAGAACAGTTAATGGAGCGGAAGATCACTCGAATCGATGGAAATACGGCTACTGTGAGTGTGGATGAAAAGGAATTCAATTTCTTCGAAGACTGGTCGTTCTAAAATTATGTAATTGAGAACTTGTGAATAAAGTTTCACTCATTCTAGCATGTCAGTCTTTGCCCCCAATTTCAAACCCTACCAGACAACCATTGTTTGCGTGTCAGATGTGTTGCTATCGTGCTCTATTGTCCAAGAGATGTCAATTCAATACACTCCACTGCCACGTCATCCCCAGTCCTCTTCTCCCCCTCATTCCATTTTTACCACTCTCTACAACATGTCGTATGTTCAATTCCTCCATTTCCCATCATCGATCCAACATCAAGTTGTTAGAAAAATGAATCTCAGAGAACTGTAAGTCTCTTTCTTCATCTTCCTCAGTCTCTATCGTTCTCTATTTCAGTGTCAAGTTCTCATTCTGCTCCAAGAAAACCCACAGCGCCGTGAAATCTGCAGAGATCCCCCTCGACATTTTTGAGGGTCTTTTGCAAGACGGACGTCTCGAGATGAGAATGATGAACCTTAACGGTGACTCCTATGAAGTCTGTATTAACCCATATGAATTGGTAAACCCTGCTAATAACGGACCAGAATACATAGGATTCGAGGGACTGAGAATGTACGATTACACCGAAGTTTTTCACCAAGTTTCCCACGCTGGAATCGTGATCTTACCCGATGACCAAAACTTTCTGGAGACTAGTGACAGGTTGATTGGGTTTTTGAAGAGTCTGTTTGTTTCTATGAGGCATTCAGCCTGGAAGATACGTCCAACGAGCTCTCCAGTCAAGGTCATTCTCAAGAAAAACTTCCCGAAGATGACACGCCTCAGTGTCTATCCATTCCTTCCACACAATCAACGACGACTGATAACCAAGAAAGACATTCAGTTCATTCTTGAAGATTTTGAAGTCACTGACCTTCATATCACGCCTGAAGTGGAGGAAGGGTTCTTATACTCCACAGGGTTCCAGCAAAACACTGTCTCTCTGAACTACCCTTCCTGGATGCATTGGGATGCTATCCTCAATTCAACCAGCCGATGGATCGATCTGTCCAATGTCAGAGCCATTTCCAGTGGCGACCTCAACAGACTTCTCAAGCTATGGGTGTCCAATGAGAAGTTGCAAAGGCTACGCGACCTAAACGTTGGTCTGGTGCGCCGAGAAGGTTTGGAATTCCCACCAGACTTTCTGGAATTTGCTCTGGAAGGTATCCGAAACTATGATGTGGGATTGGAGAGATGGAGAGAAGTTGATGGAGTGTAAGTTTTAGAAACTTTGTGACGAATTGAAGTTCATGTTTTCAGGGATCCAGGGCAGTCAAATGAGCGAAAGATTAGTCGAATCAATGGAACCATGGCTACTGTAAAAGTTGAAGGGAATGTGTTCCGTTTTCAAGTCGATCTTCCAGACGAATGAGGTCTTCCCAATAAAGTTATACCCCTTCAAGTTGTCACATAACTTTTGAACATTTTCATTTTCATTATCAAAATCAAAGAGAAGACAAAGAGCGAAAAATGATAAGAAGGAGAAACCGAAACGAATACAAAGTGTGTTTGGGGGGAAAGAACATAGAATCTCTAAACATGTCTCACTAAAAAGTTTACAGAAAGTTGTGTTTTGTGTGTGTGTGTAAAACGGATAAGCAACAGGATTCGGTCAAATATACAAATCTCGAGTGTGAAAAGTAAAATCTAGCAAAACAATAAGGATATGCCATAGGTGAGTAGAACATAAAGAGAGTGAGCAATTGTATCGCAAAGGTGTCAAAATGACGGGGGGTCAATGAATATGTAGAAGATAGAGGGGGGAAAAGGGAAGGAAGGCACATTTTGTGAGGGGAGAAACGAAAGAACCCATTGAAAAAGGGGGGAAAACACGGGGGGATTCGAGGGGATTATGATAAGGAAGGAGAGTACACTGGAGAGAAAAGAAAAGAAACTGTTAGACAATGAGAGATAGAGAATAACACAAGGATATGACAAGTGGTGTTGTAGTGGTTGGTGTGTGTTGTGATATTGGTGATGGTGTTGGTTGGTTACTGTTTGTAGGGGTGGTCACGAGAGGCACCCAACAGACGACGGTTGTTAAGCATCGCACCTGAACAAGAGAGACGTGGTTAGGATGAGTTTAGAGAGCGTTTTGGAGGAATGTCAACAACAATTGGGGGGTAATGACTAGGGAAGTGTTCTGTTTTTCAATCTTTTCTAAAAGACCATTTGTGAACTCTCAAAGTCCCAAAAAAGCCCAGAATCTGGAGCTTAGGGATTGATTTTCCGGGGTTGCCGACATTTTCCAGACGTTCCAATCAATTCTGATAAAAATTCCGCAGATTCCGAAAAAAATTGAAATTTTTTTTTCCTGGAACTTTTTTTCAGGAAATAAATTTTTGGAATTTTTTTTTCAGGATCAAAATTTCCAGATGTTTCAACGAGTGGAATAAATAGAAACATGTACTATGAATTCGTATAAGAATTTTGCATATTTTAGAGAAAAAAATTTGTTCAAAAAAAATTCTGAAATTTTTTTCAGTAAAAATTTTTTTGATTTTTTTTTTCAGAATTGAATTTTTTAAAGATTCCAAATTACGATAGTTTTTGACTTATACAATCAATTCTGCTAAAAATTTTGCTGATTCTAGAAAAAAAAATTTCTCGAAAAAAAATTTTTGAAATTTTTTTTGGGAAATTTTTTTTTCCTTTTTTTGTTCAAAATTTCAAAATAATTTGATTAGAGTGAATACTAGGAAATAAAATTCATCTATTTCACATTCAAAAAAACTTTGAAACTGCGGGAAAAATTCGGCAAATTCCAAAAAAAAATTCAAAAAAAATTTTTTTCAACTTTTTTAGGGAAAAAATTTTCGCTTTTTTTCTCAAAATCTCGAAATATTTTGATCAGAACAGATAGTACAGGCTAAAATCTATAAATTCCACTACTTGACACCTCTAGAAACTGTCGGAAACCCTTCAAAACCGACTTCCGAACTCCAGATTTTGAGATTATTTTTGAAAATTTTTTAGGCTTGTAGAAAAAAAAATAAAACACTTCCCTAGTAAAAGAAATCAAGGCAAGGAGCTTATGATCTAAACTTCTCAATGGAATGTAATTTCGTTTCTCTATTCGAAAAAATCGGTAAAATCATTCAAAAAACCCGCACTAAACTTGGAAATTTTGGAATGCATTCGTAAGAAAAGTCTACTCGTCATTGAGAATGTTTGAGAAGGAAATCTGAAGGAAATGGAAATGGAAATGGCTAAATCAGGGAATCGGGAAGAACAGGAAAATATTAGTCACGGGCTCTAAAAGAGCCACTTCGTTAGGCCGCAGAGCAGTGCTTTTTGAGGAAACCAAAATTTCGCAAAAAGGTGATTATTGCACAGATAGATTATCTTGATTAACCAAAAAAAGCCACCCATATCATTTTTTAGTACTTATCATCATTAATTAAACCCAAATGGCTGCCAATTAGAGCACTTCTTTAACTACTTCTCTGCATGCATTCTGGGTGGATTGATAAAAGATGGCGAATGAAGAGAGAGAGAGAGACACAGAGAAAGAGAGGGGCCCGCTAAACAATTCGAGATCTTAGAAAAGGTACAAAGGGGGATCCAGGCTCAATCAAGCCCATCGTCTCACGTAATACCCACCAGTCTGCTGACTCGTCAAGTCCACTCCCGCGTACTCGGCGTACTGTTGCTGTTGTCCTGCGGCTTGTTGGTTCGCTACTGCTGCAGCAAGTGCTCCGTTGTACTGTGCTTGGGCGGCTGCGACGGCGTTTTGTCCGGCTGCTGCGTATTGTTGTTGGATCGCTGAGAAGTCGTAGAGGCCTTGGCTGAAAGATTGGAGAGGTTGGGGAGAGTTCCTTTTTCGGATTCCTGAATGGATCTAGGATCCTTTTATCGATCCCTTATAGATTTTCTAATGCTTAGGTATCCTCCAGATCAATGAGAATCGCATCTGATACAAGCTCTTTTGATACAGAAAAGTACTACAAACGCCAAAAAAGTTGGTTTTCTCGGGTTTGAACCAGCTTTCTCAATTTTTGTCACAAAAACGGATAGAAAACAGGATTAGGAGCCTAGAAACATGCAATTTGATCAGAATTCTCGAGTTTTTCATAAAAAATTTTTTTAGATTTCGTGTTTCTGACAGGGAAATTACAAAATTAGATAGTTCTCGATGAAAAACTTTGAAATCTGGGTAAAATCAACTATTTAAAGGTTTAAAATTCTCTTTTCTATGAGATTTTGTTAAAAAATTTCAAGAAAATCTGTGCGAAATCGAGAAAACTGCAAAAAACCGAATCGTGGAACTCGGTGGGTCTCGCCACGAAATCGGGTTCCAGCTGTTTTCTCAGGTTTCGACTGATTTTCTCAAATTTTTGTTATAAAATACGGATAGAAAACAGGATTTGGTGCCTAGAAACATGCAATTTGATCAGAATCATCAAGTTTTTCATAGAAATTTGTTTGATTTCTTGTTTCTGACAGGAAAATTAGAAAATTAGATAGTTCTCAATGAAAAACTTGGAAATCTGGGTAAAATCAACTATTCATATGTTTCGAATCTTTTCTATCAGCTAGTTCCTGGTGATTGGGCTCAAAACTCAAACCACAGAGTCCCAGGTCCAAAGCCCCGATGCACCACTTGTCACCGAATCGGTGTCAATGTTACGAGACATGCGGATCTTGTCAAAGTGTCAGTTGTCACTGATATATGTTCTCTTCTTTTACATCCTCATAAGCCTAGCTAGGCCTAGATGCACCAGAAAGTACAAAACACTCACTTCAACAACAACTGCTGATACTCTGCGGCTTGCTGTTGCTGCAAAAGGGCCGCTTGTTGCTGTAGGGCGGCTTGTCCGGCATTCGCAGCTTGCAATTGAGACTGTTGCTGCATGATCAGGGCGGCTTGTGATGTTGCAGTTGCTCCAGCGGATCCGGCTCTTCCAGAAGGGCTCATGACGATGGGGGCTCCGACGACAGCCATGGTGGGTGATCGGGAGAGTCCGTTGGCCATCATTACTCGTCCTTGCATTGCGGCCGCTTCTGGAAATGAAGATTTGAGTTTGTTTTGATAACATATGTTACAAAAGAGGATTCGAAAGCTATGAATAGTGAATTTTACCCAGATTTTCAAAATTTTCATTGAGAACTACAGTACCGGACAAAAAGAAATCATATTTTGGCGTTTTCAGTGCAGTGCAAAAACGTCATTTTCTAAGCTATGGGTCAGGGATTCAACATGAATACATGACTCAAACTGTTGATAATATTGTTTTTCAACCTTCTGGAAACTAGAAAAACAAAAAATAACAGCCAGGAAAGTCCTGATTTTTTTTCTACACCCTTTCAAAGATACCTTACAAATCACAGAAATCTTGTCTTTCTCATTTTTTTGTGAGTTATGGAAAACAGGTCAAACAAAAAACTCAAAACGGTTTCTCATATGCAAATTCATAACTATGTGGAGTTTCAGCTCCATTGGTTCCCTAATTTTGAAGATACACCAAAAAATCCAAATTTCGTTGTTTTTTATTCTGACTCGGAATCTTTGAAAGGGTGTAGAAAAAAATCAGGACTTTCCCGGCTGTTATTTTTTGTTTTTCTAGTTTCCAGAAGGTTGAAAAACAATATTATCAACAGTTTGAGTCATGTATTCATGTTGAATCCCTGACCCATAGCTTAGAAAATGACGTTTTTGCACTGAAAACGCCAAAATATGATTTCTTTTTGTCCGGTACTGTATCTCATTTTCTAACTTTCCTGTCAGAAACACGAAATCTGAAAATTTTTAGTGAAAAACTCAATGAATCTGGTGGAAATGACGGTTTCTGTGCTCCGAATTCTCTTTTCTATTCATTTAATAAACAAAAACTCAAGAAAATCAGTCCAAAACCGAAAAAAACATCAACCGAATTCGTGGCGATACCAGTCGAGTGCCGCGAAAGTGGTTTTTCGAACATTTGTCAATTTTGGACAGATTTTCTCAAATGTTTATGTTAACATCTGATAGAGAAGAGGATTCGGAATCTATTAATAGTGGATTTCATACAAATATCCAAGTTTTTTATTGAGAACTATCAACTTTTGTGATTTTGCAGAAAAAAGTCAGAAACACAAAATCCGAAAATTTTCCATGAAAAACTCAATGATTCTGGTCAAATTCACCATTTTTAGGGCCCGAATTCTTTTCTCTATCAAATTTTACCAAGAAAACTCACGAAGCGCAGCAGCAAGTGGCTGTTGTTGCTGTTTGACGGCTGCTAGATGCGCGGCTGCGAGTGCACTCTGATCTGCTCCGGATCTGTATGTCCCGTTTATGATCGCCAGCTCCATCAGCTGCTTCCTCTTCAGCTCATCCTCTCCCTCTGGCGCCGGCACCAACAACTTCTTCACCTCATCCACAGCTCTCAACAACTTGACTTTCGCCCGGTTCGCAGTGTCCTCGCATTGGATCAGTACGTGTAGCTCTTCCGAGAGATGTTCCCAATTCGGTTTCCCTCTGTTCATCTCCTCCTTCTTCTTGTCTCTCATCGATCCACGACCCCGCACCATTATCTTGCACCCGGTCTCTTGTTCCAACTGCTTCGCCGTCATTCCACGTGGTCCCAGTATCCGACCGACAAAGTTGTACTGAAAGAATGATCACTTTTAGAAGGTTTTGACATGAAAAACTCACATCCGGATGCTCTTTCGCGGGCACGAACACCTTTTCCGTGTGCACTGCAATATCTCCCTCGGCGTCCGGCAACTGCACATTGTCTTTTGTGAACTCGAACTGGAACAGTGCCACTCGCACTTTGCTTATCTCATCGTCGGCGAGTCGTTCGAGGTGATGGAAGACGTTGGGGAACGCGGCCAACTGTTTTTTGTCTTTGAGCAGTTGTGACAGGTACTCCACAGAGTACTGTTGCTGGTGTGACGTGGCGATTCCATTTGTACTGCCTGGAAAAAGAAGGAATTCGATTGATTGTGTGTGGATAGGAAAAGAAAGGAAGGGTTTCTCGCCAACTACAGTGAAGCCCTTGATGTTTCAGAACCGTTTTGGAAGCTCTACAATGTCTTTCAACAAAAAAAAATTTGAAAAATTTCGAAAAATTTTTGAAAAATTTTGTTCCAAATTTTTAAGGAAACGTTTGGAAATGATAGTTTAGGTTGGGATCTGTTAAGAACAGGCGTTGGAACTTACTTAAACGCTCTAGAAGGTACTCAAATAAGCCCTACGGAGTCTTCCAAAAAAAAATTTTTTTTTTGGAAAAATTTTTTTTCTTCAAATTTTTAGAGGAAAAGCTTAGAAACGATAGTTTAGGTTGCGATCTGTCCAGAACAGGTATTGGGGCCTACTTAAACGCTCTAGAAGGTACTTAAATAAGCCCTACAGAGTCTTCCAGAAAAAAATTTTCTCAACAATTTTTGAAAAATTTTCAAAAAGTTTTTTTCAAATTTTTCAAAGAAACGTTTGGAAATGATAGTTTAGGTTGTGATCTGTCCATAACAAGTCTTGGAACCTACTTAAACACTCCTAGAAGGCTCATTTAGCGTGATCTGCGCGTTGATATCTATCACTTCATGCCACAAAAAGTGCAAATGAACTTTTCCGAAAGCTACAGTACTCCCAAAGCTTTACCTGTCGCCGGGGACGGTGTGACCGTCACTGTCGGACACGAAGGTCCAATGAATTCATGAGAAAGATCAGCGGGTGGGGGTGGAATCGAGACTCCCGAAGACGTCCCGTTCTCTTCTTGGCAACACGTCTCAGACCCGACTGCCAGAATCCCGTCAGTCTCCATACCGGTAGGGGTTCGTTGGGATATAGGGGAGGGAAGGTATGTAGAATAGAGGGGAGGGGGGATCGACTCTGGGTAAAAGTTGTGGGGCTGCGATGGGAGAAGAGAGAGAGAGAAACGGACGACGGGTCGGGGCGAAACGGGCGCAGTCGGGGGCGCCAGAGACTGTTCCGATCGGCGAGACGCAGACGGCTCCCGGCGTGTGTTACACCGCGCGCGGGAGCTCTGATTCTCTAGCGTCTCTGGTGTGCCTGTCTGAAGTCGGGCGGTGCCCCCCGAATCCTCCACTTGAACAAGGATGATCTGCTGCGTCTCGCAATCTCTCTCGTTAGCACTTCAGTCGCGGCATATCAGTTGAATGGGCGCAGTGTCACGGATAGTTTCAAGTAGTTTGACCTCTTCTTGTAATGGGGGATTCGTTAAGGTTCGCTAGGATCCTCTAGATCTGCTAGGAACAATGTGGAACTGACAAAGAACCGGAAAGCGAGAAGGATCAAGAGAGGGGTTCAGGGCTTCAAATTGGACCCTAGAATCTCTAGTTTAGGTTGCCCGAAATCTCGAAAAATCCCAAAATCTGGAGTTTGAGGACCAATTTCTATTGGTTTCTAGCTTTTTCAGAGGGTTCAAGTAGTGAAATAGGTAGATCTAAACATATACTGTCGATTCTGAATAGAATCTGCTAATTTTCGAAAAAAAATTTTTTCAAAAAAATTTTTTTTTTTCGAAAGTTGAAATTTTTAGAAAAAAATGCATTTCCGAAAGTTTCTAGATTCTCTTTAGGATAAATAGTTCAAATAGCAGAAAACCATAGCTGAACAGCTAGTATCAAATCCTGATAAGCTCTTGGAAAATTTTGAAAAAAAAATTTTATAATTTTTTTTCAATTTTTGGAAAAAAAATTTCGAATTTTTTTTCAGAAATTTTTTAGAAATTTATCAGGATTATTAGTCTACGTTTAGATCTATCTATTTCACTATTTGGATCTTCTAGAAACCATCAAAAATCTCTTTAAATTGGTCCTCGAACTCTCGATTTTTAGATTTTTCGAGATTTCCATAGTAACACCTTCAGATCTTCCCATATCCTCGAAAATCCCATTGCTCATCTCATAACTCATTTTCTTTCCCAGTAACGATCCAGTAAAGATCCCACAAGTCAGGTGGCAATGGCTCCGAAGCCATTCGTACCACCCATTTATCATCGTTTCAAATGCTCATTCCCATTTCTCATAGTCAAACTTCAAAGAAAAGCCAAATTTCCGCAAAAAACCAAAACTTAGGGTGAAATAGTGTAAAGAGAGAGCTCATGCAAGATTCTCATGCCTTCCAAAATGAGGATTATTCCGAGTAAAATTTTAGTCAAAAGAAAACCACGACACAATGTCTTTTCTCTCTGTTTCTAGTTGTTTAAAATGAGGTTACCGTTAGGGGTTAGATGGTCCGAAGAAGCGGTCATGTCGGCGGTGAGCAATGGTGAAGATGGCGACGGTGATGAGGCCGACGAGGATGTTTGGAGGACCTCCGTGGCGTTGGGAGGTGGAGGGAGCTGAAGAAACGGCACACTGTTGTTGGGGAAGAGAATCGAATGGAAATGAAGAGAGAGAATTGAAAAAAAGAGAGGAAGAGACGCAGAGACGGGTTACTGTAGGTTAACGGGGTCCTAGATCCTACTGTAATCTCCCTGAATCTCATCCCTCTTTCTGTGAGTGTTTAGTCAAAAGGAAAAATGGTATAAGAGGTGCTTAGACCGGTTAGCACTGTTTAGGGCAAAGTGTGGTTGGTGTGAAAAAAGTGTTATGATAATACCGAAATGTACAGATTATGATGATTAGGGGCACGACACATGTTTCGAATGTTTCGGGGCAATTCAATAATAGTTTGGTATCATTTTGAGACAGATTTTCCATGTTTTCGTCTAAATTTTAGTCTAACATAGAACTAGGGGCCAAGTGCTCAAGGCAAGGAACATTGCTTCTGTCTCGTTTGCCTCTCTGAGGAGGGGATGAGCCGCCGAGCAAATACAGTAACCCCCTGCGGACACTGACTGCTCGAAACCACTTTTGTTAGGGTGTTTCAACTGTTTGTATGGCTGTTTGTGTGCACTTTGGGATTTGGGGGTGGAAAGCGAAAGAACTACACGAAGAGAGGAAAGTGGCAGGTTCTTTTCAAGTGGAACTGGGCTCTAGAATAGGTTCCTAACTCTTATTTCTATGATTTCCATCAGAACAGTAAAGGAAAACATCTACCATACTCCTCTACAGTATCCTAAAACTTCTAGACCCAATTCCAGCCCTCAATCTCCTCCAAACAGTCCATAAAGTCCGTCTAAACGAGGCGGAAAGTTGTGGGAAAACAGAAAACAGAGTGAAACATTCTGGTTTCCACTTGTTTAGCAATGAATTCCGATGCAAAAGGTCGTAAATGAACTGGGGAAAGGAAAACAGACAGAAAACAGAGAGAGTTACAGTTAGATGGATCAACCGAAGTTTCATTTTCATAGTGAATTTGCAGCGAAAAACTGTCTAAAGAAGCGTGAATCGTGTGATCCAATCCAAAGAGGGGGAAGATAGAGAGATAAGATCAAGTTGGCAAATGAGGAAGGAAAAGGCCCTCAAAAGGGGCGGAAGTTTCGAAAAGACATCAATTAGAAAAAGGAGGAGGTAGATTGGGATTTGAATTAGGAAGGAAACTAACGATGATGAACTAGAGGGGACTACTGTACTTTTATTGACTTCCTATAATCCAATCTACAGTATCCCTACACTCCATTCTGATGACGTGTCACGTTCAGAAGCAGTCAAAAGACAGTGTTGCGACATCTCCCCATAAAACGATATCTTGCCATGGTCATCTCTCAGCGAGACTGGCTTTTCCTCGCCTTCTCCATCAATCAAGTGAATAAAAAGAGAGGGCTACTTGGCGCCTACTAAATCCATTGTGGACACATAGGGCCTGATTCTTTTTTCAGGGGGGAAGAGGAAAAGAAACCAGTTGGTTTTTGCGAATGTCGCAAAGTAGTTGGATCAGGGGAACAACTGGAACCGAGAGTGATTTGATACTACATATAAAGAAGCACCAGGATTGGAAGGCGAAGGTCTAGAAGATGTCTAGAACTTCTAGAGCATTGGGAACTTCAAAACTCTGACTAGACGCTGGATTCTAAAAATCAGAGAGTCTGGGATGCGTCAAAAGTTTGAAAAACGGTGGATAAGTTGTCACGACTATTTGCAAAACGTCCAGAAGCATCAGGATCGGACGAGCAAGATCTATGAACACTGGGAAGTTCGGGAATTGGTCAAGATTCAAGATTCTAAGAATCAGAGAGTCTAGGAAGCTACAGAAGAACAGAGGAAAAGAGATAAGTTGTTATGATGGTTCTGAAACACTGGGAATCTCAGAAATTTGTTAAGATTGAGGGGTCTGAATGTCAGAGAAGTTTCTGAAGTTCAGAAGCAAATGTTGTCATGAAAACTTGAAGATCATAGGATTCAGTATCCCTGTATCAAAACTTCAAGATCCCAAGCTTCAGAACCATCGATTTTCAGAACTTCAGGCTTCTAGAATCTTCCAAATCACCTCCATATTCCAAACTATCATTCCTTCCCTTTAGAAACGAACGGGATATACTGTAGGATTAGAAAAGATAGAAAGAGTAAGAAGACGTCAAGAGATTCTGGAGCATCGGGAACTTCCAAAAAGAACAATCGAAAGTTCAGAATGTGTCAGAATCTAGAATACTTGAGGCTAGAAGGTTCAAAACCCTCAATTCCCTTCAAAACGAACGGTACCCATCCCCCTGCCATCTAAAAACAGTTCTCGCAAAGAAGCGAATGCGGGGGTGCGCGGTAAAAGAGAAACACACAGGTGATTCTAAACGAGTGAATGCGGGAAGGAATGATGATGGTGGCCCGCCCGGGAAAGAGGGGAAAAGGTCTTCTTCTTCTTCTTCTTCTACTTCTTCTTTCTTCATTTCTACGTGTCAAAGGATAGATTGGGGGTGCCCAAGATACACAGACAACTGACAGAAACACATTGGCAGGAAAACAGGTTTTCGTCGCTACCACAGCAGCACACCGAACAAATCTTTATTCTCTCTCTCTCTCTCTGTCCCTTTCCGTTTGTCGGCATATGACTTCTGATGGAATGAATGAATGGGGAATCGGAGGATATGTACAGAATGTAAGGAAACTGACACATCTCCATATTGCCACGCCTTTCCTTGATTACGGAGGAAAAGAGAGAGAGGGGGAATAGAGATAAAAGTCCATCTATTATGGAGACAGAAAAGACAGAAAACAGTTTTCAAGGTTGAGGAAGATAGACAGAGCGATCGCATGGTTAACCGATTGGAAAAAAGGGTCGATTTGTTATATGGACCAAGGATTTTGAGTTGGAAAGATCGAGTTGATGATGAAGATCAAGATTCAGAGTTTAGAAGCCGTCGAGCTTTCTAGAACTTTCTAGAATGGTTAGAAGCATCCTAAACTTCAAAGAAACAAGAATCAGATGCTCAGAATCCGATTCAAAATGATCCACAAGAAATCTAGAGGCCTGTAGTGATCAGAAAACGTAATTTTAGAGGTCTCTAGAAGGTTCAGGACGGATCCTGCATATCCGAAAGATCCCAGGTTCATAACCCTCCATCTAACCCAATCAAATCCTCTTTTCCATCCTATTCCGTTCTCTATAATTATCAAATCACCCGTTCTTCGGGACGGAATCAACGGAAAAGGAGGCCGGGGTAAATCGGAGGTGCGTTTTTACGTTTTTATGTTTCTGTTTATGATCAGATGAGAACGGACATCGAGAAAGTACAAATGAGGTTCCTGATACCCATTGACCTACCCTACCGATGGAAAACCACTAGATAAACATTCGAAAAGGGTCCTCAAGTCGTCTCTCACACAGTCTCTCACTGATACAGAGTGCAGGAATCGAAGCGAAACGAGCGGGAAAGGGAACGGAAATGACAAAGAGAAGAGGGAAAAGGGGAATTGATCAGTTAGTCAGGCGGTCTCCTCTCTCTTTCGGTCCCCCGACTAATTCGGATTACAAACAGGCAAAGTGGGCAGGGAGAGAGAGAAATGGGATGGAGAGGAGTGATGGTATCAACTGTTTTGAGGACTTTGCGACTTTGGAGAATGGGAAAAACGGTCGGTGGATACCAAATCTATCAATCTTGAATCTATCGAAATTGTTAGCAGATTTTGAAAAAAAAAAATTTTTTTCGAATTTTTTTCCAAAATATCAACAAAAAAATTTTTTTTAATTTTTCAAATCTTATTAGGATTTGATAGTAGATGTTTAGCTATGTTTTTCTCGCATTTTCTGACTTTCTAAAAACCACCAGAAAGTCCTTTAAATGGAGTTTAAAACAGTCGATTTTGGCAGCTAAAAATCTCGAAAAAGCTCGAAATCTGGAGTTTGAGGACTGATTTAGATAGGTTTCTGGCTTTTTCTGGAGGCTTCAAATCGTACAATAAGTATATCTGGGCGAATACCATCGATCCTGTACAGAATCTAAAAAATTTCGGAAAAAAAATTTTTCCGGAAAAAAATTTTTTTTTGCATGTTTAAAAATTGGTAACGAAATTTTTTTCTAAAAATTTCTAGATTATGTTCAGGATTTTGAACCCATTTTGAAAAGCTAGGAACCAATCTGAATAGGTTATCTAGTAAAACAGCACAAGTCAAAAAGTTTCGAAAAATCAAGTCAAAAACATCCCAAAACACCCCAAAACTCTGCAGACAACACAGAAAAGAAGGCGTTGAGTAGAATGGAGATATCTATGAAAACAATCTCCTTCGGTGGCCCCGAGTTGGACCGCTGATACGGATCTTTGTGGGCCGACAGTTCCGAGGTCGGGCCGGCGACGACCTCCCAAATCGTAACAAGACACATTCTAAGCAGCAGGATGAGGCCCTCAGCATGAGGGGAAACGGTTCTAGAACTCGAGATTCAGAATCCCAAAACTGTACACCGTTCCTCGAATCCAATAGCTAATTGCAACTTCAACTTTCCCTAGTTTTTCGCTAAATCCAAAAACGTTTAATTGCCCGCTTTTGGGTCTTCTCAAATCTCATAGAGAGTACCAAAAAAATCAATGACGTTGGCGGAACGGGAGGGAAAGAGAGAACTTTGATCGTTCAGGAAGGCCTAAAAATTTGCAAAATCCTTCAAAAAAGGGTGTTTGACGAATCAGAAATGAGGTAGGGGTAGGTTGGATGAAAAAGTGCATTGAAGTACCTGAGAGGAAAGAGAGAGGAGGAGTGATAGATCCTATCTATTCTGTTTAGTGCAAGGTTACTTTGCCTTGTTGTTAAGAGCAGATTTTCACATTAAAAACAAGAAGAAGGGTCCCAAAATTTGCAAAGTTCCAAGTGATAACGAGAGGTCGCCAAAGATCAAGAGAAACGTGTGAAATCCCCGAGTCCACTTGTCAAAAAGTCCTGGCAAACATGCGGCGGCAAGAAAATCAAAACTTGTCCTCTCGCTCGATTTCTCACCTCATTTTCTTTTCTTGTGAGTCAATCACTGAATGACCGGAAGAACCGGAAAGAACCGAGTGAGAAGGTGTCAAAGAAGACAGGAAAACGGAAAACTGTGGGGAGAGGATCGATGAGAAAACGAGGAAGAAAAGAAAAGTTCATGGACCATTTGGTCTGAATAGAAACTAGGTGATGTTGTTTGTGATCCGGGGCTAGGATTGACTGGGTGGTCTTTGGAGATCAGAAAACAAGAGAGGAACTTGATCTAGAACTTTTGGTTGGTCAAAAAAGCTCAAATTTTGAAGTTTTGGGTTTCAAATTTTCGCAGTTTTCTCAATTTTGAACACATTGTCTCAAAGTTTTTGATGAAATCTGATAAAGAAGAGGATTCGGAACCTATGAATAGTTGATTTTACTCAGATTTCAAAGTTTTCCATTGAGAACTATCTAATTTTTCTAATTTTCCTGTCAGAAACACGGAATCTGGAAAATTTTCTATGAAAAACTCAGTGATTCTGATCAAATTGCCTATTTCTAGGCTCCGAATTTTTTTTTCTATCTGTTTTCACCCACAAAAACTTGAGAAAATCAGTCCAAAACTGATTTCGTGGCGGGACCCGCTATGAGTCATTTGGAACTGACTGTTAGGAACTTTTGAGAATCGATAGAAACCGAAATTGATGCAAAAAGGGTCCTAGGAAGGTCCAAAGATTATTAGGAAAATGAGAGAACGGAACACTGCCAACTATTTCTAAAGCCAGAATCCTTCTCTCTTTCAAATTTTCTTCAGAAAGTTTGAGAAAGCCATCAAAAAACAACAGGAAACCGATTTCAAGAAAGATCAGGATCAAAACGGTCTCAAGATCAGTCCAAAAAGAGCAAATCGAAACCAAAGAAACCGCGAAAAAGCGCCGAAAGAAAGGGGGGAAGGTGTCTAAACTTCAAAACCACTTTTCCTCTCACTTTCTTTGATTTTGCTCAGCTTCCTCGTGGTAACCTAAGAAAAGTGCGGGGGGATTGTGTTTGTCTACCCACGGGGAAAGTCAAATAGCACATCGAGCACTACTGTATGTATCGGCATTCGGAAGAGAACTGTCCGGTCAATCGGCAGAGAGTTCATGTTGATTCAATTGACATGTCTAATGCACGCGACGTGTAACTTGAGACCTCTATGGCAAGGGGGACACTGTTTTTGATCAGTTTTTCACAATTTTCAACCTTAAAGTGCACACAAACGTTCATTTCAGCCTATTTTCATCATTTTCCATTTGAAGAACCATAAATAAACTAACCGTTTCGGGTTTCCACTCTGTTTCGTAGTCCGTTGGATCGAAATGGTGCATCATTGTGGACAGCATTGGACGGGGAAGCGACGATTTTCTGAAAATTGGCAAATGGATGTGTCAAATCTGTGATAAGCGGATAGTGGTGATAAGAGGATTCTAAAGGCTTATCTTCAAGGATTCAAGGATTCCAGCGAGGATTCTAGATGAATCAAAACAAAATCAAGGTCATTTTTCTCTCATTTTTCTAAACACAGAAAAAGAGAAAGATAAAAAGCAGAGAGATAGAGAGAAAGAAGAGGGAATGTATCATTTCATTCCGCTCTCTCTTTCTGTGCGTCGGATTGGCGTGCGCATCCGTCCGCCTTTCCGGACTCCGGAAGTGGGAATTCTGGGATGGGGATGGAGCAGGGGAAGGAGGAGAAGAAGATGTTAGAGGAGTTGTAGCGAATGGGTGTTCGTGAAATGGATTCAGAAGTTTTGATGGAAGATGAAGGAGAATGGAAGGATCAGGGAGCCGGAAGTGAGACATCTAATTTCAATCACTGTTTGAACACGGGATTCAAACTGTTTTCCGTCCGTTTTCCTTTCTCCAGTTCATTTACGACCTATTGCATCGGAATTCATTGCTAAACAAGTGGAAACCAGAATGTTTCACTCTGTTTTCTGTTTTCCCACCACCTCGTTTAGACGGACTTTATGGACTGTTTGGAAGAGATTGAGGACCTGGAATATTGGGCCTAGGGCTTTGGCGTACTATAGATGGTAATGCCGCTGTTTTCGTATACTTTTTCACTCAAATGATTTGAAAACGCCTCGAAAACGACAGTATCGTCTATTGGGTGTTCATGGAAAGGATTCAAAAGTTTTGAATGAAAATGAAGGAGAATGGAACGAAGGGAGTTATCAGAAGATCGAAGGGGTTTAGGAGTCTTCAAAATCAAACAGAAAAACTTCAGAATCCAGCTCTAGAACGTATGGAGTTCCATGGAAGACTTTGAAGCTCTCTAGAGTCTTACAAAACTGTTCAGAATAGAAGATGTTCGAGGAGGAATCGAGAAGTTGGCAATTCAAAATGGAAGGAGTAGAGTAGAAGTCGGAATGGAGAAATCAGAAGATCTGTGAAGTTCAAGAGTTTTCAGAATAGAATAGACAAGTTTCAGAATCAAATTCTGGACTTTGGACCATTTTAGAGTCCTCTCTTTCTAATCCGCCGTCTTCCCTAGTTGCCAGCTTCTTTCTAACGTTCATCACCATTTGAAAATGGGATCGAAACAATCAAAAGCATCAGAAAACACCTCAAAACCAGAGCCACCGTCTTCAGAAGGATCAAAACAATAAGGAAAAGAAGAAGAGCTTTGGTTTTTCACGTGAACCTCTCAAAACAAGGGTGTTCTTGATATTGATAAAAACTGAAAAGCTACACGTGTTCCGTTCCACGTGCTTGACGCTGATCGATTCCCACCACAACATTCACTGAAACCATGGGCGCCTGGCAGTCTTCCGATCGATTCGCGACTGGAGCCGAGTTCACCATCGTTCACCGTCAAATCGACGACATCGACATCTTCACCGAAGACTCGGATCCGGATTCCGATGACTCTGACGACATTCGGATGGATTCTGAAGATGAGATGAACCAGGAAAACAACGACGAGGTGGATTCCGAACCGCAAGACGTCAAAGATTCGTTCGAAATGCACGAACTTCGTGTCGAAGGAGTCACCCAGATCTTCTCGAAAGGACCGGTTCCGTCCAAGATCCAAGATTTCTGGCATCAGATCATCGAGAAGCGCATTCCGACAGTGCTCATGTGCTGTGACTTCATCCGAGAAGGCCAACGCGTGTGTGCTCAATACATCCCAAAGTCTCACGAGACGTCGAGAATCTGCGGAATCTACACTGTTGAGCGGATCGGACGGGCTGTGAGTCTCACTGCGAATCTTCAGCGACAACAACTTCTCGTCTACCGTACCCATGAGTGAGTTGAAGTAGGGGACCGAATTTGAAAAGAAAACGTCGAAAAAGAAGGTAAGGAAAATTGGAATCACCAAAACACGTGTCAGTTTTGACTCTTTTCGACGTTTTTGGTGATTCCAAAGTTCCATGACCGATTTTCTCAATCTTTTTTGACAAAATCTGGTAGAGAAAAGGATTCGGAGCCTAGAGAAGGTCAATTTGACCAGAATTATTGAGTTTTTCATAGAAAATTTTCAGATTTCGTGTTTCTGACAGGAAAATTAGAAAATTAGATTGTTCTCAATGGAAAACTGAGAAATCTTTGTAAATTCAAGTATTCACAGGTTCCGAATCCTCTTTTCTATCAGATGGAATTTGAGAAAATCTGTCCGAAATTGAGAAAACTGCGAAAAACGAAGTGACACTCGGCGGGTCTCTGCAAGAAATTGGTTTTTTGGTGTATTTTGGTTGATTTTTTCAAACTTTTTTTGGTAAAATCTGATAGAGAAGAAGATTCTGCGCCTAGAAACAGTCAATTTGACCAGAATCATTGAGTTTTTCACGAAAATTTTTCAGATTTCGTGTTTCTGACAGAAAAATTAAAAAAGTTGATAGTTCCCAATGAAAAACTCTGAAATCTGGGTAAAATCAATTAGACACAAATTCAGAATCTTCTTCTCTATCAGATTTTATCAGAAAAAACTTGAGAAAATCAGTTCAAAATCGAAGAAAAGTGCAAAAAACCGATTTCGGTCTTACCGAAAAAAACTAAAGAAAACTTCAGAAAGGAGCCGTACAAGCACAAAGTGATGCACTTCCAAATGACGGAATGGTTCGCGAAGAGCCGGGATGCTCCGCTCACCGCCAGAAACTACTCGTTGGTCCGATCAATGGCTTCCCGACAGCCGAATCCGCAAGTTTTGTTTCACGGAACATGGTCAGATGACGTGGAGAAGATGGAACACCAGTGACAACTTGTTTTTCTATTGTTTTTTGGTAGAATAAAGACCTTTCTCATGAAGGGGCGTGGCTTTCTAATAGGTTCGAGAGTAATCTGCGATGATTAACACAGTTTCGGTCCGTTTTCGACAAGGAAAAGGAGAAAACGGGTGGAAATAGGACCAGGGCAAGGGGAAAACAATAAATGTCACAAAACGGCGATGAATGGAAAGATTCGGACCGGGCGGGGCAGAAGAATGCACGCATTTTCCGGTGCATTGCTCCCGTTTTAGTGGGGATGAGTGGGGGAGGACGATTCGATGGAAGTCGTTTTCAAAGAGTTTTTGGAAAGAAACCGACTTACCGTAATCGCCAGATCCTTTGGCTCTTCGGGCTTCTTGGATTGGCCGGCCGGGAGGTAGATGTGCTGTAAAAAACTGGATTTTAGTAAAAAAAAAGTTAGAGAAGTTAGAGAGTATCGGAAAGCGAGAGACGCAGAGAAAGATAATGGGTATCGCGGCGAAAACGGTTTTGGATCAATTTTTGGCACTAATTCGATCAAAAACAGAAAGAAAAACGAATTCGGGCCCTAGAAATATTGCAATTGACCAGAATCATAGAGTTTTTGCTAGAAAATTTTCAAACTTCGTGTTTCTGACAGGAAAATTAGAAAATTAGATAGTTCTCAATGAAAAACTTTGAACTCTGAGTAAAATAAATTATTGATAGGTTCAGAATCATTTTCTGTATCAGATAGTGTCAAAAATTTTTTGAAAAAGTCTGTCGAAAATCGAGAAAATTGCGAAAAACCGATTTCGTGGCGAGACCCGCCGACTGCCAACTTTTTCGGTGGTTTTGGTTTTGGATCAATTTTCGCATTTTTTCTATCAAAAACCAGAAGGAAAAAAGCATTCGGGGCTCAGGAATAGTAAATTTGACCAGAATCATCGAGTTTTTCGTAGAAATTTTTTCAGATTTCGAGTTTCTGACAGGAAAATTAGAAAATTAGATAGTTCTCAATGAAAAACTGTGAAATCTGGGTAAAATCAACTATTCATAGGTTCAGAATCCTCTTTTCTATAAGATTTTATCAAAAAATTTTG
Organism: Caenorhabditis panamensis; assembly: GCA_900883565.2. Taxonomy (NCBI): domain Eukaryota; kingdom Metazoa; phylum Nematoda; class Chromadorea; order Rhabditida; family Rhabditidae; genus Caenorhabditis; species Caenorhabditis panamensis. The sequence goes on along the minus strand of LR538086.1, from coordinate 163,975 downwards.
AAAAAATCCATCCGAAATCGAGAAAACTTCAAAAAACCGATTTCGTGGCGAGACCCTAGACCGATTTTTCTATTTTTTTTGTCAAAAACTGTTAGAAAAAAAGGTTTTCAAACATATCTAACTCTGTTTTTCTCAATTTTCATCAAGAAACCGTTGAAAAATCGTCAAAAATTTTGTCCGGAACCACCAAAACACCGAGTTACCAATTCGCAACAAAACCCATCAAAAAACCAACGGATTAGGTTGTTAGGCTCAATAAACGCTCAGAAAAGATTTGTGTGCGTAGAAAGAAGAAAAAACGGACAGTTGTTGCATAACACAGTTTGTGTTGCGACTCTTCTGGCGGCTTTGACGATGAGCAAAGCAAACTGGCGGAATATATCAAAAGAAGACGGGGAGGTTGATGAGGGTTTGTAGACCAATTGACACCATCAAAGAGGAGGTATTTGATAGGTTGAAATGGGAAAAATTCAAATTTTGAAAGAGAATAAGAGTGGTGAACTTTTGCGGCCTGTTGCTAGTTTTACGACTGGCCTTGGGAAGGTCAGCCTTGTTACACTGTATATGCAACAGATGTATTCTAATCCACGTTTTTTACACATTTAGATACAATTTAGAGCAACTTTTGACTATTTGAAGGGATTTTGAAAATCCCCGATGAGACAGGTATAGGTAAAAGTGTCGAAAGATGCACCTTTTGATGAATAATTCCAATGGGATTGCAATGCGAAGTGGGTGTTACGAATGGAAAATGAGCGGGAAATAGATGGATTGAGAGTTAACTCGAGTTTGAGATTCTAAAAATTGAAAAAAAAAAATTTTGAAAAAAATTTTTTTTTAATGGAAATTTTTTTTCAATTTTTCAAAAATTTCCACAATCTCGGATTTAAAACTGCTGTATCCTGTCAAAATTAGAATGGGAAATGAGCGGGAAATGGATGAATTGATGAGTTTGAGATTTGAAAATTGGAAAAAAAAAATTTTGAAAAAAAAATTTTTTTGGAAATTTTTTCCAATTTTTTTAAATTTTCAAAATTTCCACAATCTCGATTTTAAAACTGCTGGATTCTGTCAAAATTAGAATGGAAAATGAGCGGGAAATGGATTGGAATATCAGGTTTGAAGTTAGAAAATTAGAAAAAGTGGAAAAAATTTTTGAAAAAAATTTTTTTTGGAGAAAAATTTTTTTTTCAATTTTTCAAAATTTGACAAAATGTCCACAATCTCGAATTCAAACCTCCTGGATCCTGTTCAAAATACACCAAATGGAACATCGGAACAGAAAAAAGCACAAGAAAAATGAAAAAAAGAAAAAAAATTCGCGCTCCAATGAATAATTTATCAATTTCGAGGGCTTCTTTTTGGCCAATTTTTAGTGGTTTTTCTTGAAAATTCGCGAAAATTACTGGTTTTATCAAGAAAATTCGGTGTTTTTCTATAGTTTTCATAAGAAACTGTTCAATTTTCGCGATAAAAAGCAGTGAAAAAAGTGAAAAATAGTGAAAAAATTGAAAAATGGAGGAAAAATGAAGCTTTTGCGTTATTTGGTGAAGCGAAATCTTTTCTCGCCTATTTCTCTAAATATGAATTAATACATGCCGCGTGCAGATTTAATTATAGTCATCTTGCTCCTCGTCTTCTCTGGTAGGCAACGGCGAATAGAATAAGCTGCGTGTAGATGAAGAGGGAAAACTTAGAAGAGAGGAGGCCGTTGGGAACGGATTAGAGAGGTTTAGACATCCGAACGGACCGCGGAAAGGATCAGAGGAGCAACAGGTGAGACGAGTGACCCCAACGAGACGATGCGGAACATTTGGTGAGGGTCAAACGGGACGGCTGGCGGGAGATGGTGTAACTTGAGACAAATGAAGAACCTTTGATTGTCTTTGATTTACAGTAAAGTTCTTAGAGAATCTTTTTACCTTGATAGTTTCTTGCAGATTTTGCAAAAAAAAAATTTTTTAATTTTTCAAAATTTCAAAAAAAAATTCCAAAAATTTTTTTCCAAGATTTTTCCAGATCTTGTTAGGATTGATAGTTCATGCAGTATTTTTAAGTAGTCAGGTAGAAAATATATTAATCTTGTATCTATCAAAATTTCTAGCAGATTTTGAAAAAAAAAATTTTTTTTCAATTTTTCCAAAATTTCAAAAAAAAATTCGAAAAAAATTTTTTCCAAAATTTTCCAAGATCTTATCAGAATTTGATAGTAGATGTTTAGCTTCGTTTTTTCCGCTATTTGAAAATTCCGGAAACCACCGAAACCCTCTTTAAATTGAGTTTGAAAAATTCAAATTTGAACACCCAAAATCTTGAAAAGTCGCAAAATCGGGGGTCTGAGGACTGATTTAGATAGGTTCCTGGTCTTTTTTAGAGGGTCTAAATAGTGTTATAAGTAGATTTGAACGTATACTATCGAACCTGAACATAATCTGGAAGTTTTCGAAAAAAAAATTGTTTCCAAAATTTTTTTTGCATGTTGAAAATTTTTAGAATTTTTTTTTTTTTTCAAAATTTTTTATATTCTGTACAAAATCGATATTATACGTTCAGATCTACTCATTGCACTATCTGAACCCTCTGGGAAGTTCTGAAAACCTATCGAAATGACCAGACAAAGACCCGCCTGACTTTTCAAAAGTGGGCGGAGCCTCGTAAAAAATGACTCATTTTTTTCTGCGGCCCAAAATTCTAGAAGAATTCCGTCGAAAACCATCGAAAACTCTTGGTGAACGCGAACACATGTCGATTTCTCTGTCATCTCGGTCAAATCAACACTCTCTCATCTTCTCTACTTCGTCTATCAAAATCTTTTCGAAACAATGTTTCTCGTTTTTCTGGTGCTAGTGACGACGGCTGGTGAGAACCTGGTCATTTTTAAAAGGAATTTGAGTAAATAAACAGGTAGAACACGGAAAATTTGAGGAAAACTGTAACTTTTTTACTGGAAAACTTTCGAATAGAAAAAGAGGAAGAGATGTTTGACGAACGGATTATCAGGGTCATTTCGCACTTCACGCCCACGGATTAGCACAATTTGAATGAGGATTTGAAGCAAAACAGCCCAAAAATTCACGTTCCTCATCAAAAATTTCAAGAAAAAAGATACCTCCAAGTTTCTAGTGCTGACGCGAAAAGCCGTTGTTTGCAAACATTCGAAAGCTATAAAATCTTCCGAATAGCCGTCATTTGGGACAGCTTTCGCCCGAAAAGCGGCGAAAACCAGCGAAAAACCAAAAAAAAAACTAGAAAAACAAAAAAATAGCGCTTGGCGCCAATGAATTTTAGCTTATGGTGCAAACACCGTTACGGATTTGTTGCGGACTTGGCGCCAAACCCTACGACAATATGGGAATGGGTTACTGTAGGAACGGTTTTCAGATTGGGTTTCAGACGAAAAATCACAAGAAGAACATCAAATGTCAACAGAAAAATGGGAAGAAAAAGGCAATCGACACGAAAAAAGAAAAAAAGAGAATAGTCGAATGGGAAAATGGCGCGAAAATGGCCTACAACCGGGGACACACAACCGGTCGACCGAACAAAGGACGCCGAGGGGTGGAGAGAAGTGAAGGTACTTGTAAATCCCACAAATTATACCCACTCATTGTCCTGTTTGGACACGATTCGGTAAACAAATTGTTTCCGAAATGCAAATGCGCTCTGATGAGGAAAAACAGAGAGACTAGTTCGGTGCTCGATGGTCGTCGTAAAAAAATGGAAAACTGAAGCAAAATTACTGGGAACATGTGGTTTTGACATGTTTTTTGTGGTTTTCTGGTTTTTATGATAGAAAAATTGGTTTTCCATTGGTTTTACAGCGGCTTTTCGCTCAAAATTGATAGAGTTCAATGGGGCGCACTTGCATATTTTCTAGATTACTGTAAATAGGAAGGTTCCCTGTACAGGAATGATAAAGCTATGTTCGATTGATTGATACGGTGAATATCAATGTAAAAAAGACGATTTACATATTTATGAGCTTCTATTGTGTTCTTTGTGTAAACGCAAGAGCACATCAAACTGTCATACTGTAACCATCAAACAACCAGAAAACAAGTTGTTAAAGCTCCCGAAAACCAAATCCTAAAGCTTCCAAGAGTAATCGAGTTAAAACAACTCGAAAATCGGGATGGAATCTCTTCAAATTCCAAGAGGAAACCCATAAAACCGGAGACACGAAACAACACTCGTAAATACGACGGACCCCTCGAGTTTCATGACGGGGATTTGGGCTATTTTCAGTGAAAATGTTGAGGAGAATTATTGGGAGTTTGATTTGACCGGTTTTTTGATAATTTTGGCGGTGGAAGAGGAATATGCGAGGCTGCAGAAGGAGTCGCAGGGTTTCTGCCTTTTTCGCTAATTTTTCGTTAATTTTCCCAGTGTTTTGTGATAAAAAGCAATGGAATATACTGTTTTTCGTGTTTTTTGACTTAGAAACTTGAAAAAAAAGGATGAAAATGCGCGAAAAACGGCTGAAAACAAAGAAACAAAGGTTACAGTAATCCGGTGGCCGTGGCCGAGGAATTCGCGCGGCCGTACAAGTTTTTGCCGGTTTTTTGCTTATTTTCAATCAATTTTCTTGCAGTTTTTCATTGAAAACAAGTAAACAGACTGTTTTTCTATTATATTCCGCAAAAAAGTCACGAAAAATAGTTGAAAACAAGCAGAATACAAGCGAAACATGTGTAACCGCGGATTTTCGAAAATTCTCGTTTCCAATGGGAAATATTCCGCTATTTTGCAGCAAATGAGAAAGAACAAACACTAGAACCCCAGAAACAGATTACTGTAACCCAAGAAGGAGTGGGAAAACGAAATGAGGGCATGTAAAAGTGTCATCGAAGACGCGTCAGTCATTGAAATCGTCAAGAGCCAGTAGAACGACAGATTTGACACTGAAAACGTTTAATTAAAGTGGATGGGGGGAGGCGAAAAGGAAGCTGGAGAGGAGCAGGAAGACACCCAATATCCCCGAGGCCGTCCCGCGAATATTGGCTTTTGAAACACATGTCAACAGAAAAGATGGATTTTTGGATGGTTTGAAATGTTGAAATGTTCAAATTGCGATTTCTAGATTTTTGTGAGATCTGAAAGGTTCTGTACAGACAGAACAGTACAGATTGAGTCACAGAACAGTGTAAAGTGAGTTAGTGGAAGTGGAAGAGTCATGAGTCATGGGGTGACGTACCTGTGGAATGTTATGAGAGGACGGGAAAGAAGGAAAAGAGGACAGGAAAGAGGAAAAGAAGGAATAAATAAATGAAAACGAAGGAATCGAAGCACATGTGCAGTTTACAATCGGAAAGAGATGATATGAGGAACATGTGTGCGAGAGGGATTTATAGTGGAGGGCTCGGCGAGGAAGCACTTGGATTGGAAACTATTAGCTAGAGAAGCTTTGGGGAGGTTTAGAGCTGGTTTGACAGAGAGAACAGACTTGTCATCCTTTAAGAAACTCAGCTCCCAAATTCATGCGACCATTAACAAGATCTCCAGAAATCTCCACAGCCTCATCATCAAGTTTATGAAGATTCAGGAGTGATGAAAACCGATATATCTCAAGAACGAAAAGAGATAGAAAAAAGTTGTCAACTAAGAAAATATAGCTGAAAACTAGAGCAACAATTTGTTAGTTTACAACTTTTAGCTATCTTTTGTTGTTCTTGAGTTATGGCGTCTTCAATGCAACGCTCTTCACAAACTACGGCGTTCAATCTTGCTGCCCTTGTTTACATTTTGCCTTATATCTCAAAAACAAAAAGATATTTCAAAAAGTTGTCAACTAACAAAATATAGCTGAAAACCAGACAAACAATTCATTAGTAGACAACTTTTAACTATCTTTTGTTGTTCTTGAGTTACAGTCAAAACTGCAAAACCCACGCACCGAATGCATAGCCGCCGCGTCAAGTAATCAACTAGCATCTCACTTTGCTCATTTTACTCTTTTAAAGTATGCCCTGAAGTTTGAAATGATTTTGAAGATTTACAAGTTTATTGAAAGAGCAGTTTGAGAGTAAGAAAATGTGAATAGCTGAGAATTAGAAGGCTCGAAAATAAAAGGTATTCTTTATCACTTTCACAGTAGCCATCTTCCCATCGACCCGCCTGATTTTCCGCTGCATTGACTGCCCTGGATCCCTGAAAACATGAAATTCAATGCGTCTCAAAGTTTCTAAAACTTACACTTCATCAATCTCCCTCCATCTCTCCAATCCCACATCATAGTTTCGGATACCTTCCAGAGCAAATTCCAGAAAGTCTGGTGGAAATTCCAGCCCTTCTTGGCGCACTAGACAAATATCTAGGTGAGTTAAACTTTGTAACTTCTCATTTGACACCCAGAGCTTGAGGAGTCTGTTCAAATCAGAACTAGAAAGGGTTCTGACGTTGACCAGATCGATCCATCGGCTGGTTGAGTTGAGGATAGCATTCCAGTGCACCCAGGAAGGATAGTTCAGATGGACAGTCTCTTGCTGGAACCCTTTGGAATACAAATACCCTTCTTCAGCTTCAGAGATGATCCAAAGGAAGTCAGTGACTTCAAACTGTTCTAGGAAGAACTGTATGTCTTCCTTGGTGATCCGCTGTCGATGGTTGGAAGAATCTGATGGATACACCTCAAAGCTGTGAACTTTGGGAAAGTGTTTCTTCAGAATGACTTGATATTGAGGGTCTATAGGACACAAGATCCAGTTTGCGAAGCGCACACCCACAAACAGATTCCTCACATATCCCATCAACCTGTCACAGATCTCCAGGAAGTCTTGGTGTTCTGGAACGATCACAATTCCAGTATGAAGCACATCTATATGTATAGTTTCAGTGTAATCGTACATTCGCAGTCCTTCAAATCCTATGTACTCTGGACCCTTGTTGTTTTCATCATTCTTTTCGTAAGGATTGATACTGATTTCATAGCCGTCGTCATTCATGTTTCGTAAGGTTAGGTCAAGACTTTGGTCCCTTAAATCACCATCTACAGCGTATAGGAAACTCTTAGCTGATTTCACGGCACGGTGGGTTCTCTTGGAGCAAAATGAGAACTTGACTCTGGAATAGACAACAATTGAGAGTGAAGAAAATGAAAGAAAAGGAAACTTACAGTTCTCTGAGATTCATTTTTCTAACGATTCGATGTTGGATCGATGATGGAAAACGGAGGAATTGAACAGACGACATACTGTAGAGAAGGGTAAGATGGGAATGAGGGGGAGAAGAGGACTGGGGATGACGTGGCAGTGGAGTGTATCGAATTGACATCTATTGGACAATAGAGCACGCTAGCAACACATCTTACTGACAAACAAAGGTTGGCTGCTAGGGCTGGGCTGGGAGAGGAAGCCCTTGGATTAGAAACTATTAGAAAGAGGAACTTTGGGAAGGTTTTAGAGAGAGAGAAAGAACTTGTTGAGACATTCCAGACAGAGTCGTCATCCTGTTTATGAAGATCCTGGAGTTGTGAATGTTGAAAGTAACAAGTTTATTGAAAGAGCAATTTGAAAGTGAGAAAACGTGAAATTGTACAACAGAAATTGACAATTAGTAGGCTCGAAAATGGAATGCATTCTCTGTCACTCTCACAGTAGCCATCTTCCCATCGACCCGCCTGATTATCCGCTGCATTGACTGCCCTGGATCCCTGAAAACATGAACTTCAATGCGTCTGAAAGTTCCTAAAACTTACACTTCATCAATCTCCCTCCATCTCTTCAATCCGACATCATAGTTTCGGATCCCTTCAAGTACCAATTCCAGAAAGTCTGGTGGGAATTCCTGACACTCCAATCTAACTGAAAACCGAGTTAGAGCTTGAATTTTCTTTTTTGACATCCAGAGCTTGAGAAAGCGGTTTAGATCAGAACTGGAAAGGGTTCGGACGCGGTACAGATCGATCGATTGGCTGGTTGAGTTGAGAATAGCATCCCAGTGCATCCATGACGGATAGCTCAGACGGATACGATCTGCTTGAAACCCTTCAGAGTACTGGACCCCTTCCTCAGCTTCAGCAAGCACGTCAAAGGAGTCAGTGACTTCCAATTGCTCCAGGAAGAAATGCACGTCTTCTTTTGTTATCCGTTGTCGTTTTTCAACTTGGTCTCGAGGAGGTAACGAATAAACCCCGAGGCTGGTCATCTTTGGAAAGTGCTTCTTTAGAATGACTCGGGATTGAGAGTTCGTTGGACATAATAACCAATTTGAGGAGCTCACGTCCTCGAACAAACTCCTCAAATGCCCCATCACCCTGTCACTAGTCTCCAAGAAGTTTTGACCTTCGGGAAGAGCGACTATTCCAGTGGGAAACACATTTCCTAAATGGAAATAAGCATAGTCATACATTCGAAGTCCACCGAACCCCGTGTACTCCGGGCCTCTATCATTCTCAGCATTTAGGTAGTGAGGGTTGATACTGATTGTATATTCATCACTAGAGTTTTTCATTCTCATCTCGAGACGTCCGTCTTCTAATTGACCCTCTAAAATGTCCAGAGGAATTTCAGCAGATTTCACGGCGCGGTTGATTCTTTTGGAGCAAAATGAGAACTTGACACTGAAATAGAGAAGTTGGGTTCGAGATAGGGATTGAATAGACTTACAGTTCTCTGAGATTCATTTTTCTAACGATTTGATGTTGGATCGATGATGGGAAATGGAGGAATTGAACAGACGACATTCTTTGGAGAGGGGTAAGAAGGGAATGAGGGGGAGAAGAGGACGTGGCAGTCGATTGAATCGAATTGACATCTCTTGGACAATAGAGCACGCTAGCAACACATCTCACAGTGGTTGTCTGGTAGGGTTTCAATTGAGGGACGAACAACGAGATGTTAGAATGGGTATAACTTTATTAAAGAGATCTTAATCGACTTGAAAACGGAAAGCATTCCTACTAGCTCTCACAGTAGCCATGTTTCCATTGATTCTACTAATCTTCCGCTCATTTGACAGCCCTGGAACCCTGAAAACACGAACTTCAATGCGTCACAAAGTTTCTAAAACTTACACTTCATCAATCTCTCTCCATCTCTCCAATCCGACATCATAGTTTCGGACCCCTTCAAGTGCCAATTCCAGAAAGTCTGGTGGGAATTCCAGACCTTCTCGGCGCACCAGACCAATGTTTAGGTCGCGTAGCCTTTGCAACTTCTCATTGGACACCCAGAGCTTGAGAAATCTGTTCAGATCACCACTGTAAAGAGTCCTGACGTCAAGCAGATAGATGACTCGGCTGGTTGAGTTGAGAACAGCATCCCAGTGCACATAGGAAGGAAAGTTCAGAGAGACATTTTCTTGCTGGAACCCTTCCGAGTATACATAGAAACCCTTCCTCCACTTCAGGAGCAATTCGAATCGAGTCAGTGACTTCGAATTCTTCAAGAATGAACTGAATGTCTTCCTTGGTTATCAGTTGTCGTTGATTGTGTGGAATGAATGGATAGACACCGAGGCATGTCATTTTCGGAAAGTGTTTCTTAAAGGGGGAGTGAACTCGAAAAATAAGTTATTTTTAAAAGACGTAGTTGGTTCCATAGATTACGGGAAAAATAGTAGAAAAAATTCCCGTCGTCTCCTGATTTTTCTACGAATTTTTGAAAACTCGCGAAAGGTCCCCATTTGAAAGCGGGGACTAGGATTTGCACGTGAATCCTAGTCCCCGCTTTCAAATGGGGACCTTTCGCGAGTTTTCAAAAATTCGTAGAAAAATCAGGAGACGACGGGAATTTTTTCTACTATTTTTCCCGTAATCTATGGAACCAACTACGTCTTTTAAAAATAACTTATTTTTCGAGTTCACTCCCCCTTTAAGAATGACCTTGACTTGAGGGCTCGTTGGACGTATCTTCCACGCTGAATGCCTCATAGAAACAAACAGGCTCTTCAAAAACCCAATCAACCTGTCACTAGTCTCCAGAAAGTTTTGGTCATCGGGCAAGATCACGATTCCAGCGTGGGAAACTTGGTGAAAAACTTCGGTGTAATCGTACATTCTCAACCCCTCGAATCCTATGTATTCCGGACCGTTATTATCAGCATTCACCAATTCGTATGGGTTAATACAGACTTCATAGGAGTCACCGTTAGAGTTTCTCATTTTCATCTCGAGACGCCCGTCTTCAAAATGACCCTCTATAATGTCAAGAGGAATCTCAGCAGATTTCACGGCGCGGTTGGTTCTTTTAGAGCAATATGAGAACTTGACACTGAAATAGAGAACGATAGAGAGTAAAGAAGACAAAAGAAAAGGAAACTTACAGTTCTCTGAGATTCATTTTTCTAACGATTTGATGTTGGATCGATGATGGGAAATGGAGGAATTGAACAGACGACATACTGTGGAGAGTGGTAAGAAGGGAATGAGGGGGAGAAGAGGACTGGGGATGACGTGGTAGAGGAGTGTATCGAATTGACATCTCTTAGAGCACGCTAGCAACACATCTGGCACGCCAAAAATGGTTGTCTGGTAGGACTGGGCTGGGAGAAGAAGCACTTGGATTAGAAACTAATAGAATACGCTGCAAAAATGGTTTGGGCTTTCTTCTACAGTGTCACCAAATGGTCTTATCAACTGGATTCTGATCAGAAAGACCCGGGAGTCTGGAATCTAGACTGAGAGATTCTAGAGCAACCCAAAGGAGCCCCTACACTTCAAACTCCATCCCCAATTGATCAGTTTCTTTGGAACAGACGCAGCAATGGTTAAACCGACGAAGAGAAGTTTTAAGGCTCCTGTAAGAAAACTGAATAGTCCATGTAGTCCGTATTCTCGGAATTAGCTCGAGAATGGACAGTAAACAACTGTAGTTCTGCTATGATTCTCGGCGCCCACGAAACACCCAATGTTCCCGAAACATCGCGGTCCCGGTTTTTGTCGGTACACACGTTTCCCCTACTCCCACAGCGCATTCCCACTGCATCGCTTCTTCGGCTTATTAGCTAAGATCAAAGTGTAGTATCTGTTCTTATCGTATTAACCTACGGTATACACTCGAATGAGTGTAATAAAGGTTATATGATTTTTGGAACCTAGGGAAGACTCGGGGCTTGCTCCGACTTCCCAAGGGTCGTCCCGGCGTTGCACTGCTGCCGGGCTCGGCCCAGTCCCCAAAACGGGACAAAAATACAATGAAAAGTGCAATAACGATAAGCAACTATCTACAGTCACTCAATTGCTTGTGAATCATGTAAAAGAATGATTGGATTTGGTAAAGGTGGAAATTGTATAGGATGTGACGGATACTGCTGATAAGCAAGAAAAAGAACCAGAATATTTTAACTTGGAACGTTTGGGTGTATCCCAGGGCTTCACTCACAACAGGAGCCAAAAATTTATCCATCTGAGAGGCCAGCCAGCTAGTCGCCGTCAACCTCGGAGATGGCTGGAACAAGCAATGTCGCCTGCCCCAGATCGAAATCGGTGAGTTTGTAGTGTTCATGAACTTGAATTGTTCCATCTAGGAGGCCAGCCAGCAATGTCGCCGTCAACCCCAAAGATGGCTGGAACAAGCAATGTCGCCTGCCCCAGATTGAAATGTACCGAGTATGTGCGTTCGAACTTGAATTGTTCCATCTAAGAGGCTAGCCAGCTAGTCGCCGTCAACCTCAGAGATGGCTGGAATAAGCAATGTCGCCTGCCCCAGATAGAAATCGGTGAGTTTGTAGTGATCATGAACTTGAATTTTCCCATCTGAGAGGCCAGCCAGCAATGTCGCCGTCAACCTCGGAGTTGGCTGGGTCAAGCAATGTCGCCTGCCCCATTCGAAATGTTACCGAAGGAACCCTGAAACACTTTAACGGTCCGGTTATATAGGCCCACCTTCCCCTGTGACCGACACCTCGCGGGTTCCGACACTCCACTCCCCCCCCCCTCCTACTTATACTAATTGACAAATTCTGTCTGTATGTTTGCGGTTCCGTGAGTTTGTATGAACGGGCCAGCCCATCTTTGTCGGTTTTCAAAATTTGTCTGAAAATCTCTGAAACATAACTGGAAATGAGTAAAAACAGCGTAGATCCATTCCAACACCTTTATTTACCTTCAAATCAAAGAATACTAACAATTAGAAACAATGTAGGATAACTAGGATCAGACACAAAAAATTGGGGGGTGGGGGAGAGAAAATCAGTGAATGGTGTGAGAGCAAATGGGGATTTGGGTCGATTCTGAAGTGTTTCGTTGTCTGGATATCCAGAAACATGCAAAATTGAACAAAACACATCAGATTCGTAGGGGGATTGAGAAGAGTAGGAAGGTGGGTGTGGACATGGAAATGGAGATGAGACCGATTGGGGGAGAAGATGACATTCCGGGAGTGACTGGTCCAAAGGACCGAATGAATAGAAGATGAGAGGGAGAGAGAGAGAAGGGAAGGTGGAGACACGAAGACAGAGGACTCGACGAGATGGGCGGCGCATTACGAACTGATTTGGGAAGGTGTGATTGGAGCAATCTGGAAGTTGGAAAGTCTTCTTAACAAGTCCTACACATTAAAAACTTACCACTTTTTTTCAAAACTTCACTTCAACGCCCCATCTCTTTGGACTTCAAATGTTTTCCATCCACGTGGCACTTCTACAACTTCTTCTTCTCCTTCTTCTTTTAGTTCTTCTTATTCGACGACGACGACGATGAGTAGGCGAGAATCCGCCAGGGAGACGAGACACGTGGCAGAGCACACGACTCTATTGACAGTTTACACCCACGAAGTCCATCCTTCGTACATTGCCGCCAGATTCGAGTCATTCGTCGCCTCGGCGATCAGCAAATCCGTCTGTTCTCTAGTTGACAATTTGCGATCCGAGGTGTCTAGCCAGCCATTCAAGCGTCTTTCGACTCGCCGCACGACTTCTCTCGCTTGAGAGTTCTCTTGTTGATCTTGCTTCACTACCCACACGTCTAAAAATCAACTTATCATTTGGAAAAATGGGTCAACGATGCTTACTCTCAAGTCCAGGAGGCGCTTGAAACTGTTTGGCCATTGGGCGAATAACAGATTCCAGTGGGAGTGCCGAGAGGTTCAGGAGGCTTACAAAGACTCTGAAAGTAAGGGAATGAAAGAAGCGTCGCGAAATAAGGCTTACAAATCGATGTTTTGAAGGACTGCGTTGAAGTTGTGCACACAAGTGTCCACGTCGTCGTGTTTTAGTGCAGAGTGACCTCTGAAAGAAGCAGAAACAGTTACTATGACTTTTTAAGCTAACGCACTTAAGCAACGGATCAATAAACGCTTGTTTGTAGAACTTCAGGTACTCTGCGTACTGTTCCTCTTCCTTTCCAAGAGCTCTGAGCAGCGGACGGACTTCTTTCGCGAGTGCTTGATGACGAGCGACCGCATCACGAAGTTCTGTCCCAGCTGCGACACGTTGCTGTGCATACAATCCATTGGCTCCGAGTAATGTCTTCTCGATTAGAAGACAATCTGTGACTTGTTTCATCCAGTGTTGCAGGTCCTCACTGAAAAGCATCTTTAGACGGAGATAACCACGCTAAACACTCACCGATTCGCCATCCAAAGCGAGTGCAACTCGTTCATCTTCAACTGCAACAATTCCAACGAATCTCCGAGTCTTTCCCTCGCTTTTGTCTTCCATTTGCTACCATACACCGCTAATTGGAGAGCCATAGAGACACCGGAAGTGGAGGTGTGTTCATCGCGAGTCCAATCGACAAGGGGATCGAAGACGAATGCGTCGAGAAGCATGGTAAGGACAAGATGACCGTTGCGGAGGGTGGAGAGCACATGGACGCATGATTCACGGAACGTGCCGTATACTTCAGAGGGTCCAAGGGCGTGACGCATGTTGCGGGTTAGACGGAATGGGACTGTCTCGGGGATTCGCAGGTTCTTACCCTTATCAAAACAGATATTATAGTCGATATGAACAACGTGTCCATATCTCAAATCCACTAGCAAATTGTCTAGATGTCTGTCACCGAGTCCCAGGACACTTCCGATCATGCTCATGACGGCTAGTGACTTTGCGAAGCGTTTGGTGACAGACCACCAAGTATGAGCGTCGTTTGATCGCATCCAGAGCTCCCGACTGATAAGATCCACCGGGGTTTTTGCTGTGAGACCCGCAAAGACTTCTTCAAGAACTTCAACAGGCCATTTGGTGCGATCAGCGGCGATGGAGTTAGGGATGTGCTGGAAATTTCAAAATGTGATGTTTGACGAGATCTTTCTGTATGTTTTAGACCGTTTTGTTTGGTTTCAAGACTTGTTATAAACAATATGCTATTTGAACTATAGTTTTCAAAAATTAAAAAAAAATTAGTGGAAAAAATTTTTTGAAAATTTTTGCAAAATTTTTTTAATCTGATTATATTCAGAATCAGTCTTAACTAACAGAACTAATTTGATTCTACTCAGAACCTTCCAGAAGGCAACAATCACCCAAAGTGGCACTTGGCGGGTCTCGCCACGAAACCGGTTTCTTTATGTTTTCTCAGGGTTTGCTTGATTTTTTTCAAAGTTTTTGAGTGAAATCTTATAGAGAAAAGAGTTCTGAGCTTAGAAATAGTCAATTTGAACAGAATCATTGAGTTTTTCATAGAAAATTTTCAGATTTCGTGTTTCTGACTTTTTCTGGAAAATTACAAAAGTTGATAGTTCTCAATGAAAAACTCTGAAATCTGGGTAAAATTGACTATTCATAGGTTCAAAATCTTTTTCTTTATCAGATAGTACCAAAACTTTTGACTCACCCTTGCAGCGAATGCTTCTCTGATCATTTTATGGTACATTTCACTGGGTCTCTCCACTTCTGCCACAGTTTCCCCATTCTTTTTCATCGCTTGTCGAATCGATTTCTCCTTAATCTGCCATTTCCTATAGATATGAAACATCGGAGTGGCTCCTTCCACCCATTTTATCAGCCCTGAACGAGGTCCCAGTGGAATGACAGCGTAGTGATGGGCTTGATACTCGGCGTACTGTCGCTTCTTCGATTTGCCAGGATGAAGCATGATGTTGCAGAGACGAAGGAATTGCATGACACGCTCGTCGAGATGGAGGTCTTCGCGTCCTTTGAAGAGGAATGCGCACTGTTTTCCATCGGATCCCACGAATCCGAGTTTCTTCGGGCGTGTTTTGGTGGGGAGAATGGTGACTTGACGGGACACTTTGCAGATGGATACTACGCGATCGAATTCGACGGATTCTTGGCCGGGCATTGGAACACATGATTGGTCGAGCTGCAAAGATATTATTCCAGTTTGAAGCGCGTAATTTGCAAAACTTTCTTCAGATATGCGCCTTTAAAGTTGGGGTACTGTAGTTTCGTCGATTTTTCGATGATTTTAGCGTTTTTTCAGCAAATTGTAAGCGGAATTTTGATTTTCTTTGTTAGTCATCAATAGCAGTAACTAAAAATCTCCCTTTTCAAACATTTTCTCGCAGAAATTGCCGAAAAAAACGCTAAAATCATCGAAAAACAAACGGCGCGCCGCCAAACTTTTAGACGATTTCAGACATGCGCCTTTAAAGTTGGGGTACTGTAGTTTCGTCGATTTCTCGATGATTTTAGCGTTTTTTCGGCGTTTTCCCGGCAAAATGCCACAAAAATCTTGACTTTTATTGTTATTTATCAACACGAGTAACTGAAAATGTCTTTTTTCAAACAATTTCCTGCGGAAACCACGAAAAAAAAACAAGAAAATCGATTTTTTGAGATTTTTTTGGTTTTTTCGGAAATTGTTGAAAACATGAGATTTTTCAGTTATAAATATGAATAAACAACATACAAAGTCAAAATTCCGCCTGCACTTTGCCGAAAAAACGCTGAAATCATCAAAATATCGCACTTATCGTTAAAACTTTCATTCAATTTCAGGCATGCTCCTTTAAAGTCGGGGTACTGTAGTTTCATCGTGTTTTCGATGATTTTAGCGTTTTTTTCAAGCAAATCGCCAGCAGATTTTTGACTTTTATTGTTACTTATCGATTTGAAGAACTGAAAATGTAATTTTTCAAACAATTCCCCGCGGAAATCGCCAAAAAACGAGAGAATCGATTTTTTGTGATTTTTTTGTTTTTTTTTCGACGATTTTTCGGGAATTGTTGAAAACATGAGATGTTTCAGTTATAAATATTGATAAATAACATGTGAAGTCAAAATTCCGCTGGCATTTTTGCCGAAAAAAACGCTGAAATCATCGAAAATTGACGAAACTACAGTACCCTAAATTTAAAGGCGCATGCCTCAAATCGCATGAAAGTTTTGCTGCGCGTTCGCAAATCAATTTCTAAAGATTGTGAGTGTTGAATAAGCTTACATTAGCCAAATACGGAGAGATATCCTCTGTTTCAAACGTCTGCAGGCCTCGTTTCACATTCCTATGCACAAAAGTGGCAATAAGATTTTTAAACGGTTGCCATGACTTCTCAGGAGAAAAGATTCTCTGCAAGTTGGACTCCTTGAACGCTTTCGACAATTGTTCCTCATAAGCCGCCACGAATTCCATCTCGTTTTTTGTTTTCGGCGCTTCTACAATCGTCTGTTGGTAGAGCTCATCGAGCACGTCGAAGATTTGCCGAGTCAGTACTGCTGTTTTTCGTTGGACGATATCGTCCTTGGAAAGAGGGGAAAGGTGTTGGTAGAGTGCTGTCTTTTGATTCTCCGTGCGGATTAGGGCAAGACGACGTTCCATTTCGTGCTCCATTGTTCCCAACACAACCGACCACTTTTCCTCGTTCAACAGGTTGATTCTTTCGAGTTCTGCGACGAATTGACGAACATCACGGACTAATGAAGGGTAAGAAAGAGCCATGGAGGACTCCAACTGCTCACAACACGCACGAACACGATTTCTATCATCGTTTTGTTGCTCCTCGAGCTCATTTACAGCTTCGGTGGAGGATGCTGCTCCAGATACCACTTGGAAGACAACGGCGTGAGGGGCGGCTGTGCAAACACGGGATATTAGGTCGACAAGGGTCTTTCGGATGTGTTCTGATGGATGGGAGAGTCGGGCGAAGAGCTGGGGGAGGATCTCTTTCCAAACGTGAACGTTGGTCTCGAGAAGACCATCGGTGATGACGTCGATGAGCACATCGCCGTGTTTTACGAGGAGTTCCAGGATTCGGAGAGTCGCAAGGGTGGTTTCTTCTTTTTTCTGAAAATGGACAAGATTAAGGATTTTTATGCTTGACGTTCAAAAAGACAGTAAAATTTGGAGTCTAGAAACAGTTAATTCAACCAGAATCATTGAGTTTTTCATTGAAAAATTTTCAGATTTCGTGTTTAAAACAGGAAAATTAGGAAATTAGAAAATGAGATAGTTCTCAATGAAAACCTGGAAATCTGGGAAAAATCAACTATTCATGTGTTAAAAATCCTTTTTTCTATCAGATTTCATCAAAAAATTTGAGAAAATTATTCCGAAATCGAAAAAACTGCGAAAAAACAAAGTGGCACTCGGAGGGTCTTGCCACGAAAACGGTTTTCTGGTGTTTTCTTGGTTTTGGACCAATTTTATCAAATTTTTGTTAACAAAAACGAATAGAAAACAAAATTTGAGGTCCAGAAACAGTTAATTTGACCAGAATCATTGAATTTTTCATAGAAAATTTTCAGATTTCGTGGTTCTGACAGGAAAATTAGAAAATTACAAAAGTTGATAGTTCTCAATGAAAAACTTTGAAATCTGGGTAAAACCAACTATCAATCGGTTACAAATCTTTTTTTCTATCAGAATTCATCAAAATAATTTGATCAGAAACACAAAATCTGAAAATTTTCTATGAAAAACTCAAGAATTCTGGTCAAATTTACGATTACTAGGCTTAAAATTCTGTTTTTCACCAATTTTTATCAACAAAAACATGAAAAAATTAGCTCGAAACTGGAAAAACACCACGAAACCGATTTCGTGGCGAGACCCGCCGAGTGTCATTTTGCTGGAAATTCGATTTTGAAGGTGAAAAATTTCTTTCGCTTAAAAAAAAATTGAAAAATTTGTGATTTTGCTCGTTTCAAACAATCAAACTTACCGAATACGCCAAGAAATCTCCACATCCCGACATGTTCTGAATGAATTTGAAGTAAGCGGTGACGGCAATCGAGAGGAACTTGGTTCGATGAACACGAGTCATCTCCCAAATGTGCAAAAAGTGCCCATTAGGAGTGAGAATCGCACCAATTCGATGAGGATCCGAGAGGATGTTCCGAACGGCCTTTTCCAACTGGGCAATGCTAGTGGTTTCAAGGCACTTCCAGAGATCTTCGTTCTCCTGGGGATTCTCTCCGAATTGGTAGATTGCGAAGAGGTTTGCAGACGGAGAGTTCTCGATTCTAGCCATTTCAAACGCCCATTGAGCGAGTTTCAAGTGGGATTTGGCAAGGGAAGGACAGAGTTCTGTTGCGAGATGAAAAAGGGCACCTTCGACGCCATGATATCCGCAAGAGAAGTCATTGGAACGGCGATGGATTTCAGACCAGAGCATTGTGGGGAAGAGATTGGGTTGGAGGACACTGTCGAGTTCGGGGAGTTGGTGGAAGAAGTCGCCGAGTTGGATGCTGGCACGGGACATGTGTTCTTCTCGTTTTGAGATCTCATTGAGGTAGCCTTCGGAGAGCATTTCTGAAGTTGAGAATGAGTCAGGGTTTCTGATTTTGTGGCAAAACACGCGTAACAACAACTCACTATCTCTCAAAGATCCATCAACCATTTCAAAGTTGGATTTCAGCTGCAAACTCGTCATAAACACATCAGCAAAGCTCGCAAACATCTCGTTCATTTCTCGAATCCTCACATCCAACTGCTGATTCCGTACCAGCTTCAGTCTCTGTCTATCCACTTCCAATCGCATCCACGCACTCATTTTCTCTCCACGTATCGCCGAATTGATGTGGAAATGTGCGAGTTCACAGTTGTTCGTCTTCCGTGACAATCTGATCACTTCACTGTGAGCTGCACTTGAGTAACTACGGAAATGTTTCATGTGTCTGGACCAGTGCATGATCTTTCTGCAGATTGCCAGTTTGTCTCCGGGGTTCTCTTGTTCCGTCCGATCGAAAAACTCGAGCTCTGTGAGCTTGTTTCGGGTCTGTGTGACTCCTGTCATCCGATCCACCAAATTCGCAATGATCAGAGAAGACGAGGCAACCTCCGAGTAGAGTTTACAAGAAGTGTCTACACTCAATGCAAGTGCTCCCATCACTGAAATCTCTCTCTGATGGTCAAGCAACTCTGCTCTTCGCATCGTCTGTGTGAACGCCGATTCCACCATCGAAAGTCGTTCTTTGGCACTCCAATCGACGACTTGTCGTTTCTCGTTGACGCTGTTGGTTAGTTTTTCGAATTTTGTGAGTAATTCGACGCTGAAAACAAGGGAAGGATTGGAGTCTGAAAAAGCCTCGAAAACTCACGATCTAAAGTCCTCAGTAAGCGTGTCAGGATCCTCGCCGTATAAGGCGCTTTTGTAGTACTCGACAGCTTGTGGAAGACGGATTCTGTTGAGTATGTCGATCATCTAAAAGAGATACAGATTTCCTTACAATAACTAGCCTATTCTTATGTTAGAAGTGCCAAAACTCACCGCAATTTGTATAACAATCTTGAGCGTCTCATTGAGCGTCGGATCCGACATCAGAATTCTCTCCAATCCCACCAATGCAGCTTCATACCTTGAATGTGCCATCTCCACAAGTGCCTCCATCAAATTCTGTCCCATTTCCGTCTGAAACTCCTCTCGAATCCTTCTTCTCAACCCAACAATCTCCATTGGCTCGCCAAGAACTGCCATTGCCAGGGACATCAGGGATGCTGTGGATACTCCGTATCCTAAGGCTTTTTCATCGGTTTTCTTCTGTTTCGCGTAATGGGACAGAGCAGAAGAACCGAATCGAATCACGAGACCATAGTTTCCATTGAAATAGGCAACGATGAGAGCTGGGTAGTAGACTCGATTGAGCCAGACTTCGCAGCTCGCCGAGTTCGTTATGAAGAATTGACGAGAAAGCACAGGGATCTCTGCCAAATTGAAAGCAGAGGATCCTCCGTAAATCGCAGAATTCATCAATTTCTCAAGAATCTCGATGAATTTGAGAAGGAGATTGACACGAAGCCATTGAACACTGTATTTGAGAGGTGCCTGCGTCAAAGTTCCGTTTTCCTCGGACTTTCCCCTCTGCGATTTCCGAGCCATAACTTCCTTCGCCAAACGGTTTATTTCCGCTGCAAACGCTGCAAATGTCTGCATCGGTTTTCCCAATGGCGTCTTCATTTTGTTGACAATACAGAACATGGCAGTTTGATTGATCATCCAGTCCCATTTCTCAATAAACGTATCTGGTGGCACCGTGTCTTGTTTCTCTTCGACAATTGTCTTGCATCCGTTGATAGTGCTCTCCAGCATTTCATCCATCCACGTGTAAGGTCCTTTTCTGCAAAAATCAAAAAAATAATGTCAAAAAAAGTATGTTTGATGAGAAAATCTGATACCGAAAAGTAGTGGGGACGATTTGTCGGAGCAGGAAGTTGGTGACTGTGGTGAATTCGTCGGCGCCGAAACTGGTGGCTCCGATGAACTTTTGGGTGCGTTCTTGGGTCATTTGGTAGACTGTTGAAGTGCTTTGTCTGGAAAAAAAATTTCAGGATATCAGTGCGGTCCCGAAAAGTGACACTTTGCGGGTCTCGCCATTAAATCGGTTTTTCGCAGTTTTCTCGTATTTGGACCAATTTTTCAAAGTTTTTGTTAACAAAAACAAATAGAAAACAAGATTTGAAGCCTAGAACAAATAAATTTGACCTGAATCACTGAGTTTTTCATAGAAAATTTTCAGATTTCGTGTTTCTGACAGGAAAATTAGAAAATTAGATAGTTCTCAATGAAAAACTTCGAAATCTGGATAAAATCAACTATGCATAGGTTTAGAATCTTTTTTTCTATAAGATTTCACCAAAAAAGTTTAAAAAAATCTGTCCAAAACCGTGAAAATGGCGAGAACCGACTTCGTTGCACTTGGCGGGTCTCACCACGAAATCGGTTTTTTGTTGTTTTCTCGGTTTTGAACTGATTTTTTCAAATTTTGGTTAACAAAAACGGATAGAAAACAAAATTTGAAGCTCAGGAATGGTAAATTTGTCTAGAATCATTGAGTTTTTCATAAAAAATTTTCAGATTTCCTGTTTCTGGTGGGTAAATTAGAAAATTACAAAAGTTGAAAGTTCTCAATGAAAAACTCTGAAATCTGGGTAAAATCTACATTTCATAGATTTAAAATCTTCTTTTCTATCAGATTTTGTCAAAAAAAATTGAAAAAATCAGCCAAAAACCGAGAAAATTGCGAAAAACAGACTTCTGGGCGAGACCCGCCGAGTGCCGCTTGAAGGTGACCTTCTACAGTAACCCAAATATCTCAGAAACCATCAGAGCTGACAAAAAATGTTTAACTGACAAAATGATCCTTATAAACAGAGCTCCATTTTAGCAGTTGACAAATTTTAGATAGCTCTTATGATTTCCGAGATATCAAGGTTTCAATAAAAGGTATCAAAAAGTGATCAAAATTCTTTCATATCGCTTCAAGACCCACCGCGCAGAGAAACAACAGGAATTCTAGAGTAATGTATAATAGAAGCAATAAAGTTGTTTTTGTTGGTGTCATAGAGAAGGAAATAGGGGAAATGGGAAATCGAGAGGACGTATTTACAGGTGTTCGGGGTGAGTGTGAACAACAAAGAGAACTGGTCGGGTGGGGGGCGCGGAAATAAATAAATAATGGATATAAAGGGGAAAAAAAACGAACAATGGAAGTTTTTAAATTCAGGAAGGTCTCAGAAGATGGGAAATTGATTCTAGACTATTTTATCACTCGATGCTCTGTGATCACGCGAAATGACACTCGGCGGGTCTCGCCACGAAATCGGTTTTTCGCAGTTTTCTCGATTTAGGACAGATTTTTTCAAATATTTTTGGGAAAATTTGATAGAGAAGAAGATTTTAAACATATGAATTTTTGATTTCACCCAGGTTCCAAAGTTTTTCATTGAGAACTATCTAATTTTCTAATTTTCCTGTCAGAAACACAAAATCTGAAAATTTTCTATGAAAAACTCCATGATTCTGGTCAAATTATATGTGTCTAAGATCCAAATCCTTTTGTCTATCAGATTTTACCAAAGAAATCCGAGAAAATCAGTCCAAAACCGAGAAAATCAAAAATTCATCCGTTCCTCCCACACCGAAAAAAGGACGAAATCGGTGTGTCGGTCCGATTATCCGTCCAGTTTCGTTCATTTTGCGTTTCGAAAAAGGTCATAAATACATAAACACTCTCTCTTGTGTTTCACTGGAACAGAATAAATGGAAGAAAAAAGAGAAGGGACGTTTGGAATTTTTCTAGAAAGTCAAAAAAACCCACCTAATATACAAATTGCAATCCCCGGCTTCCCAAATCGCGGCCGCTTCCTTCCACTTGGCCTGCTTCGTTTTTCCATTGATATCTCTCTCGATTTCCACAGGAACCTCTGGCCAATCAGTGACATTGGAAAGGACAACGAGGGCTTGATTGATGCTCTCGTTGTTCCAATTGAGGACGGATTGATGGATTACTGTGTTTCGAAGTCGAATCCATTCTCGTTTTTTGTAGCTTTCAGGGTCGATCTTTTGCTCGGAGGCGGCTGAGATGAGACTGTAGAGCCAGGAGGAGATGACAAGTCTGAAAATATAGAATTGAACTTCTAATATCCACTGTGATAAGATTCGAATTGATTTTGAAAAAATATTTTTTTTTGGAAAAATTTTTTTTTTTGATTTTGAAAAAAAATTCAAAAAAATTTTTTTTTTTGATTTTGCCAAAATCTTATTAGGATTGATTTTACATAACCATATTGTTTGAATTTCACAAAATAAGCTTTCAAACATCGGATTTTCAGCTTTATCCGAAAATTTTGGGTCTCCTCAAAATCTCGAAAAAGCCTAAAATCCAGTGTTTGAGAGACCATTTATAGGGATTTTTGGAGGTTTTAAAACATTTAAAAGTGTTAAAATAAATTTCAACTGTTCCTATCAGACCAAATAAAATTCTACAAAAATTTTTGAAAAAAAAATTTCCGAAAAAATTTTGAAAATTTTTTTTTCCAGGTTGAAAAAAAAATTTTCAATTGTTTCTCAATTTTCAAACAACATCTGATAGAAAAGAAAATTTGAAACTTATAACTAATTGATTTCACCCAAATTTCCAAGTTTTTCATTGAGAACTATCCAATTTTCTAATTTCCTGTCAGAAACCCGAAATCTGAAAATTTTCTATGAAAAACTCAGTGATTCTGGTCAAATTTACTATTTCTAAGCTCCGATTCCTGTTTTCTATCAGATGTTACCAAAAAGTATGAGAAAATCAGTCAAAAACCAAGAAAAAAGCAAAAAACTGATTTCGTGATCAGAACTCACCTAGTCTTCTTCCACAACTGATCCCCAAACGTAGCGATAATCTTGTTCAAAGCAACCAACTGATTCTTAGCATACTCCCTCTTTGTCTGTCCAATGGCTCCAATATCCAATAGACGATTCTCGGTTCTCACGACATATTCTGATTGGGAGATGTAGAAATCGTGGGCTTTCAAATGACCGTAGAGTATTGTGACGAAGAGATGATAGACTTGCGGATGATTTGCAGCCAGCCAGTATTCTGTGAGTGGAAGTTCCTGTGAGAAAAATTCAAAGATTGACGGACGAATTCCCATCATAACAATCAGAGAACTCTTTGCACAGGAGATGTTTTGAAGGGAGGAGAAGAAAAGTAAGAGGATTGATTCGTGCCATCGAAGCACGTCGCTGCTTTCGGGCTCTTTTTCACTGTTTTTCAGGCGAGTCATGCTTTCTAACATGATAGTTCGCATACTGGTGTAGGTTGCTTGGAGGTGGTTGAGAGATGTTGGGGTGAGAAGAACGGAGATGAGGTTGATAAGGTCTTTGTAGATGGTGTTGTGGCCGAAGATTCCGATATCTCGGCTCTTTTTTGTGAACAGACCAGTTTCCTCATTGAAAACAATCTCGTGGACTCGCGTTTTGATGATAGACTCCACTGGAAGTTGCTTGACGATCTGAAAAAAAATTTTACAAAAAAAATTTTTTTTTGCTCTAATTTTTTCTCGGTTTTCTGACACCAAATTGCTTCAAATAGAAACAATTGTTAATTTTTTAGGTTTAGACAATAACAACAAAAATTAGAGACGCTCAAAACATCTAATGCGCGATGTGACACTCGGGGGTCTCGCCACGAAATCGGTTTTTCGCAATTTTCTCGATTCCTTATAGATTTTTCCAAACTTTTTTGACACCATCTGATAGAAAAAAAGATTCTAAACCTATGGATAGTTGATTTTACCCAGATTTCCAAGTTTTCATAGAGAACTATCTAATTTTCTAATTTTCCTGTCAGAAACACAAAATCTGAAAATTTTCTATGAAAAACTCAAGGATTCTGGTCAAATTTACTACTTCTAGTGGCCAAATTCTCTTTTCTATGTGTTTTTATTGACAAAAACTTGAGAAAATCAGTCAAAAACCGAAAAAAACTGCAAAAAACCGATTTCGTGGCGAGACCCGTCGAGTCAAATCTCACCTTGGCCAGCGAATTGAAAAACGCTTGTTTTTCCTTGGTATTCTGTTTTGTCAGATTCAAATCTTTCAACACGTGACACATCGAATCTTCTGCTTTCTTCCTCATCTCCGCATTCTCTTTTCCCAGGATTAGAAGCTCGTTGAACACATCACAAACAATGGTGATCAAGTGGACCGACGACCATTTCCCGCCGTTTTGCTCACATTTTAGAGAGATTTCAGAGATCTGAAAAATGGGGTTTTTGTTGATAAAAACGAATAGAAAACAGGATTCAAAGTCTATGAATAGTAAATTTGACTAGAATCATTGAGTGTTTCATAGAAAATTTTCAGATTTCATGTTTCTCACAGGAAAATTAGAAAATTAGATAGTTCTCAATGAAAAACTTTGAAATCTGGGTAGAATCAATTATTCATAGGTTCAGAATCCTCTTTTTCAGCAGATTTTATCAAAACAACTAGAAAAAATCAGTCCAAAATCGAGGAAAGAACAAACAAGACCCTTACCGTTGTATGCATCTCCTCCAACATCTGCTCACTCTTCGCCATTTTCACCACTGCCATCGTCAACTTCATGCGTCTTTTCAACTCTCTCATTCTTCTCAATCCGTTTTTCTCGATATCCGGCTTAATGATTCGAACAATTTCCTCCGCAAATGAAGGATTTGTCGCGAAAAGATCGGAAAATCGATTGACAGTGTCGATGAGCAACTCAAAGTTCTTGTCATGGGTATTGAAGTCTGGTAGATGTGACACAATGGCTCGCATAGTTGGCTGAAAATCAGATTTTCAATGGAATTTCTACTGCGGGTCTCGCCACGAAATCAGTTTTTTGCTGTTTTCTCGATTTTTAACCGATTTTTTCAAATTTTCCGAATGAATTCGAATAGAATAGAGAATTTGAAACCGGTTGATAGTCAGTTCAACCAAAATTTTTCAGTTTTTCAGCTAAAATTTTCAGATTTTGTGTTTTTGGCCTGTTTTTCGGAAAAATCACAAAAATGAGTAAATCGCATTGAAAAACTCAAGTATTCTGGTCAAATGAACTATTTCTAGGTTTTAAATTCTTTTTTCTATCCGTTTTCATTAGAAAAAATTTGAAAAAGTTGGTTCAAAATCGAGAAAACAGCAAAAACCCGATTTCGTGGCGAGACCCGCCGAGGGCCATTTCGTGTGATCGCAGTAATAGTAAGGGGTTTCGAAACATTTTCCAACCTCAAAAAACTCCTCTGACACCCTGGGAAACGTGTTGGACACCAGAATAACACCCTTCAAACACTGATTGTAAACTGTCATCGAGGCACCCGGCATCACGTCGACCATCCATTCCAACGACTTTTTCGCGTTTTCCACGATGATTTCTGACTCATTTTGCATCGTTTTTTTGCTTGCAGATCCAACAATAAAGTATACAGAATAGACAATGTCGGATCGGGTGTCGTCGCATTTTTTCGGAGTGGTCGTGTAGAGAGTTCCTATCCAGAGAAGAAATCTGAAATTTTTTTTCCTAGTCTATTTGTAATTTTTAGGTATTTTATCAAAAACCTACATAGTGTTTAAAGTACATTTGAATTTCTTTTATCAATCCTAAAAGAAGACTTTGAAAAAAAAATTTTACAAAAAAAAATTTGTTTCAAAATTTTCGAAAAAAATTTCGAAAAAAATTATTTTTTTTCAAATTTTGCTAATCGTAAAAACTTATTTTGAGGAACCCTTTATATTAGTTCCTGGTTTTTCTCAGTGAATTTAATAAATAAAATAAATAGATCTGAACGTATAAAATTGGTTCTGAACAGAATTTGGAAATTTTCGGAAAAATATTTTTTCAAAAAAAAAATTTTTTTTTGAGAAAATTTTTTTCCGATTCTGCGATTTTTTGAGACTTTCGGCGACGACGTAAAAAACTGCAAACTGGCTTTTAAAAAAAACTCACTCTGGATACTCATCAGAACCGAACAGCAAGGCTCCAACACTCCTTATCACTTTTCCAGCCACATATTTCTGATCACTTCGATCAAATTTTGTCAAAATCGGCCAACAAACATTGTCCAGAAGGTATATCCATTTGAAATCGAGATCTCCCTCTAACGTCGTCACATTCTGCAGCAATTCCTCGATTTTCGTTAGAATTCCTTTTCTTTGACTTGTATTTGTATCCTTTTGACGAAATTGGTCAATCAAGTTCCCAATATCATTGTTTTTCGATGTTACCATTTGCGAATACAATGGAATATGATAGTTTTGTTTTCTGAAGGATGAATCTGTAAGAAATGGGAGTGAATGGTATTATTTGGAGTTATATTTTTGAAAAATGGGAGTAAAATATGGTACTTGGGAGTGAAATAAATTTTTTATGCGTTTTTTTCTTTAAATCTCTTGGAAAATCTCACAAGAAACCTTTCAAAACTAGCAAAAACTGCAAAAAAAAAGTGTGTTCGTTTCGAGACCCGTGAAACAAAAAGAGCATGCGCCTTTAAACTTTGATACTATGTTTTTGAAACTTTTGATTTACAAGGAAATCAACGAATTTCAGGGTATTTTCTTGTTGAACATTAGAGTTTTTGTTGAAAACTAATGATAATATTTAGTTTGAGAAGAAACCTCAAAAGAAACCCTTCAAAAACTAGCAAAAACTGCAAAAATCCTCCAAAAAAAAGTTTTCGTTGCGAGACCCATGAAACAAAAATGGCATGCGCCTTTAAACTTTGTTACGGTAGCAGTCGGATTTTTCTCGAATTTTTGGGATTTTTGTGGCGATTTTTTCCAAATTTTTCTTGTTTTTAATGGGAAATTTAGCGAAGTTTGTTGAAAATTTGTTGAAAATACGAATAAAAATTGCTAAAAATTAAAAATCGTCCAATAAATTCACCAAAAATTCGGAAAATTTTTGAAAAATCGAAAAAAATTCAAATTTCTCAGGCTAAAATTTAAAGTTCAAAAATTGAAAATTTTCAGCATTTTTTAAACTCAAAATTGCAAAACAAAATCCTTTTTCTAAAAAAATTTACGAAAAATTCCTTCACTCCCAAAAAAATCCGATAAAAAAGTGAAGAGAAACGTGTCATTTGATGTGGTGAATAATGGGGGGCTGCGTGATGGAGTAAACACCACCCTCTCCGTGTGTTTCTCTTGATCATAAACCTTGCTGGTCAGCAAACACGCTCCACCGCACTCCCTGCTGTGTTTTGCGACCCCCCGTTCTCTCTGCGCTTCGTTCACTTTCTGTCGTTTCGTTTTCAGTCTCTTTTTCTTTCCTTTTTCCCGATATTTTCACTTTTCCTGGGTTCTCTGATCGATTTTCTGGTTGGTTTGAATGTTTTTAAGCTTTTGAAAGTCGGATTTGACCGGAGAATCGTTGGGAACCGTTAGGAAAAGTTAATGGAGAATCGATATTTCTCGTTGTTTTTTTGTTGGTTTTCTGGTTTTGATGGGTTTCGCAATTTTTTAAATGTTTTTTGTTTGAATTGTTAAGCTGGAAATCGAAAATTCGAGGAAAATGAGGATTTTTGAATTTTTCAAAAAAAAAAGTTTGTTTCGAAAATGTTGAAAAAAATTTTTTTTTTCATTTTTTTTCTGAAATCCTATTTTCTCTGATTGCTTTAGTTGTTTATCAATTCAACGCAATTTTTAAAGCAATTCTCAGCTAAATTTTTGTGAAGAATTGGGATTTTTTAATTTTCAAAAAAAAAATTTGTTTCGAAAAAATTGCAAAAAAAAATTTGTTTTCATTTTTTTTAAATCCTACTTCCTTTTGATTTCTTCAAGTTTTTCATTTTTTTACATTAGCTTTTGAATCTAAAAATTTAAAAATACACACAAATAAAAAAATAATAACAAAAATTTTCAATTCGAAATTTTTTTTTTCGAAAAAAAATTTTTTAATGAAAATTTTTGTATTCATTTTTTATTCCGTTCTCTATTTCTCTCTCTCTCTCTCTCTATTTTTTCCGCTACTTTAACCCCCCAACTATTGCAGAAATGTCAAACCACCACTCGAGCTGTTCGAGTCGAACGGGCGGTGCTCACCGTCGTTGCGATTGCGGCGAGGACCTTTCGGAGAGCGATAAACTGTGGAATGAGTTCGAGGGATGTGCTCAGTCGGTGGCTCGTCTTTATTCGGATCCCTCTTGGAGAAATTTCCGCGGCGCTGCCGAGGGAACCACTCAGTTGTACAAGGTGAAAGAGTTTTTCGAATTTTCGTTTTTTTTTCAAATTTTTCTGCATTTTTAAAACTTAGAAACATTGATTTTTACTGAAATTGTCTAGATTTGCTGTTGAAATTTAGATTTCCAGTTCTAGAAAATATATTTTTTTTCAAAAATGTAAAATTTTTTTTCAATTTTTAAAAATTTTCAAATCTCCAAAAACAGAAAATGTTGGGTTTTTTCAATTTTCTGGATTTTTGAAACTTACAATTAGAAATGTCGATTTTCACTAAAATCGTATAGATTCGTTGCAGAGTATCCAGATTTCCAGCTCTAAAAATTTTTTTTTGAAAGTGTAGGATTTTTTTTTTCAATTTTCCAAAATATTTTTCAAATCTCCAAAAACTAGAAAATTTTTGTTTTTTTCAATTGTTTCTGCTTTTTTTAAGTTTACAAACATTGGTTTTCACTGAATTTGTTCAGATTCGCTGCACAAAGTTTAGATTTTTAAGATGCGTTATTCGATAAACCCGGAATTGGCTTGGCACTAGCGCCGAAAGTTTTTCCGATTTGGCTGATTTTTGGCACAAACATGTACCCAGATGAGGTCTTTCAAAAAATGTTACCAAAAAGTTTGTACCATGTCCCTACCAGATTTGGGATCAACGAAACAACTTTTTGGGTCGAAAAATGTAAAAAATTCAAAGTTTTAGATTTTGTTCTGAAACTTTGTGTATAGGTTTTAGGGTACAAAAACCATGTTTGAAAATATTTAGAGCTCATGAAACCATCTGGAAGTGTCATTTTTGATGGTACCACTTTTCTTTTTCAATTTTTTCTCAAAAATTTTCTACACTTCTACATGGATTTTCTTTTTTTATTCGAAAGTTCATTTCTTTGTGCACATTTTGGTATGTTAAAACATTGTGAAAACGTGACCCATCTTGAGTTATGATTTTTCGAAAGAGACCCACTTTTCGAAAAACTGTTCAAGTCAAAAAACAAACTTTCTCATTTTTTGTCAAAAACAAAATACCAACACGGAATTGAATAGTTCATTCTACGCTGATCATTTTTGTAGTTGACCACTTTTGAATTGCTTTTCTGGTTCTCGAGTTATAGCTGTTTTCCCGAGACGTGTCCAAAGTTGGGGCGCGGCAGCCGGTCGGTCGGTGGGCGGCGGGGGTGAGTCGGCGCCCAAAAGTAGGGTGTGCAAGAATGGTTATAACTCCGCGGCCAAGCAAGATTTTGACAAACGGTCAACTACAAAGTTGTAGCTCTATAAATAAGCTACCGATTAAACTTATTTTCATCCTGATTCCAATAAAAGTCAGCTGTATTTCACGCAATGAACTTGATCAAGTTGCAAATGATGTTTACATATTTACTTTTATAGAAATCAAAATACAAATATGTTCAATCGGTAGCTTATTCTTAAAGCTACAACTTTGTAGTTGACCGTTTGTCAAAATCTTGCTTGGCCGCGGAGTTATAACCATTCTTGCACACCCTACTTTTGGGCGCCGACTCACCCCCGCCGCCCACCGACCGACCGGCTGCCGCGCCCCAACTTTGGACACGTCTCGGGAAAACAGCTATAACTCGAGAACCAGAAAAGCAATTCAAAAGTGGTCAACTACAAAAATGATCAGCGTAGAATGAACTATTCAATTCCGTGTTGGTATTTTGTTTTTGACAAAAAATGAGAAAGTTTGTTTTTTGACTTGAACAGTTTTTCGAAAAGTGGGTCTCTTTCGAAAAATCATAACTCAAGATGGGTCACGTTTTCACAATGTTTTAACATACCAAAATGTGCACAAAGAAATGAACTTTCGAATAAAAAAAGAAAATCCATGTAGAAGTGTAGAAAATTTTTGAGAAAAAATTGAAAAAGAAAAGTGGTACCATCAAAAATGACACTTCCAGATGGTTTCATGAGCTCTAAATATTTTCAAACATGGTTTTTGTACCCTAAAACCTATACACAAAGTTTCAGAACAAAATCTAAAACTTTGAATTTTTTAGATTTTTTGACCCAAAAAGTTGTTTCGTTGATCCCTGATACGGTAGGTACATGGTACAAACTTTTTGGTTACATTTTTTGAAAGACCTTATCTGGGTACATGTTTGTGCTAAAGATCAGCCAGATCAGAAAAACTTTCGGCGCTAGTGCCAAGCCTCTTCACAAAAAGTCCAAGTTTATCGAATAATGCATCTTAATTCTAAAAAAAATTTTCAAAAATGTAAAAAAAATTTTTTTCAATTTTCAAAAAATTTCAAATTTCCAAACACTGAAAAATTTGTGCTTTTTCTATCGTTTCTGAATTTTTTAAAAGCAGAAACATTGATTTTCACTGGAATTAACTAGATTTGCTGCTAAAAATCGAAAAAAATTTCACATATTTTTTTTTTCAATTTTTCAAAATTTGCAGACCTCCACAGACAGTTACCGTCGTGGATTCGAGAAGGGCTTCTCGTCCGGATGCACCAGCATTGCCAAAGAGATATTGCAAGCATTCCGCGACCCGGCCAAGATAGACATGAACATTGTGCTCGAAGTGCTCTACAGGAACATGGCGATTCCGAGGGAGGAGCGTATTACAGTGAACACACAGCACGGACACTCCACGGACACTCTGGCAGCTGTTGAGTTGTTCCAGCAGGTAAATAAGCTTTAAAATTGAAGAAAAAGCTATAATTTGTGATAATTTAGGCTCTGAACCAACCGCCGCCGAATCAGTTGCCTGCTCTGCCACCGACGGGTCGAGAGGAAAACGTCGACGCCTTGGATGAGTTCCTGGCTAATCAGGTAGGCTTTTTTTGACTCTTGGAAATTTTAGAAAAATTAGAAGACAATCTGGAATTTTTCACAAAATTAAAAAAAAATTTTGACTTTGAAATTTTTTTTAATTTTTTAAAGATTTCCCCTAATTTACAGAAAAATTTTGAAAATTGAAAATAAGAAACTGCATTCGAAAAATGTCTAAAGAATAATTTTCCACTCCGAAATTTTTTTTTGACATTTTGAAAAAATTAGGAGGAAATCGAAATTTTTTCTAGACTTTTCTTGATTTTTAAAAAAAAATCTGAATACTGAAAAATGTCTTAAAAAAAAGATTCTCAAGCTCTAAAAAAATTCTGGACATCTGAATTTCTGGAAAAATTTTTCAACAAATTCAATTACGCTCATAAAAATTTTCTAAAAATCGTTACTGCTCGAAAAAAAATTCGAAACAATTTTTCGGCGTTTTAGAAAAAATCTAATAGTCATCTAGGATTCTCCCAAATGTTCCTACATTGAAAAAAACATTTTCGATGCGAAAAAAAAGGCAATTTTTCACTCACAAAATCGAAAAAAAACTTCCAGGTCCAACGCCACCGAAAACGCCAGCGTTCCCCGACATCTTCGTCTCCGAATTCGCTGATGAAGCGTCAACGTCGTCTCTAGTTTCTGCTTCTCCCCTGTTTCCAGTGCCTTTTTCTCACCCCCGTTTTCCCCCATTTTCTCCACTTGTCGGTACCTTTTCTCTCTTCTTTTAGAACTCTCTCAAATCCTGAAATTGCCTTCGAGACCGGTAGCTTAGGCCATGTCTGAACAAACAATTCTATGGTAGGTTCCTCCTCCTGCTTCCATTTTCGCCAACTTTTTCACATTTTCCTTATTTACTCAACACTTTTGTTCTTTCTCTTACGGTTTTTTGATTCCCTTGGATAATTGGAGTGTTTTGAAGGTGGGTTTGGGATTTTTCAGAAAATTTGAAAAATTAGAAATTGATTTTGATTTTTTCTCGTTTTTTTTTTGCAAATTTTCGAAGCTTGCTTGAAAAATTGCAGAAAAATCTGAAAAAATTAGAAATTGATCCAGAAATTTTTTTTTTAATTTTCGATTTTGGATTTTTCAAAATTTTCAAATTTTTTCGCAAATTTCGAGTTTTTTGGCTCAAAAATTCATTTTAAAAATCGAGAAAAATTAGAAATTTATCCGGGATTTTCATTTGCTTTCTGGGATTTTTCAGAATTTTTCAAGTTTTTTTTTTGAGTTTTTTGAGCCAAAAATTGAAAAATTTCGGATTCTTACAAAATTTCAATTTTTTAACTCAAAATTCATTTGGAAAAATCTAGAAAAATTCAAATGAAAGCCAAGATTTTTCATTTTAAAAATTGAATTTCTCAATTTTTACCTAACTTTTTGTTCAATTTTTCAAGCCGAAAAATTAAAAAATCAAATTTTTTCAATTTCTCAGCTCCAAATCCCCCTCGAAAATTGCTCCAAACATCCCCCAATTCGCTGCCTTTCCCCTTTCCCATTTTCCTGGTCTTACACCTAATAATCCTCTTCCTCTCCTTCCTTTCCTCTCCGCTTCACACCATCATTCAGGGTCCCTCTCATCAGCCTCCTCCGTTTTCAAGCTTTTGTACATACGAACTTGGATTTCCACTCTTTTCCGCTGACTTTTCTCTCATAATTCTCTCCTTTTTTCTCGTATTTTTTTTATAATTATCATCGATTTCTTTTTGTCACACTAGATTTTTTCTAATCAGCTGAATCAGCCCCCAAATCTATCATTGTATAAAGCTGAACTAGATGGATTTTTTTTGATTTTTATTGGTTTTTAATGGGTTTTTGACCCATTTTTCATATTTTTGTTGATTTTTTGAATGCAATTTCCTATTTTTTACAATTTTTTTAGCAAAAATGGTCCGAAAACTGAAGACGCATGAGCAGAAATTGCTCAAAAAGACGGACTTTATGTCCTGGCAAGTGGATCAACAGGGACGACAAGGAGACATGCTTAGAAAGTGAGTTTGTAGGGTTTTCGAATTTAAAAAAAAAATTTTTTTTTTTTTGAAATTTTTCGAAAAAATTTTTTTTTTGTTTACTCGGTTTTTGACCAATTTCTCAAGTTTTTGTGTATGAAAACGAATAGAAAAAAGAATTTGAAGCCTAGAAATAGTCAATTCGACCAAAAACCTTGAGTTTTTCATAGAAA
The DNA here is from genome assembly GCA_900883565.2 of Caenorhabditis panamensis. Lineage (NCBI taxonomy): Eukaryota > Metazoa > Nematoda > Chromadorea > Rhabditida > Rhabditidae > Caenorhabditis > Caenorhabditis panamensis. Next base: position 130,261 of record LR538086.1, on the reverse strand, counting down.
ATTTTCAGATTTCGTGTTTCTGACGGGAAAGTTTGAAAATCAGATAGTTCTCAATGAAAAACTTTGAAATCTGGGTAAAATCAACGATTCATATGTTCAGAATCCTCTTCTCTATAAGATATTATCAAAACAATTTGGAAAAAATCAGTTCGAAATCGAGAAAACGAGAAAACTGCAAAAACCCGATTTCGTGGCGAGACCCGTCGAGACTGCAGTAGTACACCCAAATAAAGATCCGAAAACGCGATATTTGAAACAACATCAAATTCCAGATTCCACGTCACCAAACGCGAGCACTACGCCATGTACAACACCCTCGCCGCCAAAAGTCGTGAACTCGCCGAACTGATCAAGGGACTTCCAGAAAACGACCCGTTTCGATCGAAATGCGTCGACGATGTGCTCACCAAGTTCTACGCTGCTGGTCTGGTTCCCACTGGGGATACGTTGGAGAGAATTGGAAGGGTGAGTCTTTGGAAACTTGGGTACAAAAAAAAAGTTGGCGGGTCTCACCACGAATTCGGTTTTTCGCAGTTTTCTATTTTCGGACAGACTTTTCCAAATTTTTTGCAAAAATCTCATAGAGAAGAGGATTCTGAACCTTTAAAAAGTTGATTTTACCCAGATTTCAAAGTTTTTCATTGATAACTATCTAATTTTCGTTTTCCTGTCAAAAACACGAATTCTGAAAATTTTCTATGAAAAACTCAAGGATTCTGGTCAAATTCACTATTTCTAGGCTCCGAATCCTCTTTTCTATCCGTTTTTATAAACGAGAACTTGAAAAAATCAGTCCGAAAGCAGAAAAACAGTGAAAAACCGATTTCGTGGCCGAGTGCTACGAAATTGGTTTTTCGCAATTTTCTCGATTTTGGACAGATTTTTTTGATAAAATCTGATAGAGAAGAAGATTCGGAACCTTTGAACAGTTGATTTGACCCAGATTTCAAAGTTTTTATTGAGAACTATCTAATTTTCCAATTTTCCTGTCAGAAACACGAAATCTGAAAATTTTCTATGAAAAATTCAATTTTTCTGGTCAAATTAACCATTTCTAGGCTTCAAATCCTTTTCTCTATCCGATTTCACCAATAACATTCAAGAAAAAATTAATCTGAAACCAAGAAAACACCAAAAACCCGATTTCGTCAAAAATTTCAAAAAAAAAATTTCGAAAAAAAAAATTTTTTTTTTCAATTTTTTTGAAAAATTTTCGGTCTATTTTTTTAATTTTCTAATTTTCAGGTCTCCGGAGCCTCCTTCGCGCGTCGCCGCCTCCCCGTCGTCATGCGAAACATTGGAATGGTGGACAGTGTGAAGACGGCTTCGGATCTCGTCGAACAAGGCCACGTGCGCATCGGAACGAAACTGATCACGGATCCAGCGTACATGGTGACTCGATCTTCGGAAGACATGATCACCTGGACCAACGGATCCAAGATCAAGCGACGTGTCATGGATTATAACAACACTCGAGACGATTTTGATCTTATGGATTAGTTTTGGGATTTTTGTTGATTTTTCTGGACTTTTTGTTGTTATTCAACCGTTGTTGGCTTCTTTTTTTCTGTTTTCCTTCTATTTTTACATGTTTTTTCATACTTTATTCACATAAAACATGTGGATTTTTAGTTATCACTCAGCCCCCTCTTCCTCCTCTTCCTTGATCTTTGGCAACTCTTTTGGAGTATGCTCGCATAACTTTTCAATCATCGCCATTTCATTTCCACGATCTGAACGGATTGCCCAGCGAAGACGGTCTCGGAGAGACTGAAAATTGGAAAATTTGGATTTAAAAAAAAAATTTTTGAAAATTTTTTTCGAAATTTTTCAAAAAAAAATTTTTTTTCTAAATATTTTTTTTCACTTTTTTATGTTTTTCTTCCAATTTTTTATGTTTTCCAGCAACAAACCCTTTTACCTGCTGAGTATTCGCCCAAAAATCTCCATTCAACACTGTCTCAACCTTCTGCAACTTTGACAAATCCTCTGCCAATTGGAACAAGGAATCTGAAAAAAAAACAATAATTCCTAGCAAATGAGAGTTAAAAAACGCACTCAAAGTCGTCTTTTCCACCTGGATTTTGTTAGAAGTCGTATTGTAACTGTCCATGACGTCCAGGAGCTGAAAAGAGAGAATTTCAGTTTTGGGTCTCGCCACGAAATCGGTTTTTCACTGTTTTCTCGGTTTTGGACTGATTTTTTCAAGTTTTTGGTGATAAAAACGGATAGACAACAGAATTTGGAGTCTAGAAATAGTAAATTTGACCAGAATCATTGAGTTTTTCATATAACATTTTCAGATTTCGTTTTTTTTGACAGGAAAATTAGAAAATTAGATAGTTCTCAATGGAAAACTTCGAAATCTGGGTGAAACCAACTGTTCACATGTTCCGAATCCTTTTCTCTATCAGCTTTTATCAGAAGAATTTGAAAAAATCAGTCTAAAATAGAAAAAACTGCGAAAAACCGATATCGTAGCACTCGGCGGGTCTAGCCACGAAAACGGTTTCCTGTTGTTTTCTCGGTTTTGGACTGATTTTTTCAAGTTTTTGTTTGTAAAAGCGGATAGAAAACATAATTTGGAGTCTAGAACTGGTCAATTCGACCAGAATCATTGAGTTTTTCAAGTTATACTCCAAAACACCTCACCTCTCTGTAACTTTTATCGAACAGTGCATCCAATGAAGGCAGATTTGTCATGTTTCCAGTTTTGCAAGAATTGAGAGACAATGCTTCAATTGCACGGACTTCTTTTGTACGACAATCCATCTTCTTCGAATCTTCTTTTTTCTTTTGTTCTAGCTGAAAAATTTGAAAATGACAAAATTTGAACTATGAGTTTGGGTACAGTAACCCAGGAGCCCTCTTTTTCAGAAACAAGTGATTTTACCTCCTGTAAATTCTCCAGAATCTCTTTCATGTACTCAAATGGAATTGCCCCTCCTATCTCGATCCCTTCCACTTGATCCTTGATCCTTCTCACCAATTCTTTACAAGCGATTTGCAAAAGGCCTAGATGCTCAGATTGGACACGGTAGCGGTCTGAAATGCATTAATTGGATGTTAAAAACATGAAAAACGAAAAATAAGTCTGCAGAAAAAAAAACTCACTAGACTTATTGGCCGCAAAAACTGAAACAGTCTTGTCGGATCCGTATAGAGTGAAACCGATGGATTGCGGGTTTTCCGACTCGAATTCTGGAATGAAATTGGTTTTGAAAGATAGAAAATAGGATTTGAAGCGTTTTATTAGTTGAAAAGTTTTTGATATCTCTTATCGTTACCCAGATATCAAGTGATTTAGAAACATCATGTGTACTGGGGATCTTGGGTGCAGTCTCTGTTTTGCTTATAACTCGAGAAGGATAACAGATATCAAAAAGTTGCTAACTAACAAATTATAGCTTTAGATAAGGGCTACAACTTGTTAGTTGACAACTTTTAGAGATATATCACAGTAACCAAGTTATCAATCAAAGAAAAAAGGCATGCCACTAAAAAACCACTAACTGTTTTGGGTGCGGTTAAGTGTTTTGCTCATATCTCCAGAACGATAAAAATTATTAAAAAGTTGTCAACTAACAAAATGATGAGCTTAAAAAGGGCTACCTTTTATTAATTACTATTTTTTCAATATCTTTTACCGTAACCCAGATATCAATCAAAGAAACAAGCTTTACTGCTGAAAACCCCGGTTGATGTATTGGGCGCGGTCTTCTGTTTTGCTCATAACTCAAGAACCAAAAAAGATATCAAAAAACGGTTAACTGATAAAAAAATCCTTATTTTGTCATCTTTAACATGTTTTTCTCACTCACCAGCAAACAACTTGTTAATCGGAAGAACCGCCGCCGCAGTATCAATCGTCACTTTGTACCTAGCATTTCTATCGATTTGAGATTCCTCGAACAACACTTTGAATGGTAGATCGATGGTTTTCACTATTGTCACTAAAAGAATATTACTGGAAAAGCTATTTTTGAGGCATTAGAAGCCGAAAAACTCAAAAACCCCGTACTTTGACTAAAATAGCAATGAGCCGCAATAGTAATCCGGTTACTTGTCGGTTGGATTTTTGAGCCAACGTAGAAGGGGATTTGAATGGAGGCAGTGGATTCTGAGCATTATAGAGTTAAATATTGCTTTGTAAACCTTAAAACTCACGAGAAGAAGGGACATTTAAAACCATTTGGTTACTAGGGGAAGCGCATTCCGAGTGGATGTTGATATGGAGTTTGGTGACACTGTGGAGTTCAGAAAAATCGACGTTTACCATGCAATATGGGGCATTGTTAACTGCATTTGGTTCAATCTGAAATGAATTTGGATTGAGAAAGAGGTTTCTGCAAAAAAGCAAGGAAAAACTTTTGAAATTAGGTGTATTTTCACAAGTTGAAAATTTCAATAATCGAAAAAAAATGACAAACTTCAAGTTGGTGTTACTCTGCTGTTTTTTAAGGTGGCGCTTTGAAATTTTGCAGTTATGTTTCTCAACTTGTTTACTCTATTATATGTAAAATGAGCTTAAATGAAGCTCCTTAAGCCGAGTTATAAACTTTTGAAGTAAGGGTGTCCACTGGTTTTTAGCCTTGAATCCAGGCTGAGCTTACTTCGAATTCTAGGCTATTTGGATTAAGCGTAAAACATCAAACCTTTGTTTTTAAATGAATTAAAACTTGAATAAACTCACTGTCCGCTTTCCCAACTCCCCAATCGCCAGTTTCATCTGAATTCCCTCCTTTCTCCGAACAGCTCCACCGGCCACATCGGACTCTCTGATCTTCTGCTCCAACTGCTTGAATTGCTCCATTCTTTCCGCATAATTGACTATGAACTTGTCCACGGGGACCTGAAAATTGAGATTGATTAGAAATGTGGAAAATTGTCTTCAATGGGTAGAAAATCCAATGCTCTACAACTTTACATACCTGTTTTGCTACATAGGGTTCTGGTTTTTAAATTTTTTCTCAAAATCCACGGAAGATATCAAGAAACAGTCAACTACAAAATTGTAGAGCGTAAAATTTTCTATTTAATGGTATGTTTAACTTGTTTTTTCAAACCCTGTAACTCCCATCTTACCTTGTACAAACTCGGCTCAGTACCCAGATATCCCACCACGATCTTCCCGTCGGGACTCATCAGGGTTATGGTGTTCTCGTAAAGTTTGCTGTGAAATTAGGATTTTATAGTGTTCACTTAATATTATTCACTTATAAGAGCACACCAATAGCCCCACGGGGGACATTTGAGCGTTACAGTTCCAGACCAACTTGTTATCCTGGAAGATCAGAAGGGTGTCGTCGGCGGTGGCGATGATTAATCGGTTGAATTGGGTGTTGTCTAAAAGATAATTCAAAATGCTTTAATATGAATAGATAGGTCGTAAAACAAGGAACATTTTGTTAGTTGACTGTTTTTTGATATCTCTTACCGTAACCCAGATATCGACTGTTTTAGAAGCGGCACCTAGGATCTTGAGTGCCATCTTGGGTGCGGTTTACTGTTTTCTTTATAACTCAAGAACCAAAAGAGATAATAAAAAGTTGTCAACTAATGAAATGTTGCTCATAAAAAAAGCTACAATTTATTAGTCAACAACTTTTAGATATCTCTTACCGTAACCTAGATATCAGGTAAACAAAAATGCGATTCTGCAAGAAAAGCCGCTCTTTAGATTCCCGAGATATCCCTCTTCACTCACTGATAAGAAGTGATCTATACAAGCACATGGACATTCCCACAGCTTCCAACTTTATCTGCCAAACCACTAATCCTTGAGCGTTAAACGCGGAGACATGCCGGCGACAGAGAACAATTGTGGTGGGTTTGGAGCCTTCCGTAATCTCCATTTGGATCGCAGTGTCGCCAAGATTGAAGTTTGAGTCGTACTAAAAAGCCATATAATGATCTCGAATTCTGTCTAGATACTCACATTAATCTTTTTCTGTGATCCACTAGACATCAAACTGAATTTGATAGCCGCCAAGAACCCATTGTTAGCCACAAAGAGAGTTTGAGTGGTTTGACAGTACCCAATTGGTCCGGGGTGCAGGGATCTTAAGGGAACCATTGAAAAGACGCATTGATCGCCTTGATAGAGAGATAATTTGCAGTCAATTGATTGAACAATGATTTGAGATGGTGCATCTTCAAGGGGGATCACACACATGTTCCAAGCGGAGGTGGAGAGTGAATGGGAGAAGATCTCTTCGAGGGAGGCATGGGTGTCGTCGGGAGATGCTGAATAACAAGGGAGGGGTGGGAGATAGAAAGAAATGATCAACTAGTGAAATAATGTACGCAAAAAGAGCAACATTTTACTAGTTGACAACTTTTTGATATCTTGTATTACAACTTAGATATCACCATGTTAAGCAGTTGCACCAAAAGATTAGAGTAAGGTACACTGATTCGCCCATAACTCGAAAACCATGAGACGAATCAAAAATTTGTCAACTAATAAAATAATCTACATAATCAAAGCTACAACTTATTAGTTAACACTTTTTCCCTATCTCCTCTCCGAACCCAGATATCCCCCATTTTCCGGACACCTACCATAATTAACCTGATAAAACGTGAGTTTCTGTGGTGATAAAACAGCCAAAGTGTTCTTCAAAGCTGCTAAAAAGTCTCCACAAGCTAGTTGCAGTACGGGATGCTTGGTTTGAGTAGTAACAAGTATATGGTTCTGGAAGAATCTGTTGTGAAAGTCAGGCGAACGCCATTTCAGCGGTAACAGCTGAGGGTCTCGCCACGAAATCAGTTTTCGGCTATTTTTTCGATTTTGGATGGATTTTCTCGGACTTTTTTGGTAAAATCTGATAGAAAAAGGAATTTGGAGCCTAGAAATAGAAAATTTGACCAGAATCATTGAGTTTTTCATGGAAAATTTTCAGATTTCGTGTTTCTGACAGGAAAATTACAAAAATTAGATAGTTCTCAATGAAAAACTTTGAAATCAGGGTGAAATCAACTATTGATATGTTCCGAATCCTATTTTCTATCAGATTTTATCAAAAAAACTTGAGAAAATCTGTTGGAAATCAAGAAAACTGCGAAAAACTGATTTCGTTGCGAGACCCGCCGAGTACCACTTCGTTTTTCGCAGTTTTTTTAAATTTTTTTGAAAACATCTGATACAGAAGAAGATTTAGAAGATATGAACAGCTCATCTTACCCAGATTTCAAAGTTTTTCATTGAGAACTATCAACTTTTGTAATTTTCTAAATTTTCTGTCAAAAACACGAAAACTGGTAAATTTTCTATGAAAAACTCAATTATTCTGATCAAATTGACTATTTCTCATTTCGAAATCATTTTTTCTAATTGATTTTATCAAGAAAACTAGGAAAAATCGCTTCAGAAGTGAGGAAAACCCAAAAAACCGATGATCACAACACAAAACTCACACTATTCTCTCGAAACCCCGGATCCAGAATCACAATTTGTCCATCTTCTCCACCGACAACCAATTGGTCTAAACAAGTGTTCTACATTGATTTTTACGGTTCTAGGACACAGAAACCCCTTATGAAAACATGAAAAAACAGAAACCCCAAAAAGTCACCTCTTTCCTGAAAAAACTGCGCATTCAGCACCGCCGACGCATTCGGAATAGTATGGGAAACCCATTCGACAAGTCGAAAAAGGGACATCTCATATGACAGAGAGCACGCGAAATGCGCTGAGAGCTCGCTCTCCGAGCACTCGTCGTCATGGAGACGAGCGCGAAACACCTGCACATTATGGATTGATTCGCGCGGGGATTTGCGAATTTCAAATTGGATTTGGGATTTCAGGGTAAATACATTCAATTCAACAGGATTTGTAGATGGGGGAGGGAATAGAAAGTAAATAATAAATACTAGAAACTCAATAAATACAAAAGAAACCAAACGGGGGGAAATTACAATTTGAATAAAAGAAACCCAAAAAGTCGAAAATTCGCTTGTCATTCATTTATCAGGGGATGTGTGTTTGTGTGTTCATCTTTGGAATGCGACGATAAGGCATCGGATGGGCGGATTGGAGGTCGACGACGTCTACTTGGCCTTCTTGGCTTCTCTGCGCAGACGGGCCTGCTTCTGCTTCTCGTCCTTGGCGACCGTCGAGTCGCGGAGCTTCATCACGGCGAATACTGCAAGTTCGAAAGGTTACTGGGGTGTTTCAAAATTTCATTATTATTTCCTCAAAATGCCGCCAAAAGATGCCGCTCCAACTGCAAAAGAGGAAAATGTGACCGTTGAGGTAGTTTTACAGCGTTTTTTGTTTCGAAATGTCAATTTTTCCTGTGGTTCAGAAAATCAGTGCCAGTGAGTACGCGAAACTGTCCAAGGACCCGAAGATCACAAAAACCACGAAACCCGACGGAACTGTCGTTGTGACCGAGGAGTATTATGTGGTGGAGACCAAGAAAGGACCCGGAGAAGTGGTGGAGAGAAAGGAAACTCTGATTTGTTGCACGATTCTTTGATAAATTATTGGAGCGTTTCTTTGTTTGAAAAATTGAAGATTTGGAGGAAATTTCGGGAAAAACGGATTTTTGGCGACTGTTTCAAAGTTTTTACTCATCTAGATCCAATTTTTGCATTTCAATACCGAATTTTCATCAAAACTCACCAAAAATCGCGACAATGACGATGGCTGGGATGATGAAGACCGAGTTGTCGAACGACGTCTGGTACGGTCCATTTCCTCCGACCTCGACCATTTTTTCAGCTGTTTTGGGAGAATAACCTGGAAAAACAGAATGGATAAATGGAATTCAGCAGGAACGAGAGCAATTAGTAAGAAAAGAGCAGAAATATGAGGATAGAAACTCAGAAAACAGGCGGTAGGGTACTGTACGAAAAAACAGTCTCTTTTCCAGGGTTAAAACACTAGAAACATTGATTTTTAGCTTTTGAAACATGGAGAATCAGAGTCTGCGCTATCAAAATAGTCGGAAAAATGGGAAACTATACGATTTTTGACTCGGAAAAGGGGCGGAAAACGCGGCGAAAACGTGGCCTTTTCGGTCGAATTGCCAACCTGGAATGGACACGCGACGCGACCGCAACGCACCTGACGGCATAGAAAAAGCTGCCTTTTCTGGGCTCTTTAGCCATGTTTTATGGCTTCTCGATGAATTTTCATAGATTTTTCTTGTTTATCAGATTATTCACATAACTTTTCATAGTATCTTGCTTCTTTTGTTGAAGGAAACTTCGGATTCGGTGAGTTATTCATGTTTGTAAATTTGCAGTTTCATTCATAGAAGCAAGTAGATCGATTTTTTGAGAGAAAGCTCAATACGGGAATGATTATACTTTGAGAATAAGCAACCTAGACCAATGTGCTCAAGTAATTATAACAATCGTCGCGGTAGACATGTCCATATGAGAGTTTTGCCCAAAAGTATAACGTTTTGGCGGCAAATATCACAGCGAGCAAGACGGCGGATGCTCCAAGGGTAATAGAGACGCATTTGGAGGCAAGGGTTCGGGAGGGGTCGATGGAGCAAGTGAGCATGATAACGATGACAAAAATGATGATGGAAGCGAACCAGAAGGAGAAGGCCACGATTCGGAGGAAGCTGGTGGATCGGATGTATTGGAGGGCGCTGGAATAAGTGTTCTTGGGTGTTATTTGTACAGTTTGTTGTATGAATAGATAGATCTTAAGACGCTGAAGAAGTTTGTAGTACTTCATTTTTGCTCATTTAGCTTTTTAAAACCACTTTCAAGGCGTCAAAGTCAGAAATGTGGCGATTTAGGGTGCTTTGGAAACTTTGACAGCCCAAAAATAGGTTTAGAACTTTTAATCAGCAAAAGTAAAGTACTACAAAGTTGTAGAGCGTTTTGAGAGCTATCAACTGATACTAAGAACTGCAAATTAACTCGAAAAACAACAGAATTTCAACCCGGTAAACTTACACATCAACATCTGCAGGTTGCGATGTCTGTTTCACGATTTTCATCAAAAACAGCAATTGAAGAGCTGAAACGAAGAAAGCGATGACTGAAAGGACAACAATGGCAACGTCAAAAGAGGCAATAACGTCTCGAATGACATCTGGGAAGCCACGGTAAGCGGTGGAGGACTTGGTGGATCGGAGGTATCTGTCAGTGTTGGAGAAGTGGAATTGGAGGGCGACGATGGAGAAAAGAGCAGAGCAGATGGACATGAAGAGCAGGAGGAGCATGTTCCAGTGTAGCTGAAAGCTTGGGGTTGTTTGGGGGCCGTGGCCTAGGAGTTTTGCGGCCGAGAAAGGCGCTGTCGGGTTTTTGGCTTGTTTTGGCTCATTTTTTCCGGTTTTTTTTTAGTTTTTCTTGTAAAAAACGAAGAAAAACTCTATTCTCTAATGTTTTTACAAAAAAAACCAAGAAAACCAGTCAAAAACAAGCAAAAAACAGCCAAAAACGACCTGATGAGTTTTGGCGGCCGTGGCCTAGAAATCGCGCGGCCATTCAAAAATTATTGGCTGTTTTAACATGTTTTTGCTCAATTTTCACCGTTTTTTCTAAATTTTTCTTGTAAAAACAGTAAAACAGAAAGTTTCTCAACGCATTTACACCCACCGTCTTCTTTTCCATCGCCTTATTCTCATTGTTCAAGTCGGTAACGGAAGGGTGACTTTCACTGGTTACTCGCACGGTTTCTGCGGTTTTTCCGCAAGATACAGAGTATCTCATGGAAATTGGAGAGTTTTGAGCCTGAAAATCAGTTTTTCTGTCACGAGAAGACAAAAACCAACTTACAATTGGCAAAAGAGCTTCTTGAGCCAGAGAATTGGGTAGATGGAGTCCTCGACGAGGTGTAGAAGCAGTTACCATTCTGCAAGCTATTAGAATAAGTGATAGTATTGATAAGAAGTTAAGAAAATCAATAATCAACAAGTTATCTTTACAAAATCGTCAAAATCGAGGGGGGTTCCTGAGATCTGCGACACATCTGTTCTCTCGCTCTCGTTCTCGACGAAGGACCACCCGAGACCGCATAAGTTTTTGTGTAAAATTCGGGGAGAATATTAGGGTGGCCTGCGACCAGGTGGTGGTGGTGGTTACGGAGAAAGGCTACATATTATTTCGCAAATCGAGTTTTAGAAAAAACGAGAAAATTTCCGAGAAATTTAAGATTTCTAAAGATTTCTGAAGATTTCTAAACCAGATGTTAGTCATTGAAGCTCTGAAAAGTGAGGGAATAGCATGAATATGTAGGAAAAATGGGTCTTACCACGAAAAGCAAAATTTTCGTGATGAGACCCGAAATAGCGATGCAAATAGAGAAAAGGAGAGAACGACCAATTATTCTGATCCATGGACACTACCAGATCAATCGAATACACATCGAATACACCTTCTTTGTCCTCTGGGTCCCCCGATAATCCTCGTGGCCTCCCGCACTGTGTTGTATGTTTTCTCGCCAATTTTTCACATCTTTTGGGGAAATTTTGGTGCAAAACTCTTGATAATCTATTTTTTTTGTCTATATTTTCTTTTTACATTTAGAAACTATCACAATTAGTGGCCCTTTATTGATATTTCACCCCTTTTCTGGTTTTCTAAGCGCTCACTTTTGAACGCGGGGACTAGAAATTCCTCTTCCATCTTTGCAAAACCTAGTCCCCCGCTCATTTCTCATTTTCTCCTGCCCTTCTTCGCGCTTTTTATCGATTTTTCCGTTAAAAAATACAAAAAACCTTGCAGAAAACCCCTTCCGACGGCGATTTCTCGATTTCTTCGAGCAGAATAGTTGAAACATGTCGGGGCCAGGTTAGTCAAAAATCAATAAAACCCAAGAAAAATCTTCAAAAATCCCTTTATCATACAAAAAATAGGGAGGCATCGGTCGAGTCGGTGTTGTCTATTTGGACGGAGTCATCGTGTCGTAGTTTCCCTCCTCTTTCTTCTTTCCGCACTGGCTCAGCAGGAAAGGCATCGAGAAGATAGCGATGAGCTGGAATTTCGCAAATTTTCGTATTTTCAACCAGAATTTTAGTTTTAAAGATTGCGCGCAACCTCAGCGCTTTTAAAAGTGCTTTGAAACGCTGAAAATCGAAACTTACAACAGCGATGGGTGCCATTTCGAGAGGTTGATCGGAAGAAGTCGAATAAGAATGATCCGGAGAATCAAGACTGATTCGGTCTCGGTTTTCTTATCGATTTGAGTTGTTATCGGGGTTTCTAGATTTCGAACAGGTCACGTAAATAGAGAAAATGATGACAAAACATGAAATTTAAAAAAAAATTTGAAAAAAAAAAGTTCACGAAAAAAAATTTTTTTTTTTTTGAAAAAATTTCAGAAAAAAAATTTTTTTTTTTGAAAAATTTCGCGTCAAGACCCAGTTTTCTTGCAGATTTCACTGCATACGGCTACTACGCGCAGACCACCGGAACCGGATCAACTGCTCCAACCACAGCGACTACCACATCGGTTTACGGAGAGAACAGACCGACTTTCGCAGAAGACGGCACCGGAATGCCATACACCAATATTATGACTCTGTGAGTGATCAAAATATTGAATATAACAAGAAAAACGCCACAATCATCGAAAAATCAAAGAGAACAGCCCGAAAATCCAAGAAACCCCCCAAAATTTTTCATTTTTCCCTCAATTTTTCAAATTTTCAGCTGTGGCTCAGGAGCAATCAACTCGGATATCAGCTATGACACGTCGTCCAAGGATCCGCATATGATAAGGTAGGAAAACAACGAAAATTTGTGAAAAACCGGGAAAGAGATGGAAAAAATGACGAAACGTGTAGTTCTGGAGGTCAGAAAAGCGGGGAGAGAACGGAAAAAGAGGGAGAGAAAGGTTATGGGAAAGTAAACATTTCCTCCGAGAGAAATGGACATGAAAGGGCAGTTGGTGGGTGAGAGAAGATGAGAGAGAAGTTAGAGATGGGTCTCGCCACGAAAATGGAGTTTTGCGATTTTTTTTTCGGTCTTCGATAGATTTTCGTTGACTTTTTCATTGATAATCGTTAAAAAAGTGGTCTAAAACCTACTGCGATCTCTCCGAACCCAAATTTCTAAATTTCAGAGCCCGTGTGTTCATCGGAAACATTGCCCGAGCCATCATCGTTCGTGACGACATCATCGAACTGTTCCGTCCGTTTGGCAAGATTTCCGCTGTCAATTATTTTGCTGTAAGTTGTGAAGAAGCTATCGGAATCTTGTTCTATTCAAAACACCGTCGATTTGAGGAATTATTGTCAATTTTAGCCTATTCTGCAAATTTTTAGCGCTTGGATTACGGTAGTTCTTCGCGCTGTGCACTGCACCACACCTTACGACAAAATGCACACAAAATTTTTTTTTAAATTTTTTTTATTTTTCAAGTTTTCTAACCAATTTTTCTGCTTTTTTCAGCAACAAGGCTTTGGATTCGTTCAATTCACCGAAGCTGGCTCCGCCGATCAATCGTGTCTGACACTCAATGGGACCCAGTGGAAAGGATGTTGCCTGGGTGGGTAATTTCTAGAAAACGTTGGAAAACTATGGAAAACAGCTAGAAAATGATAGGAAAGCGATAAATCGAGCTGATTAGAAAGCGATCTGATTGAATTTGAAATGTTTGAATTATTTTTTGGGAGTTTTTGAATTATTTTTTCGAATTTTTCATAGATTTTGACAGTTTTCCCAAACTTTTTTTGATACAATTTTTATTCGATTTTAACCCATTTCCCAATTTATTTCAGATGTTCATTTGGCCATGTTGGGCGCTACAAAGAAGCCGGCGCCGACAACAAATCAGCCATTGGTCCCGCCTGTCTCGGTTGCGCCAATCGCCGTCGTGCCGACTAGCGTGAAAATCGAGGCGCCAAGGTTATTATTGAGGGTTTTTGGGCTTTTTGAACTTGTTTTCATCATAGGAGTTCTGATTTTCCACGTTTTACCTCAATTTTACGAAAAAAAAATCATTTTTTTTTTGAATTTTTCAGAAATTTTTTTTCAATTTTTTCGCATTTTTTTTCGAAAATTTCGCGCGCACAATAGAAAATTTAGATCTATAACCACATGATTACCAGTCTTTCAACTTCAAATTTCTGTTTTTCAGCAAAAAACGAACATACGAGGAGGATGAGTACGAGATCTTCAAGCAGAACAAACGAAACAAGAATTTCGCCAACGGAGACAGAACAACGAATGAGGATTTGGTGATGAATGGTGAGAAAATGACAACAGAAACGAAATTCCTTTCGAAATGAGCTTTCTGGACGCTATTTTCCCGGAAAGAGCTCATGATTATTTTGAAACATCTTGACACTACAATTTCATTTAAAATTGAGGTTCAAAATGCCAAAACACCCAATAAATGATCAAATATTCATGAAACAACGCGTTATTTGTTTCAGAAATGTGCGACACGTTGATCTGCGGACACTGCCGTTTCGTGACGAGCGACTATGAGGAGTTCAAAGATCATCGCATCGCCGGATGCAACAAGTGGAAGGATCCTGGTGAGTTTAGAAGGTCTAGAAAGGATCGAATTGACATTACCTACTTCCAGAAGAGCCAAGTCACAGTCTGAAGTGTGCCACGTGCAGCAGCACATTTCTCGGAGCCTGGGCCATGCTGGAACATCTCACCGAGTTCCATCGCATGCTTCTCTACACCGCGAAGCCACTTCCGGTCAGGAACTAGCTAGAGCTCCCCGATTTTCAACTTTTCCAATTTCCAGAGATCCGAACTTGTCGCAATGCGAGCCGCCAGATCCACGCCATCCTCGCAGACCTCCGAGATCCAGCCACCTGCAGGACTCCCAACCGGAACTTCCGCAGAATCGACACCGTCTTTCGCCGAACAACCGCCCGTCTATGGATCCAGCAACGGAACTCCACAGATCTAACAAGGACTCGAAAATGTCAAGAATACGAACTGTCTGAATCTCAAATTTTTTAACTTCAAAATGTGAATTTTACATTTATCTTATCTTATTTATTTGTCCCGTATTTTACTCTGTTCCCTTCCTTCTAATCTTTTGTGTCTGTGTCGTGTCGCTTAATGAAATTGCAAGTTTAGATATATAATTCATTGAAAAAAGGACAGAAAAAATTTATAAGAGAAACAAGAAAAAATATAAAGAAAAAAGATTGGAAAATTAGAAAAACGTCTATGATACAAGTGAAATTGGGAGATCTCATTGTCAGGGTGGTGGAAATGGAAATTTTTGAGATCTGATAAAGAGAAAAAACGGGAATTATACAACAAAATAGTACGGAGAATGGTTAAACGAACAACAGAAGTGTTATCATTGGAGCGCACTTCCTACAAACGTCAAAAAGTTGGTAGTTAGCGGGTCTCGCCACGAAATTGGTTTTTCGGTGTTTTCTCGATTCTGGACTGATTTTCATGAACTTTTTTGAAGAAAACTGATAGAAAGAAGGATTTGAAACCTAGAAACAGTTGATTCGATCAGAATTTCAGTTTTTTTCGTGAAAATCTTCCGATTTGTTTTTTTTTCCGAAATGTGTAACTCTGGTCAAATTAACTATCTCTAAGTTCCAAATCTCTTTTTCCATCCGTTTTTATTTGAAAAAGTCTGAGAAAATTGGTCCAGAACCCAAAAAATACCAGAAAACCAATTTCGTGTCGAGCCCCGTCAACTGACAATTTTTTGATCTTTGTATTCAGTGCAATAGAAATTTCGACAAAAATGAAAGGAGTTTGTAAAAGTAGATAATAGTCATTTAGGGGTGAATTTGAACATTATAAACATGAGAAATTTGGGGCTGTTTCAAGTCATCATTGGTTTGTCTTGATGCCGTCTCGTCTGAATCCGTCCTTTCCCTCCAGCGCTCTCTCCAGCACCTCTAGGCAGATCGTCGAGTCCTCGACTGAGCAGTGTCCTCCTGCTCCTTCCTCGTGGATTCTCTCTCCAAGAAAATGCCATGCGAGGCTTCGAAGCGATGGCATTTTTCCGTCATCGAACGGGAACAGGATCGCCGTGTCGATGACGTTCAGGTGCACCATTCTGAGGGCTTTCAAGTCGTTGCAAAGTCCATGGCCGATCAGGATGGATTGGGCATTGAGGTACAGGAACATTTCCGTGCGTACCTCATTCAAGCCTCTTGCACTCTCCACGTGCTCCATTCGGATTCCTGAGTACTCCGTGTTGAGGTGGACGATCCGGCCCTCTGGCTTGACGAATTCGTCGATCATCACCTGGCCTCGATGGTTCAGTAGTGAGATCCTTGCAGCTTCGAGTCCGTTTACCGTGTGTACCATCTCAATATCCAATGCGAAAACCTTTCTTGATCGGTAGTCTCCCAGTGACACTGGTTTCGGAGTTCGCACGAATTGATCCAGAGTGCTCTCAGATGGTTGGCGATGCACGTGGAAGTCGTTTTTGATGCATCCCTTGGAGGTTCCGGACACGGCTCCACAACACTGATAGCGAGGGAATCCATTTCTGGTCGTGATCTTTTGCGGATGGTACTGACACTTTGATGAGAAAAATGAGGTGGTGGCAAGTCGATTGAAAATCTTGGAGCATCTCGTGCACTTTCTGCTGTTATCTGGAAATGTTTTCGTTTTTAAACAATAGAAATTTGTTTTTAACACACCATTATCCGGCATGAAATCCCTCTGATTCCATTTGTCCTTTCTGTAGTTCGCTCGAGTGGTTTTTTCGTCGTCAAAGTAGACGAATCCGTTCTCTTTGAGCATCTCTTCAGGTATTACCAGGTCTCGGAGCAGATCGTAGAGTCGGTGCGGGCTGATGGATCGGAACACGTCGGATTCTGAAAGATTTGAATTTTTTCTGTTTTTGGGATGATTTTCTCTATCTTTATTGATGAAATTGATACAGATAGATGTTTGTAAGCTTTTTGCAGTTGGTCTCATCTAAATTTGTAAATTTTACTGTTTTTCAAAAAAAAAATTTTTTTATTTTTGAAAAATCACAAAATTCAAAAAAAAATTTGAATGAAAAACTGAAAAATTCAAGTAAATTCTGTTGTTTCTATGTTTCAAACGCCTATTTCTAACAGTTTTTATCAAAAAAAATTTAGAAAATCGGTGCAAAACCGAGAAAATACCAAAAAACCAATTTCGTGGCGAGACCCTTTATTGGAATTTTTCGACTTTTGTTGTAGTAAAATTTGTTGTTTTCAGTGTTCTGATCTTTATTTCTAGTTGTTTCTATTCGAAAAACTTCAGGAAAACCGAGCCAAAATTAGAAAAAACCGAAAAAAAAACGAACTGAATGTGAAAATTTTTTGCGTTTTTGGTCGATTTTTTTTTTTTAAATTTTGTCTTTTTCATTTCTTTTGACTTTAATTTTTGCCCTAAATCAAATTTCCCATACCTCGATTCCTCGAAGACGTTGTTGTTGTGCTGCTCGTCGGCGACCCTTCATCACTATCCATTTTTCCGAAAAATTTGAACTTTTTTTGAAAATCTAAAAATGAAGTTGAAAAATCTAAAGTCAATCAGGAATCGAAATAATCAATGAAAATCATCAAGTAAAACTCTCGAATTTCTACTTCAAAAATTAAAATTAAAAAAAAAAAATTGAAATTTTCAATCAAAACTCAGTTTATTTTATTGCCTACAGAGTTTTAAAAATTCAATAAATAGTTGGAAAAAAAAGGAATTTGAGATTTCAAGATAGAAAAGAGAAAATGTGGAAGAATAGACTGGAAAATAAATAAAATTGACGATAAAAACAAGATTTTCAATGTTTAGAATAGAATCCTCGAGTGATCACTGAATCTCTGGGTTGTAGGCCACTGCTTCTGGATCGTACTCGGTGGATTGGACTGAAGCTGGGGCATCTGGAAGAAAAATGGGATGAAATGGATTGATTCGAACTGGGTTAGACAGGTTTTGGGGTCCCAATAAGAGACCTACAGTACCCACTATCACATCAGTTTTCGCAATTTTCTCGATTTAGGACAGATTTTCTCGAATAGTTTTTATCAAGTTTGATAGAGAAGAGGATTCGGAACATATGAATAGTTGAATTTACCCAGATTTCCAAGTTCTTCATTGAGAACTATCTAATTTTCTAATTTTCCTGTCAGAAACACGAAATCTGAAAATTTTATATGAAAAACTCAATGACCCTGATCAAATTGACTGTTTCTTAGGCACCGAGTGCTTTTCTCAACTCAATCAGATTTTACAAAAAAGTTTGAGAGAATCAGTCGAAAACCGAGAAAACACCAGGAAATACAGCTCGCTTCCAGAACCATTTCATCAATCAAAACATACCAATCTCAATGCTCTGTTGTCCTTCTCCTTCTTCCTGGCCCTTTGCCTCCTCCTCCTCTTGTTGAGTCGTACTTCCATACACATAATCTCCAATATCCTCCTCATCATCATCTGGCGGCGGAGTCCGTGGTTCGGCGTACGGACGGTACTCTTGATAGTCCGAAGATGCTTTTTGTGGCTCTGATGGTTCTGAAACTAGTTTAGAGATGAAAACTAGTTTAAAATCGATGAAAAACGTACCCTGCTCAGTTTCCGAGTCCTGCGATGGATCTTGAGGGAAGAGCGGAGATCCGATAGTCTTCTCGGTCACCTGATCTTGCTCTTCTTCTTCATCTTCAACTTCCGCCTCTTCAGCCTCCATAGAAATAGCTACCTAAAAACAATGAGAAAACTATGAAAAATCTTTGTTTTTCAAAAAACTCACATGTCGCGGCGAATCTCCTCCATATCCCGGAATACTGTAGATTTCGATCAACGAGTCATCGCCTCCAGATAACAAGTGACGGCCAGTTGGCGAGAATGTGAGAGCGCAGATCTGTAAGATCTCTTTTTAAGGGTTTCTACATGGAAAATTCCAGAAAAACTGGTCCGAAATTGTCTAAATAGTTCAAAATCAAAGTTCTATCTAGTTTTTAGCGTGTTTTGATCGATAAAAAGCTCAAATACTCACCGTAGATGTGTGATCATTGACAACATTCATAATCGGAGTGGTCAGTTCAATGTGCCAGATGAAGATCTGTCCGGACATGGAAGAACTGGCGAATCGGGTTCCTCCAGACTTTGTATCGATGGCGAGGCCAGTGATGGGGGTGTCGTGGGCGGAGAAGACGCGGATGGCTTTTGTGGATCGGGCTGGGTCTGCTTCGTTGGCGCTGGAAAGAAGGAGAGTGTTTAGAGTACAGAATCTGATAAACTATGCGTTTGAAAACTTCAAATCATGATAAGGGAGCTTTTGGCTATTATCAAATTGAAAATGAGCGTTTTGAGTGGCGAAATCGGTATTCGCAGTTTTCTCGATTTCGGACATATTTTTTCAAATTTCACTTGTAAAATCTGATAGAGAAGAGAATTCGAAACCTATGAATAGTTGATTTTAACCAGATTTCTGAGTTTTTCATTGAGAACTATCTAATTTTCTAATTTTCCTGTCAGAAACACAAAATCTGAAATTTTTCTATGAAAAAACTCAAAGATTTCGGTCAGATTGACTATTTCGAGGCCAAAAACGTTCAAGAAAATCAGTCCGAAACCGATTTCGTGCCTCTAACAATGTAAGTAGGTCCAAAAGAACCACGGAACCCAGAAACCAAGTTGAAAAACGCAAAATCTGATGAAAAGACTCACAAATCCGTAAGCGAGTGCAGTTTGATAAGCCGATCATCACATCCACTCAAGAATCCTTGATCATCCGGCAAAAACTCAATCTTCCTGATCCTCATCGAATGAACCTCATACTTGTGATACGTCTTGAAAGTCTCCGCCAACATGATCTCTATGACTCCGTCGAGATGTCCGATTCCAATGTACTTTCCGTCTCGACTGTATCGAAGCACACTGACGTTGCGAGCGTGTTGTAGGGGCTCTTTCCGGGTGATTTCGGATGTGTCCATGTCATTGATAGTTCCCGTTGAGTAGGCGACAGTAACATAAGTCTTGTTCTTCGGATGACAGCTCACATGCACCGCGTCCAAGTAGTCGTTGGCGTAGAGCATTCCATCGATTTGATGGTCAATCTTGATTTCTCGAACCTGCGAGTCGATGCCGACGACGATGATGACTGGAAGGATCGGAGATAGGATTGCCAAGATGATTGCAACCAAAAACACTTACATGATCCATCGGCAGTGCACTCGGCGGCTTGCAGAGCATTCGGAAAAACTTCCAGATCTCCTTGGAACTTCAGCGTCACTGATTGGCTCTCGCGGTCTTCTTCTCTGGAACAGTGTTCTTCATTGACCGATATGGATATAGGCTTTTTATGTATAGCAAGGAGACCTTCAAAAAGATCTCCTGACCATTTCTAAACCCCCAAAACCCAAAAACGCATTTCAAAAAACTTACAGCGACCACATTTTGGCCGAGTCGTGTCCAATCGAAGTCACTCCGACGTTCACCCCGTCGTCACTGATCGCAGTCAGACTTATAATCGCTCGAGGATGAGCTGGAAATCGGGGTTTTCTTGTCAAAATGGTGAGAGAAAAGATGTTTCTTACCTTTCTCCAATTTTCCAGCAATCACCGCCTTGTCCTCCATAACGTCTTCTTCCATTAGTGAATCGTCCATCTAACGAACAAGTATAAGCATACCAAAAAGAGATAAAGAATTAGAAAGAAAACAAGATAAAAATCTGGATTAGTAACCAAAAAACAAATGGGAAAAGAAAATTTCAAATGTAAAGCGGAAAATCGGGAATTCATTGACATAAAAATAACCGGAAAGTCTAGATAATTTTCACACACAAAAAATAAATAAATAATACAAAATCATGAATCACAGACAATTTAGAGCAGGTTCTTGTCGTTTTTCCAGCAGGTGAGAAGATCCTCGACGGCCGAGTCATCGTAACGGTCGACGAATGAGCGAATGATTCCGGGGGTGTCGGAGGTGTATGTCGACAGGGAGACATCTCCATTAGCCTGCTCCTGCGTATTCGGCTGCACAAAGAGTCTTCTCGGCTTGCGTCTGGCGATGCACACGTTTCTCCACGCGATCTCCGCCTCTCCCACTGCTCCATAGCTCTCAAAGAGGGCACGTCCTCCCTCGAAGTCACCCAATGACTTGTAGGCTTGCAGCTTGCGGAGGAACTCGTTGACGGCCGGACGTCCAACCGAGTCAATCAGGTTGCGGTCGAGTTTGAAGTGAAGGTCTGAAAGAAGATCGTAAGATCCTTTAGGTGCTGATTCAATGGGTACCGGCTTTTCCGTCCTCTCCAACAGTGTTCTCAATCTTGACGAATCCTTTTCCAGCCTCCAAAACGACACGGGTGAGCACGTAGCGGGCGTAGCAATGAGCCTGTCCCCATTTCTTCTGCTCCGGGTTGTAGAACTCAAGAGCCATGAGTCCGGCACGAATCTCGCTGAGCCAGTTGACATACTTCACCTCTTGAGCCAGATCGCCTTCGTAGCCGAAGATTCTGAAGATTTGAAGGTTTCAGAACCAAAAACATTGAGAAAACTCACTTGAGAATATCCGAATCACAACAGAGCACATAACCAACAGCCTCTGCACGGCATTCCTCGTACGCGGAAGCGAGTGGACCGAATTTGGAGGACCAGGTCTCTCCTGGCTCGTACCACGACTCGACCTTTCCTCCGGTGAGCAGATTGGTGACCTTGGACGTGTCAAAGTTGAAGCTGCCATCTGCATTCTTCTGGAACAGCTTTCCGGATCCGTGGCCGAGCAGCTCGTGGAGTCCGACTTGAACTTCGAACGAGTCTTTGTGGTACTTGAACATCAGATCCTCATCCTCGTCATCCAGGAAGTTCATCTTTTGCTTGGGTTGCGCGGAGATCACATTTCCGAGCGAAACGTTCTTGAATCCCTCGTTTTGACGGATGTCATCGTCTGGATATCAAAATTGATAATTGAAAAGCTGGTTACGATCTAATCTAACACTCACAATTCGGGATATTGATTCCAGCGGGAATTCCACTGCTTCCAAACGCAATGACATCGAGAGAAGTGAAGTCGGGTCTCAGGAACGTGTCCTTCTCGTAGTCGGGCCCCCACGGCAATCTCTTCAAAATCTCCTCGGCGTTCTCGACGAGAGCTTGGAACTTCCGGGAGGTCTCCTTGTTGACAGCGGCCACGAATCCCTCGAATTCCGAACGGGTTCCAGCTGGATCACGGTAGTTCTCAATGAATCCAATGTAGCTCTCGACGGCCGGTCCAACGTCACGGATCCAGAAGCGGGAGCCGTCTTTGTGAAGGTTGATATCGCCGGTTTTGAAGTGTTCAATGTACTTTGCGAGCATCTGCTTCTGATTGTCGTTGGCGGCGACAGGGATTGCCTTCTGGAGCCACTCCTGAGTTCTCTTCATCAACGGCGAGTAGTCTCCCTTGACCAACTTGATCGTGACATCTTCAAACTGCACTTCCTCTGCCACATTTCCCTCATCTGACGACGCCAATTTCACGGTGAACGTGACTTTTCCGTCGGCGGCGACTTGTTTGAACAGACGAGAGTTCCACGATTCAATGTTCTTCTGCTTGAAGTATCTGTCGATCTTCTCCGCGTCGTCTTTGGTGACGTTGGCCGAGTGGTAGCAGGTGACGCCCTGGAATGAGAGCAAAATCAACAATTTTACTATCTCGGGAGGCTCCTTTCTCCTTATCACTATCATTTTCGATTCTTTTCACTTCGCCAGTCGATTTTCTTACCTTATCACCGAATCCCAACTGCAATTCGTTGTCTTTCAACGATCCGATCGTCTCCTCGACACTCTTCCACGTCTCCATCACTTTCACATCCTCTCCGACGGCCGACGCCTTCAGAAGATCTCCAATCTTCGATTCGGCGACTCCTGGGACGAATTTCGAGTCTCCGAAGCCCTTGTAGTTGCCGGAATTCGAGTAGAACGCCGCCGAGTACACCAGAAGCGCTTGCCATTCCGTGTCGCTGAATCCGACGGACAGGGCCTTGGCTGAAATGTTTCTTTGCAATATGAAAAAGAATCCCATTGACTCACCCTTGATCTGATCCAATGGTTCCGACTTGAAAAGTTTGTACAGCACGTAGAAGATGGCCGCCGATTCCGGAGACACTTGAAGAAACACGGCGAGGGCTCCGTCGAAAGAGGCCTTGGCCAGGAAGTGCGCATACTTCTTCTCGTCGGCCGTCAAGTTCTGGAAGGCTCCAGCGGCGTCGAGTTGGCAGACTGGGGTGTCATTGTGAATAATGTGTAGAGCACGTTGGGTGGGCATCGCGGAAGCTGAGAATCGGAAGTTGGAGGTGGAGATTGACCTGAAAACATCAAATTTAGCAAAAATTGGAAAGGTTTGTGATAGAAGTCAGAAAGTTCGGCATTTTAACAACCGAATAGACATCCCACAAGCACAATTGCCCCTGTCATATTAGAAAATCTATATCTGACCGGGGAGACGGCCCTTAGAATTCCCATGAGCGCAGTTAGACTAATTTTTTCAGAAAATCTATATCGAATCGCGGAGTAGACCCTCAGACATCCCACGAGCGCAGTTGGGTCTGTTTTCCTTAGAAAATCTATCCCACGGGCAAAGTTAGGCTAATTGCATTGAATGTCGACCGCAAAGAGATTTAAAACATAAAAAGACAAGCGCTGCTAGTAGAATAAACACGCGATTCAACTTTTCTGTCAAAAAAACTCTGAAATTTCAGCGAAAATCCCTCTCAAATCCTAAAAAACTAAAAAAAAACAATGACAAATTCGGATTTGAATGTTGCGCGTCATATCCGATGCCGCGCGGTCCGCAAACACCGCGTGTTGTTTTGCGGACTTTGTTTACGCGCAAATATTTTCCGGTTTTTGATGTGTTCTTTTCGCCGTTCAAACACCGTCTTTTTGCAGTTTTTCCATAACAAATCTTCACTTTTTCAGTCGAAAATGCTGCAAACTACCGCTCGCACCGTCGCCAAGCTCGTCCAGCCGGCTATTTCGGGGTAAGCCACGAAAAAAACTCTCGCAACTTGAAAACTTGAAATCTCCAAAATTCAGAGCCGCCGTGCGCTCCAAGCACACTCTCCCGGATCTCCCGTACGACTACGCTGATCTGGAGCCGGTGATCAGCCACGAGATCATGCAGCTTCATCATCAGAAGCACCACGCCACCTACGTCAACAATCTGAATCAGATTGAGGAGAAACTTCATGAGGCGGTTTCGAAGGGAAACGTGAAAGAGGCGATTGCTTTGCAGCCAGCGTTGAAGTTCAATGGCGGCGGACACATCAATCACTCGATCTTCTGGACCAATTTGGCTAAGGATGGAGGAGAGCCGTCGGCGGAGCTCATGGCTGCTATCAAGGTGGGTTTTGGACCAAAACTTTTTGTGTGAAAACCAAAAATGCGATGGGCAACGGCGATTGTTGACCGGGATTATAGCAAAACTGTTTGAATAAGCGGGTTAAACAGGAGAAATGACCGGAAAAAGTGTCAAGGGTCTATCCGACTGTTTCGGCGCGGTGAAAATTGAAAATGTCGCTCATATGTAGATCAAAATAAATCTTCGAATTCAGGCCGACTTCGGATCGCTCGACAACCTGCAAAAGCAGCTGTCCGCCTCCACCGTCGCCGTCCAGGGCTCCGGATGGGGTTGGCTCGGCTATTGCCCAAAGGGAAAGAAGCTGAAGGTGGCGACGTGCCCGAACCAGGACCCACTCGAGGCCACCACCGGACTCATCCCGCTCTTCGGAATCGACGTCTGGGAGCACGCCTACTATCTTCAGTACAAGAACGTCCGTCCGGATTATGTGAACGCGATTTGGAAGATCGCCAACTGGAAGAACGTCAGCGAGCGCTTCGCCAAGGCGCAGCAGTAGAAATCTGCGAATCGACTTTGACTTTTTGAATAGAAGTGTAGACAATGTTCTGTTTTTTTGTATTTATATACAAAACCGAATTTCCCGATTGATTTTGATTTTTTTTGTAAGTAAATAAATGAATAAAAACTTCCCGAAACGCTCTCCGGAGCATCATTGGAGCGAGGAGAAGACGCCGGCTCATGGTTTTCTAGGCTAATCGCGAAACTACCTGAAAAAATAAGAAAAAATGAGCAACTTCTGGAAAAAAAGAAAAAAATTGCAAAAAAAAAATTTTTTTTGAAAATTTTTTTCAAAAAATGTGCAAACACCATGTCATCTCACACAGTCTTACTGTAGTCTGCAAAAGCCAAATAAAAAGTAGAAATTCAACTTTCAACTCAAAATTCCAAATCAAAAGGCCACTTTTTATAAAAAATACAAATGATGTAAACACGAAAATAAGTACAAGTATCCGATGAATAAGGCGAAATTTCAAAAAAAACTCAATTTATTTACAAATTTTGAAGTTGATCCGTTGGATTTGAGGAGGAGGGTTCCATGTATAGACGACGTTCTTTCTGAAAACAAATTTGGATTGGAAAATTGATGGTTTTTAGAATTCGCAAGTCGAAACGAACCTGTGGTGGTGGAACGAAGGCGGAGCGATGATGGGGTTCTTGCTGGAAACAACGGGAATTAGAAATGACTCGAAACAGTTTTTCGCTGTTTTCTCGGTTTTGGACTGATTTTTTCAAATTTTTCTAATGAATTAGGATAGAATAGAAAATTTGAAACCGGTTGATAGTCAGTTCAACCAAAACTGTTCAGTTTTTCAGATGAAATTTTCAGATTTCGTGTTTTTGGCTTGTTAATCGGAAAAATCACAAAAATGAGCAAATCGCTATGAAAACTCAAAAATTCTGTTCGAATGAACTATTTCTAGGTTACAAATTCTGTTTTCTATCCTTTTTATCAGAAAAAATTCAAAAAATTAGGTCCAAAAACGAGAAAACAGAAAACAACCTATTTCGTGGCGAGAACCGCCGACTGCCCATTTTTTGGTGATTGCAGTAATAGAAATGACTCAAAAACTGTGTACTTTGTCCTTTTTTCATGACAAGACTCTAAAACTCACATTCCCGACATACGGCACGAAGCTGCTGTGATGGGAGTGATCTGCGAATGAGCGATGATCCGAATCGAAGAGAGATGGGGCGTCGGGGAGCAGATGGGAGACTCGGTCAACTGTCATTGGTGGGAAGGATTGGTGTGGTGGAGCTGCGGGGTTCTGGAAGGAAATTCCGTTTTAAACAGGGCTTCACGCAAAGTGGCACTCGGCGGGTATCGCCACGAATACATTACTCTAAAATTTCAGTTGTTTCTCTGCGTTGTACTCGATCACTTTTTGATACCTCTAACTGCAACCTTGATATCTCGAAAACCAGAAGAGCTATCGAGAATTTGTCAACTGCTAAAATGAAGCTCTGTTTATAAGAATCATTTTGTCAGTTGAACACTTTTTGATAGCTCTTATGGTTTCTGAGATATTTGGGTTACTGTAGAAGGTCACCTTCAAGTGGCACTCTGCGGGTCTCGCCACGAAACCGGTTTTTTTGCGGTTTTCTCGGTTTCAGACTGATTTTCTCAAACTCGTTTGATAACATCTGATAGAAAAAAAGATTCTGAACCTATGAATAGTTGATTTCACTCAGATTTCTAAGTTTTTCATTGAGAACTATCTAATTTTCTAATTTTCCTGTTAGAAACACAAAATCTGAAAATTTTCTATGAAAAACTCAGGGATTCTGGTCAAATTGACTATTTCTAGGCTCCAAATCCTGTTTTCTAACTGTTTTTATAAACAGAAACTTGAAAAACAGGTCAAAAATCGAGAAAAAACCAGAAACCCGATTTCGTGGCGAGACCCGCCGAGTTCACTTCCGGTGACCACTTTTTCGGAAGTTTTTTGTAAACTAACAAGAAAAATAGTATTGCGCTTTGATTCCTGTTATGAAACTCACAATAACATAAGAAGAAGTAGACGGGAAGACGTTTTGCATCAAGGTCAATTCTGGAGCGGCTCTCTGAAAAAAAAATGAAAGTTACAGTAAGCGGTTTTTCAGATTTTTCTCGTTTCTGGACTGATTTTCTTCAAAATTTGTTGGTAACATCAGATAGAGAAAAAGATTCGAAGCCCAGAAATAGTGAATTTGACCAGAATCATTGAGTTTTTTATGGGAATTTTTCAGATTTCGTGTTTTTGACTTTTTCTGGAAAATTACAAAAGTTGATAGTTCTCAATGAAATACTGCGAAATTTGGGTAAAATCAACTGTTCATAGGTTCAGAATCTTCTTCTCTATTAGATGTTATTAAAAAAATCTGAGAAAATCCATGCGAAATCGAGAAAACTGCAAAAAACCGATAACGTACCTTAGCACGCGGCACTACAATCGGTTGGAAAGAGTTTTCCTCAATTTCCACATGATTATCATTATTGTCCGATTGATCCAATTGCTGTTCCATTCCCATTTGACTGTCAGATGGTGCTGAATTCGAGGGACCTTGCGACTCAAGAAACGATAAACCAGTGTTGTCAAATTTCGAAGTGAATGTCAGTTCGCTTCGTTTATACTTTTTCGGTCGATTTCGCACTCGAAATCCATTAAATCGAATGTTATCCTCATCCAAATCCCGTTGTCTTTCCTCTTCTAGAATCTTCTCATCGGCTTTTTGAACTGTCATTGTGGTTTTTAGAAAGTCTCGAACAGACATTTCCGTTTCCAATTTGTCCGGGGAAACTGATTCGGCTCGATTTGGTGGAGAATGAGATGTCGAATGGGAGATGGGAATGTCCAGAGAAGAGGATTGGAGGAGTTGCGAGTAGAGTGGAAGGGGGTTGGGGATTTGATGAAGGGTCTGGAACTGTTTTGGGGTCAAAAAATTTTTTTTGAAATTTTTTTTTTGCTTTTGTTTAAAAAATTTTTCAAAGTTAGAATACAGTTCAGGTGTTGAAAATGTGTTTCATCGGCTCTGAAATGACCAAAAAATCAGAAATTTCATTTTAAAAAAACCAAAAAAAATCGCTAAAAAAATTTTTTCGAAATTTTTTTTTTGAAATTTGAAATTTTTCTAAAAGTTGGGAACTAGTGATTTAGAGTAAGTTTTAACGCATTTCAATGTTGAAAATGTGTTTTATCCGCTCTAAAGCAACCCGAAAATCAAGAATTTCATGAAAAAACAAAAAAAAATCGAAAAAAAAAATTTTTTTTTCTCAAGTTTTTTTTGGATTTTTTAAATTTGTGCAATACTTGTTTTTAGCGAGTTTTAGCTTATTTTTAAATTAAAAATGTTATATACCTTTTCTAAAACAGTCAGAAACCATCGATTTCGCAAAGAAAAATCTCAAAAAAATTTCAAAAAAATTTGACATTTTTTGAAAATTTTCGGATTTTCCAAAAACTGCGAAACCCTAACTTTTAGACAGTTTCCGCTCATTTTCACAATGAAAATTCCATTTTTATGCTTTCAAAACTGTCAAAAACCATACATTTTCAAAAAAAAAATTCCAAAAATCGAAAATGACAACTAGTTGCAACTCACTTGATGTAACACTCCATTCTGTCCGTTTTCCTCCTCAATTTCATTTTCCAATCGGTTTTCTTCAACGTTTGGGGTAGTGTTTTGTCTCTGAAAGTAAACAGAATCAATTTGCTAAAAATTGAGACGAAAAAAAAATTTTTTTTTTGAAAATTTTGGAAATTTTTTTTTTAATTTTCAAATTTTTCAGCAAACGTATCTCGGTTATTTTTCGAGATTTTGAGAAACTGTTAACTAACAAAATACTCCTTTTTTCATTCTCTATCTATTAAAACTACTTTCAAATCTAAAAACCCACTAAAAACTTCTCCACAATCAATTCATTGACACTCTGTTGACGACGAATGAAATTTGTCAAAGTTCCCGTTAAAAGATCCAATTTTCTCTCAATTTCCATTTGTTTCTCGTAATGTGGAGTCATAATCTCGTGAATCAACTCTCGTTTCTTTTCCTCATTTCCCGTGTTTTGTGTTGCCAATAAATCCAGAATTTGCAAAGGGTTCTGGAAAAATTTTCTTTTTTTTTTCATGAATTTTTTTTTGAAAATTTTTTAAAAACTCACTGTAAGTGCCTGATCTACTAAACCTGGTACAGTTGATGGAGCAGTCGAGTTGAAACTCATTTGATACTGAACAAGTGGATTTTTATTGAGTTAAGAACAAAAAAAACGTTGACTTACAATCGATTTTTCAGGAATTGGAAAATTCAACTGCGGATTCATCTCGAAGACTTGTAAATCCGTCATTTCCCGTTGAAAATATAGTACAAACAGGAAAAATTGATGGAGAATAAAGAGAATAATTGGTGTGGGTTTACGATAAACAAAGCGCGCCGAGGGGGCGGGGCGGAATTGTGGAGTGTCGACCTTTTGGGGTACTCTCTTGTTTCTCGAGATATCTCGGAAATGGTTGGAGATGGAGAAAAGTTGTCAACTAAGAAAATGTAGAGAAAGGTTTGAGCTATCAAATGATAACAATTTGATTAAGTGAAATCAATGTTTTTATCAATTTTTATGCATTGGAAAATCAGCATAATCGTGATCTTGATGATGAAGATGAATGTCCCTCTTGTTTCTCGAGATATCTCGAAAATGGTAAGAGATGGAGAAAAATTGTCAACTAAGAAAATGTAGAGGAAGGTGTGAGCTATCAGTTGATATAAAATACATCAGCTAAAATTAATGTTTTTATTGACTTCTACGCTCTGGAAAATCTTAAGATTGTCATATATTCAGTTCAGTTAAAACATTCAACAAGTACGCGACGTTTGAACATTGAAAAATTCATTCATTTTTGTGTCAGAATCTGTATTCAGCAAACCAATACCTTCTCTGGCAATCCTTAGAAACTCTTGCAAACACCAGAATCCAGCGCCTTTCCATTTAGGTGAACATCAGAAGCATCGAAGTGCATTTCATTTCAGCATGACAACTTCTGAAATCATTGGAATCCACTTCCTACTAGCTAAACTACTTTCCAAGGCATTCAAATCAACATTTCATTCAGCAAGATCAAAAAAAGCATCTGCATCTTCCTCTTGCCACCTCGGGAAGCTTCGGAAGCATCGGAATCCACCTCCTTTTTCCTTGAATATCATCCGATTCATGTGAACCGAGTCCCTTTCAGCTTGACGATCATCAAAAAGATTGAAGCCAACGTAGATCTAAATTGATTATCATCTAAAACATCGTAATCCAGTGTTTCCCATCTCGACG
Source organism: Caenorhabditis panamensis (assembly GCA_900883565.2). NCBI lineage: Eukaryota > Metazoa > Nematoda > Chromadorea > Rhabditida > Rhabditidae > Caenorhabditis > Caenorhabditis panamensis. Next base: position 100,239 of record LR538086.1, on the reverse strand, counting down.
AGCATCGGAACCACCCTAAGTACTCATCCATCTCTTGTCATCTCGGTGTATTTCAAAGGAAAATGTTTTCCGGGTAGCCAAATCCTTCTTCAAATTTCTTGAAAGAACTTGAAAGCCTCAGAATCCACCTCCTTCCATATCCGATGACCATCAGAAGCATCGGAATCATTGAAGGCGATGGAATCTATCGTTTTCCAGATCGAAAACCATTTGGAAGCTCATAATACACTTCTATCTACCTTGCTGACCATTCGAAGCATCTAAACTTACCTTTTTCTGCTCAGAAACCATCAAAAGGAGGGGAATCCACCTCCTTCAACATCGGATGATCATCAGAAGTGTCAGAACCCACCTCCTTCCATCTTGACAACCTTCAGAAGCATCAAAATCCACTTCTTTTCTGCTTGGCAATCCTTCTACAACTTGTTCGTTCTCTCTCACCTGTCTCATTGACTTTTCTTGAAGTCTGGTCAAAGCCAACAGCATTTGAAGTTGAAGATCCTCAAATCCGTCTCAAGGTTCAGAGGATTCAGTGTCCTGGATCCGAGAGCTGTTTCATTTGCTCAACTGAAAAGAGAAGACTACACGTGTTCACGTCAATAAACGTGATGTTCTTCTCAATAATCCCAATTCCAAATGTTTCACGTGCCACGTTTCTCTCTTGTTATCAGCAAAATCTCTCGGGAAATCTGCTCATTACTCGTATCTCTTGAATTCGAATCTCCTAGTTCATCGAATATCTAGTCAAAGTGAGTTTGAAAGTTTCTGAATGTTTCTAATCCGCTTCTATTCCAGTTTGCCAATATGGATACCACCAGTGAAATGGCTTCTCGTGTTCAGCAGCACAACGGTTTCTGCCAGAGTCTACACCCCTCGCCGGGAGGACCACGAGAGGAACGACCTCGTTACACGTTCTCCACGGCGTCGTCGAGAGCGCGTGCGGCTGCAAACAGGAGAACGATCTGGGATCGTATCAACCAACAACCGAGCAACGGGACGAACAGCGGTACCCATGGAGGACAAGAACGCCGTGTTGAGGCTGGAAACCACGGAGAGGCTGCTGCTCCCCGTAAAACCCGTGGCGTAAGTTTTCAATAGCCTCCTGACATATTTTCATATATGTGTTTCAGCCTGGCTTCTCCGATGAAGAAGACAAGGATCTGGTGCGCTGGCTGCTGAGCACAAAATTGGGAAGTACAACACACAAGGCCATCTGGAAAAAGTACAAGGATTCGAATAAGGCCTGCAACCGAACTATCAAAACTCTGGTAAACCGGTAAGTTGAATGAAGATTTCAAGAAGCACAATCATATATTTCAGCTGCTGTGACTACATTGTCCCATACGTCAGACAACTCCCACTTGCTCAAGAAAAGAGAACCCAGTTGGCACTAGTGATGGGAGCATCTTGGCAGGTGAATCCGACAATATCTAGCTTTACAGATTTTCCAGACTCTCTCAAACATTCTTCTTCTTACAGGCGGAACCAAAGAAGGCCAATGAATCGGTGCTCCCTTCGTGGTTTTCGGATATTGTCAACGAGTACTTCCCGACTTCCACCTACAAGAACGACGAGGACAAGAGACAGGAGGTTGTGGTGAAGGAGGAGCCGAACGACGACAATTCGGGCGTCGCTGTCTCCATCGCCTGCACCATTGGTCGTGAGAACACGCGAAAGAAGGAAAAGTCGCAGCGGAACGAGCGTGACAAGAAGTCGCAGAAAAGTCAGCATAAGAAGAAGGGACCTGCTCTGGCTGCTCCGGCTCCTGGGCCGATGACTCCGGTCTCTCCGGCTCTTCCGACGGGTGCTGGTGCTGGTGCCAGCAAAGAGAAGAGCAACAGAGGCAAGAAGGAGGGTTCTGCGAGAGCCAAGAAGACCGCCGAGAAACCCAACGAGGTAAATCATCCGGTAGAGACATAATTGAGATATTGAAAACTTTAGGCGACCTGCCAGTGCCAGAAAAAGTCGGATCCGCCAAAGGAGGATGCAGAGAAGCCGAAAGAGCCCGAGAAACCGGCTGAATCGGTCGCCAAGGTCATCATTGAGACGCCGATTTTGCTCAAGGAGTCCAGAGCCTAAAGAAGACAATCCAGAAAGATTCCTAAACTTGGAAAGTTGTGTTTGACCTTTGTAGTAAGCATAATATAGGTGTCATTGTCGAATAAAGATCGTCTTTTGTAATCTTCTTCCTTTTTCAAAAGCTTTGTGACAACAAAAGAAGACTTTCTCCTTCTGATACAACTTCTCTTCGTCGGTTTGGTCATTGCTGCGTCTCTTCCGAAGATGCTGATCAATTGGGGATGGAGTTTGAAGTGAAGAGACTCGTCTTTGGGTTGCTATAGAATCTCTCCGTCTAGATTCCAGACTCTCGGGTCTTTCTGATCAGAATCCGGTTGGTAGAACCATTTGGCCCCCTCTTTTGCAGAACACCTCAATCTTCAAATAGCTCAAATCGCCCTGAAACTAGAGTTTTTGTGAGCTTCTTTGTTCCATGTACTTCAGAAAGTATCTGAGATTGTTTATCAATAAGTTTTTCAATCAGAATCATCGTAGAAACAATACGAGAGACCCTGAAATGAGAGCGGTCTACAAGTGTGTGCAATGAACGAATCAGGCGCGGTTCGCTGTTTTTAGAATAAGACGATGACTTTTAAAGACTTTTTAGAAAAGAAAACAAGACAAAAAACACAAAACACAGGTGGCAGTAGTCGGCTAAATTGGTCAAAATGCATGGAAAAGTAGTTGGGGGAAAAGAGAGAAACAAGATTGTTTGGAAGCTACAAATCACTTGTAAACAATAGAAGACTTTCTCTTTTTGATGAAACTTCTCTTCGTCGGTTTAACCATTGCTGCGTCTCTTCCAAAGAAGCTGATCAATTGGGGATGGAGTTTGAAGTGAAGGGGCTCGTCTTCGGGTTGCTCTAGAATCTCTCCATCCAGATTCCAGACTCCCGGGTCTTTCTGATCGGAATCCGGTTGATAGGACCATTTGGTGACACGATAACAGTTGAGAGAGGGGTCCAATTGGTAGAGTTGCTTGCCGCCATACATGGCGACTTTGCGCATGAATTGCATGTTGTGGCAACGGGAGATTCGGGGGACAAGGGCCAGGTCGAGGGTTCCGTCACCGATTCCTGGAAGATAGAGATGGTTTGGGGATGTTATTTCAAGGTTGTTAGAACTGATTTAGGATCTCTGCAACTTGTTCAGGACCCCTTGAACTTGCTGCGCCCACAAAACCACACAAAACGCAAATTTTGACTAGCCATCGTTTTCGTCTTCATTTCGCTTGTTTTTGACCGTTTTTCTCAAACTTTTTTGTGAAAAACAATTGAAAACACAATTTTCTCAATGTTTTCACAAAAAAAATTTGAGAAAAATGGTCAGAAATTAGCGAAATAGAGGTGAAAACTATGAACCACTGAAATTCTCGTTTTGTGTGGCCGACGCAGGAAGCCGCGGCGGTCCACCGTTTTCTCCTTCATTTTGCTTATTTTTGACCGTTTTTTTCCAAATTTTTTTGTGAAAAACGATTGAAAACACAATTTTCTAATTGTTTTTACAAAAAAGTTTAGGAAAAATGGTTGAAAATGAGCAAAATAGGGGTGAAAACTGTGAACCGCTGAAACTTTCGTTTTGTGTGGCCGACGCAGTCCACCGTTTTTGCCTTCATTTTGCTAATTTTCAACCGTTTTCTCTAAACTTTTTTGTGAAAAACATTTCAAAACACAATTTTCTCAATGTTTTTGCAAAAAAGTTTAAGGAAAATGGTCGAAAATGAGCGAAATAAGGGCGAAAACTGTGAACCATTGAAACTTTTGTTTTCCCTACCAGTAAACGGCGCCAATCCATGAGGAGTAAACGGAGTGACCGTCGGGATCACACAACAAATAACATGAGTAAACTCTGCATGCCAGTGATAATCGTATTTCTCATTTCCTTGTGGATTCTTGCAAACCGGACATGGATCCAGACAAGGAGGCAGCTGGTCTTTCGGGTTGGTGCTTTCCTTATGAGACAGAGAAAACTGGACGAGGCCGCGATAGATTGGATGACGGATTGTGGTGCGGAGAGCTGGAATTTGAAGATTTTGAATCTAAAAAAAGCCAAGAAAGTCCAACTAACCACTCCACTGATACCTAACCGGTCCTAGACATCTATACTCTTCAGAATCTCTCAACACATCTCCAAGCCATCCGTAAGAAATGGCATTTGCCGAGATACGAAGCAACTTCTGATGCTGATGCACAGTGGCCACGTCGACATTGCACTCGGAACCAATGGCAATGTGAACTGCAGAAGTGGCATGATCGTTTGTCTCATGAACGGTGGAAACGATGGAGTTGGCTGATCCGGCGCCAATGATTCCGAAGCGAATGTGTGGAGTTACAAGGTGGGATGTGTTCGGGTCATCTATATTGCGACCGGCGTCGTTTTGAGTGCGGAGAAGGGCGCCGGAGAGGAGTTCGTTGAAGAGACCGTCACCGCCAACGGATACCTGGAATTGAGGGTCTTGAAAGAATGTTGATCACTTTTTTATACCTCTTACTGTATCCGAGATATCTCGGAAACCATTTTCTTATAGCTCTTATGGTTCTAGAGATATTTGGGTTACTGTAGAAGTTCAGTGAGACTCGGCGGGTCTCGCCAGAAAATCGGTTTTTTTGCAGTTTTCTCGATTCTGGACTGATTTTCTCAAACTTTTCTGACAAAATCTGATAGAAAACAGAATTCTGACGTTTCAGACATGAGGAAAATAGGTCGTTTAGATGAGTGCATGCTCAAGGAGAATGTCATATGAAACTGATCAAAGAGAAATGCGGAGCTGTGCCTGTGCGATTTTGAGGTTGTGCAAGCTTTGAAAATTCTATTTGCAGCTCCTGCAAGTCTGGCGTCAAGGCACCATCCCACTGGAACAAGAAGACTACCTAGACAGTCTAGCCGCCCAAATCAAAGTGCTCCGTAAAGCGGATTGGCAAGAAAGACACATTGCGAGACACTATGTGGGATTCGATTCGACTCTCCAAGGATGCTTTGCAGCATAATTTGCCGAAGTGAGCTTTCTGGGAAAAACTGAAGAACCATGAACAGCGAGAAAATCACCCAAAGCTCTATCCAAGTCCTCTTTTACAAAAAGACAAAAACTTTTGTCCAACCGAGGACCCCATCAAAGTCTTCAAACCTAGGAGCATTTGATGGGTGAAGTCTTCACAGCTAGAAGCCTTCAGGAACCCAGAGTCTTCAAAGCTAGAAGCAACTGGAGTTCCCAGGGTCCCAGGGTCTCCCCCAGGGAACCCGGAGTCTTCAAAGCTAGAAGCCCGGGTATTCCAAGGTCTTCAAAGCTAGAAGCCCTCGGTTACGCGTGCCGCAGGAATCGAACCTGACTGGTGCTAGGATTCGCGACTCCCAGCCACCCCTGTTAACCGTTAGGCTAATCGGGCACACGCGCGACCCTCCGCAAGGTGTCCCTTATATATTAGTGCCTCTGGGAAGTCATAGAGGCGCTGTAAAAGGGGGTGCTAATGGTGTATCGGTGCAAAAGGGAAACCCCGCCAAATTGTGGCCCGGGAGGTGTCGGCTGCATAAAAGTAAGTGTGACGTAGCGAAGAGACTGCAACTCCCAAACGAAATCTCAAAATTTTTAATGAAAAACTCAATGATTCTGGTCGAATTGACTATGTCTAGGTTTCAAATCCTTTTTTCTATCAGATGTCATCAAAAACTTGTAAAAAAACCAGTCCAAACCCGAGAAAAAACCAGAAAACCGAGACACCTACCAATCCATCCAACGCCGTCCATTGCTCCGGTGGCATTTCCACGATAAAATCCCTTGCATGATTGGCTCTTTCCGTCAACATCACCTTGTATCGAAGTCCTGGAGTCAACCAGAAAAATGCTTCTACCTAAAAACAAAATTTCATTGGTTTTAATTTAACCCATCTAAAACTCACATTATCCTTGAAAATCTTCTGTGCCTTTCCTTTCCCTCCAAATGGATTGATAAAGATGATAATGTTTTTCGGTCGATTTTTGATCCTTCGAAGAGTCGTATCTATCAGAGAATGCCAGTAATCCCTTTCACTAGTCGTGTAAAACACGACGGGAATCTGTTTTAGACGCCACTTTTTCTTGTCCTTTTTGAAGACAAAGTTGAAGAAGAGCGTCTTGTCGGAGGTGACGGGTTTCTGGAAAAAAAAGTGATTTTGGGACTTAAAATAGCTTAAAATGCTACTTACAGTAGGAATAATTGGTACTCCACTCTTGATTTTCAATGGGAAACATGTAGTGGAAAGGAGCTCGTCGAGACGGTAGACTATGAGGTGTTTTGAGGAGCCACTGAAAACAAGGCATAACTTGGCTTAAAAGGCTTAGTTTGAGCTGATTTTTTGATATTTTGTAGTTAAAGGACTAAATAAAATATGTGTCAAATTTCAAAACACCATCTCAAAAATTGAATGAGTTACGTCATCTCAAAGTTGACCAATTTTTCACTTTTTCAAAAAGTGACAGTTTCGAAACTTGCGTTTTTCAGTGAAATTTTTTGAACTCTGATTTTTTCTTCAAGTTGTTTCAGAGGTTTTAAACTATGCTCTATCTGATAATAACATTTTCAATCTCCCCCACTCACTCCAACAGCCGAAACTCGAAAACATTGTGATCCCGATCAAAAATGATCCGATGCTCCTTGGCATGTGGAGATTGTACATTAGCAATCAAATGACCACTTTCTCCACTGATTCGACTTCTTGAGGAGAATGGGACAGTGTCTACGGAGTCACCTGGAACACGGAACATTGAAAAAAAACAGGAAAAATGAGTTTGGTACGATGCTCCGAAATAACGGGGTTGGTTGGCTTGCGATTTTGGGTTACTGTATTTGAGGCTGATTTTGAGCGGGTTAGGGCCGATTTTCTTGGGGCTTTTTGTGAGAAATTGATAGAAATAGAGTTGAAAAATTTATTTCTGGCAATTTTTGATAAAAAAAATTCAAGAAAATCGGTCAAGAGCGTTTGGCAAAGTAGCCATCATTTGGCGAGTTTCGTCAAAAAATCGGTTTTTTGTTGTTTCGATTTTTTGATATTCTAGACGATTTTCTTGGGGTTTTCTGTTGACAAATAATAGAAATAGAAATAGGAAACCTATTTCTATCAATTTTCAACAAAAAAAATCACGAAAATCGGTGCAAAGTGCTTGGCAAAGTAGCTGCTAGTTAGACGGCAACACCACAATATCGGTTGCTAGATGTTCGCATTTTTCGAGTTTTCATACCGATTTTTTTGCTTTTTTCTGTCAAAAATTAATAGAAATAGGATGTTTCAACCTATTTCTATTAGTTTTCTCCCAAAAAACCCATGGAAAATCGCTCCAGAACCTCTCAAAACCCCTCAAAAATCACTCACCTTTGACAGGCTCCACCGGCACAATTGTCACGTGTTGCTGTTGTTCTTTCGCTTTTTTCACACTTGGCATGTCTAAAAAAACAAAAATAACACTATAAAAGAGCTGAAAAAGAAGAAATTGAACAAGAAAAATGTGGAAAAAAGCGGGGAGAGATGGGAAATTGGGTGAAATTGAGAAGTTATCGAATTTAAAATTCATTGAATTTTTAACTATTTTCTTCTTCTTTTTCAGTTTTTTTGCTGTTTTCTACACTGTTTTTCTTTTTTTTTTTCTTCGCTAAATAGATTCTAATCGGGATGGTATTCAAATTGAACATTTGGCGGGAATTTCAAAGTTTCAAAATTTTCGAAAAACTTCAACATTTTCAAAACGTGCGCGGGAACAAGCCACGCTTAATCAGAGTCAATAGACTCTTGTCTACTTGAAAAAGACAAAAAAACGAGAAAAAAAGGGGAAAAACCACCCACAAACAGAGAAAAAAACGGCGAAACGACGGCAGAAAAACAGTGTAAAACGGAGTGAGAAAGACGCAGAGAAATGGAGAAAAACGGCAGGTGGACAACAAAAAACGTGGTGGGAATGAGGGGAATAACTGTTTTGTACTAAGAAGAGGAAGTGCGCTTCTTTGGGAATTGCTGGAAATTCTCAATGGAGCGGGTTTGCAATGATGGCTCACAGTTTGGTGGGTCTCGTCAAGAAGTTGATTTTTAGGCTGTTTTGACAGGATTTTCTTGAAGTTTTCTGCTAAAAATCAATAAAAGAAGGTTCAAAAACTCTAATTCAATTATTTTTGTCAGAAAAATTCAGAAAAAATTGGTTCAAAACGCTTCGCGAAGTAGCTGAAAATTGGTAGGTCTGGCCTCATTGTTGGTTTTGTGAGAGCTTGAATTTCCTTTGTTTTGATCCAATTGTTTTGTACTTTTTTGTTGAAAATTAATAGAAAAGCATTCAAAACTCTATTTTAATCAACTTTAATAAAAAAAACATGCAAGAAAAACGCTTTGTAAAGTAGTTGAAAATTGGCGTGTCTCGAAACATGGCTGGATTTTTAGGACTTGAATTTTTTGAGTTTTTGATAGATTTTCTTTAACTTTTTTGTGGGAAATTTATAGAAAAAGGTTTCAGAACTTTAATTATGTTTGTTTTTATCTGAAAAAAGCAAGAAAATTGGTTCAAAACGCGTTGCAAAGTAGTTGAAAATTGATGTACCTCGCAAAAAATTAGTTTTTTGGGGCTTGATTTTCCTCTGTTTTAAACCGATTTTCTTTATTTTTTTTGCTGAAATCTGATGGAAAAACGTTCATTCACTTTATTTCCACTAATTTTCAGTAGAAAAGCCCGAGAAAAACTGTCCAAACCTCATAAAATCCAGCGAACCTTATCGGCCAAATTCGCGATCAAGCCCGCAAACAGTTGGTTGTTTAGAGAGGGTTTTGAGCGGGTTTTGAACGATTTTTTAAAATTTTTTTGCTGAAAACAAATAGAAAAAGGTTTTAAAATCCTATTTCTAACATTTTCTCCCCAAAAATTTGGAGAAAATCGGTCCAAAATAACCCACAAACGGTCAGCTTCCTTGGACAAGGAAGCGCGCTCTATTGAGAACAACACATTGGTTTTTATGAACTACCTAGCCCTTAAAACATAGAAATAAGTAAAAAATAGGCATATACAACTCTCTAGAGTCTTATAACAGTTGTTTTTCAAGCCAAAACGGAAAGGAATCGTGGTTACGCTTCGCCTCTATCAATCGTCCCCCACCTCCACCGAAATGTGTTTATTGTGGTTGAAAAGAACCGGTTAGTTGGGCAGGAATTGATGACACAGACAATGTTGAAATAGGGGAATCAACAGGTGAACTTGGAAAGTATCGATTTCCATGGGAAAACTGCGTATTTTCATGAAAATTTCATATGGAAAATGCAAAAAAAAAGAAGAACGCATAAAAAGACGGACGCAAGAAGAAAAAAAACATAGAGTGTCTTTTTTTCTCTTTTTTCTCGTTTTCCGGGTCTCTTTCGTTTTATTTTATTGCATTTTCAAGTGAACCCCACCATGCTGGCACCATATGGTGTTGGAAAATGAGAAAAAGAAGGAGAAAAAGAGGGAAGAAAACATGGAAAACAACAGGAAGTGCGCTGTGTGAGCAGGAAGAGGGGAATTGGCATAGTTAGGGTTAGAATAGGGTTAGGGGTTTTGAACTATGCTCTATCGAATGCTACAAGTCTTATTTCCCTTGTTTCCATTCGAAAAACTGGAAATCAAAGAGATTATGGTTCTTGTCGAGCAATGCTCCTTGGCGGTTGGAAATTGACCATCAAATGACAAATTTCTTCACTAATTTGGTTTTTCAAGAAAGAAAAGACAGAATAGACAATCAATGGAGTCATCTAGAACAGATCTTCCCTGAAAAAACCGGAAAATTCGGTTGCTACGATGCTCCAAAATAACGGTGAAGGTTGGCTCGCGCCATTTGGGTTACTGTATTTTAGACCTCGTTTTTAGCGGTTTTGAACCGATTTTCTTGAACTTTTTTGTGAGAAATTGATAGAAACAGGTTAAATTAACATATTTCTACTTGTTTTCAACAGGAAAACTCAAGAAAATCGGTCCAGAGTGCATGGCAAAGTTGGTCTATCTCGTCGCCTCCTGCACTAAATTGGTGTCTTGGTGTTTTGGATTTCTCGGGGTTCTAGATCGACTTTCTCGTAGTTTTTTGTGAGAAAATGATAGAAATACAATGTTTAAACCTATTTCAATTAGTTTTGAGCCCAAAATTTCAAGAAAAACAGTCCAAAATCGCCCAAGATTGAAGGTCATCGAACAAGCCTCTGTGAAGCAGCACTGAAACTTTGAAGGTCGTCTTTTTGATTAGAATCTCAACAAATCAAAGCCATTTTTAGTTTGTAACACCTGTTTGTCTTGTTAGATAGTACTAGCACTCCGTGGCAAGACCCATTTCCTCTAAAACTCTCTGGAAAAGTTGTTCAAAGCCATCAAGTCCAAGTCCACTTCAAGCCTTAACAGAACGCCCTGTATCTCAGCGGAAAATGCTTGAATCAAAAAGTTGTCAACTACAAAAAGATAGCCCATTTTAAGACAAACAATTCGTTAAATGACAACTTTTTTCTATCTCTTATGGTTTCAGAGATACACGCGTTTCTGCAAAACCTACCCATTGGCTACCGTACCCTCACTTTGAAGGCGCAGCATTCAACTTAAAACAGTTTCTTTGTGTTGCAAGATCCTCAAAATCCTTTGAGTAACAAACTGTTAACTCACAAATCAACCTAGAGATAATCTAAACAAAAAACCGAGGCCCCAAAAAAAGTCACGGAACACGTCTACAAAAATTTTCAACGTGACATCAGCCCAAACCGTGCTTGTTCTTATTGTGATTCTGTTCCCCGTCATTCATACGTTTCACACAAGGAAGCTTCCCGAGAAATGCCCGCCTTTACGATGACTCTGACCCTTCCAAAGGGCTTCAATGAGAAAAACTGCTCGATGGGCAAGGTTCATTTCGGGATCGGGTGGTGAGTTAGGTTTTCGAAAACTATTCAAACAATACCTTTTTAAGGTTTTTTTCCGCTTGGAAGTACTCTTACGGTTACGACATCGGATTCGCCTACGAGGAAGACAGATTCAATGATGTTTGGAGGACTTTCGGAGTTGACTACAATGTGAAGGCGTTTCTGATGTTCGGAGAGGAGAGAATCTCGATTGGAGCGAAGACTCAGAAGATGTTCAAGACGGAAACAGTGTACTTCCCTCTCTCGGACGATGTGAAGAGCCGTTTGGATGCACATCTCGTCGGAGACAATGCCGTCGTCATGGTGGAGGTGAAGATCGAGAAGACGATTGGAGTGCGTCAAATGGATCTGGAAAACTTCGCAGTTCCCAAGCTCGGATGGACGGATGTGATTCTGGAAGTCGGTGGAAAGTTGTTCCACGTGAACAAGATGGTACACGCGGTTTACAAACAGTTTTGCAACTTGTTTTTCAGACTCTCAGCAACGCTTCTCCAGTCTTCGACGCCATGCTCAACGGAAACTTCATCGAGGCCACAGCCGACGTCGTCATCATCAGAGACGCTGATCCCGATGTGTTCGAGACATTCCTTCAGCTCGCGCACCACTGTACTCCGCATATCGAAGGTTTGTTCACTTTTCTTTTATCCGTCAATCGGTGCCCTCGAGTCCTTGGTGGCGGCGGCCTGCTCGACTCACAGTTTTCACCTTCATTTCGCTCATTTTTGAGCATTTTTCAGTAACTTTTTTTTAAAAACGTCTAGACAATTGTGTTTTCAAATGTTTTAAACAGAAAAGTTTGGAAAAAACAGTCGAAAATGGGCGAAATAAGGACCAAAACGGTGGACTGCCGCGGCGGCTGCGCCCTCTGCCACACAAAACGAACATTTCAGTGGTTCACAGTTTTCGCTCTAATTTCGCTCGTTTTTTACCATTTTTCAGAAACTTTTTTGTAAAAACAATCAGACAACTGTGTTTTCAAATGTTTATCACAAAAAAATTTGGAAAAAACGGTCAAAAACAAGCGAAATTAAGGCGAAAACTGTACACCGCGCCGGCCGCCGCCGGCATGGACTCGAGGGCACCGTTTTCGCCTCTATTTTGCTCATTTTCGACCTTTTTTCTCGAACTTTTTTGTGAAAAACATTGGGAAACACAATTTTCTAGATGTTTTTACAGAAAAGTTTGAGAAAAATGGTTCAAAGTGAGCAAAATAAGGGGGAAAACTGTGAATCACTGAAATTTTGGTATTGTGTGGCGGAGGGCGCACTGATAGACAATATCTTCTTCATTTCACTCCGAAACATTTCAGAAGTCGACATTCCGATGGTTCTCGAGCTGGGAGATCGATTCTATGTGGAACACGTCAAAACAGTCTGCGAGCATCGTCTGATGAACGGCTTCCCCAATTCACAGGAGAAACTGGAGAACGCGGAAAAGTTGGGATTCGAGGAGTTGATGAAGGTGGAGATTCGCCAGATCTCAGAAGTTCGACAAATGGACGCACTGGAGTACTCGTCGTTCGGTCCCATCGTCAATGAGGCTCTTTTCGTGAGAGGATTGGAACTAGATGCGAAGAGAAGTCAGAGCTGTGTGCAGATCATTGGGATTCAGCAGGACCACTACAGTTTGGAAGTCGACAAGTACACGACGGTTGGAATGTTGGCTCGGGAGGTGGCGATGGTGGAGGGCAATCCGTTGGAACGCCAATGTCTCCAACTTGACGACCAACTCATGGAATGTACGGATCTTCTGTCGGAATACAACCTTGAAGACTTCTCGAGAATCAAGTCCGTCCTTGTCGATGCCGATTGAAGTGCTCGAACCGTCTCACCAACTCGCAAGGAATGTTCCTGAACTCTTTCCCCTCCTTTTCTGGCAACTTCTTGTAACTCTAAACTCTTCATGATGCATTGATCCGATAAATACATTCTACGTGATTGGTTTTTTGCAGTTTTCTCGAATTCGAACCGATTTTCTTAAATTTTCTTGATCAAAACGGATAAAGAAAGAAATTAGAAGCCTAGAAACACCCAACTTGAGCAGACTCATTGAGTTTTTCATGGAGAACTAACAAATGTTGTAGTTCGTAATTTTCTCGCCAAAACACGAAATCTGCAACTTTTTTTTCACGAAAAACTCAATAATTCTGTTCAAATCGACTATATATAGGCTTCAATACCTATTTTAGATTTAATCAACAAAGTTCAAAAAAACCAGTCCAAAATCGAAAAAACTGCGAAAAACAACTCGGCGGGTCTCGCCACGAAATCGGTTTTTTTTCAGTTTTCTCGATTCTAGACCGACTTTTTCAATGGTTTTTTTACAGAAATCAATAGAAAAAATAATTTTGAACCTAGATATAGTTGATTTCACCCAGATTTCGAAGTTTTTCATTGAGAACTATCAACTTTTGTACTTTGTAAAAACACCAATTTCGTGCAGGAGGCGACGAGATCAACCAACTTTGCCATGCGCTCAGAACCGATTTCCTTGAGTTTTTCAGTTCAAAACAAGTAGAAATAGGTTTATCTAATCTATTTCAATCAATTTTTTCCAAAAAACGGGGAGAAAATTGGTCAAAAACCGCTCAAAACACGACTCAAAGTACAGTAATCCAAAAGGCGCAAGCCAACCTTCACCGTTGTTTCGGAGCATCGTACCAACCGAATTTTCTTCTATTTTTCAAGTAATTTCTGTTTTAGGAGACTCCATAAACTGTTTATTCTGTCTTTTCTTCATCGAGAAGCCGAATTATGAAGAAATTTGTCGTTTGATTGCGAACTTTCTCGAAATGTCACCGTATCTTCGATTTCCGGTTGTTGAAGTAAAACGGGAGAGATGAGATTATTCTTGAAAATTTTATTGGTTAGAAATGGGATTCGAGACAGGCCAAGTAATATTACAATGAATAAGCGAAGAGAAAAATGATAGAAAAGGGTAAATCGACAAGTTCAAGTTCAATCCGCCAACACCGACTCGATAGTGCCATGAATGTTGTACTGCGACAATCTTTTCGAGCCATCCAACAACTCCCCATGATACTTGAGACGTTGGAGTCCCACCGGGTTGCGCTCGATACTGGCGGCTTTTTGGACAAGCGATTCCACGGAATCATTATTCCAGAGAGTCACGGTGTAGACCACCCCTCGAAGACTTTTGATGGAGAAGTGAGCGTTTCGGCGCTCTTGGTCCAGCTCCAGCATTCGGGCGAATAGAGCGTCTTGGGTTTTCGGCGACAGGGAGCTCCAAGTGTCTTTGAAAGTCTCCAGATGTTTAATGGAGGTGACGTTTTGGTTGATCAAGTACGAGCGAAGCTCTTCAAAGTCGAATCTATCCGCAATCTCCATCAGTTCCTTCAGTTTTTCTTCAGGCGAATCCATCAATGACAGCTGACACGCCTCTCTGACACGCCCGATCTCGAATCGATCCTCCAGTTTCATCAGGTCTTCGATGTCGTTTTCTGAAGTTTTCAAGTTGAAAATCGGTGCCCTCGAGTCAGTGGCGGCGGCGGCCTGCGCGGTTCACAGTTTTTACACTCATTTCGCTCATTTTCGACCGTTTTTAAGAAATTTTTTTGTGAAAACGTCTAGAAAATGGTGTTTTTAAATGTGTTTTAACAAAAAAGTTTGAGAAAAATTGTCGAAAACAAGCAAAATAAAGGCAAAAACGAGGTCCTCGAGTCCGTTGCCGCGGCGGCGTGCGCCCTCGGCCACACAAAACGAAAATTTCGGCGGATCACAGTTTTCACCTTCATTTTGCTTATTTTCGACTTTTTGACAGAAACTTTTCTGTGAAAACATTCAGACAATTGTGTTTTCAAATGTGTTTCACAAAAAAGTTTGAGAAAAATCGTCAAAAACAAACAAAATGATAGCGAAAACGGCGCTTTGCAGATACACAAAAATGGCGTCGCGTACTGTTTTTGACGTTATTTTGGCCATTTTTGACCATTTTTTAAAATTTTTTTGCAGAAATCTTGAGAAAGCACAATTTTCTTGATGTTTTCACAAAAAAAATTAGGAAGAATCGTCGAAAAGAAGCGAAATAAAGGCGAAAACTGTACAGCACTGAATTTTATGTTTTGTGTGGCCGCGTCCTGTTTTCGCAATCTTTTTGCCCATTTTTGACCTTTTTTCTCAAGCTTTTTTGTAAAAACGTATAGAAAATTGTGTTTTTGATTGTTTTTCACAAAAAAGTTTGAGAAAAATTGTCGAAAATTAGCGAAATAAAGGCGAAAACGTAGCCGCAGCCACGGACCGATTGACGAACAGACGATACCTTGAAGATGAGGATGCCGGCGGTGGGCCAATTGGAGGAAGATTTCGAAGGCTTCCGGAGTAGTGTCATCGATGGTCAAGACGGCAAAGTCCTTGTTCTCAGCGATGAAGATGGCCAGCTTCGGAGAGGAACGGCAGAGCGTCTAAATTGCTTTGATTTCGATTTGAATTCTTGAATTCAACTCACTCTCTCATTGACGTGAAATTCCTTGTCGTCGACCTTGATACACAAGGTAGTCCATCCAGGTTTCGGGGAAAAGTCGACGAGTGAGCAGCTCTTCGTCCCAACGCACTTCGAAATCTCCACTTCCGACTCGAGGCGAACTTCTTCGTGTTCCAGATGGCTTCGCAGACTCTCCGTCAGTGTATCCGGCAACTGGTTGTACACGTAGTTGTTGTAGGTCCCAAACTCTTGCGTTTCCTTCGGTCCAATCGACACACGTTCGCCTCCCAAGACCAGGAAGAACTCCACTGCAGCATACACGCACCATGTGCCTTCCAAAACTTCCAGCGGATCTTCATGACAGACGATGTCAACTTCTGGTTTGTCCAGACTCATATCGATTTTGAGAATCCTAAAGAAACAGTGAGGAACTCGAAAAAGTATGGATTTTTACCAGGGGATTCCAAAAATCGTCTGCTTCACCGAGTGCACGTGATTCTCGGCGTCCTTTGGCAAGACAAGCGCCATCACAAAGTTCTTCGGGTACGTCGACATCGCAGAAGCAGGAAGGAATGAATAGAGAGGAAAGATTGAGAGAAGGAATGGAACATCCACGTTCATTACTGCGGTCACGCGAAATGGCACTGGGAGGGTGTCACCGCGAAATTGGTTTCCTGGAGTTTTCTCGATTTTGGACCGGTTTTTTGAAATTTTGTTGATAAAATCTGCTAGAGAAGAAGATTCAAAGCTTAAAAATAGTCAATTCGATCGACCAGAATAATTGAGTTTTTCACAGAAAACTTTCAGATTTCGTGGTTTTGACAAGAAAATATAGTTTTTTTGCAAGAAAATTATAGGAATAGAAGGTGTAAACCTATTTCTATCAGTTTCAAGCCCAAAATTCCAAGAAAAGCAGTCCAAAATCGCTCAAGATTGAAGGTCATCGAACAAGCTTCTGTGAAGCAGCACTCAAACTTTGAAGGTCGTTTTTTCGATAAGAGTCTTGACAAATTTAAGTAATTTTGAAGCTTCCAATATCTGTTAGTCTTATTAGATAGTACTAGCATTCCGTGGCAAGACCCATTTACTCTAAAACCCCCTGAAAATGTTGTTCATATCCTTCAAGTCCAAGTTAAGAAACAGCCTTAACAAAACGCCCTATATCTCAGCGAAAAACAATTGAATCAAAAAGTTGTCAACTACAAAAAGATAGCCCATTTTTAGACAAACAATTTGTTAGTTGACAACTTGTTTCTATCTCTCATGGTTTCAGAGATACAAGCGTTTCTGCAAGACGTACCCTTTTGCTACCGTACCCCAAGTTTAAAGGCGCAGCATTCGACTGGAAAAAGTTTATTTTTGGGTTGTTTTTGTTGCAAGATCCTCAAAATCCGTCTAGTAATAAGGGCAAGCTCAGATTTGTCTATAAATAGCTTAAAATAACACTTCAAATGTCGTAAAATCCTTCAAATCCCCAAATCCCTCGGTTGTATGTATATGCATGATAATCCCTCCTCCTCTATCACCTTATCACTCGCAGAATCTCAAAAATAGCTTCTCCCATTGGTCAACAACACTCTGAGAGTGTCCTTTATCACTCATTGCCCTCTTTCACGTGATTCCGAACCCCTCAGCCAACCAGTTCCCTTCCTCACCGACCGAAAGCTAGAGACGCAGAGTGTGACGTCATGTCTGCGTCTCTCGCCGCCGCACACTCTCTCGTCTCTATTGATTTCTGTTTCCGTCACTTCTAGCCTTCCTTCTGCCCACTTTCTCGCACTTTATCTCTCGTTTCTCTGCGTTTCTATCCCTTCTATTGGAACTTTGTCTCTTTTTCCTCCTTTGCATCCAAAGAGAACAACGAAATTTGTTATTTTCAGATAGATATTTGTACATATTTCGCCTTCTCTCGTTTCTCTCTGCTTTGTTGGGGTGTATAGGAGAATAGGAAAGAAAACAATGCGATTTCCCGCATTATTAGTTGTTTGGTGGTTTGTTTAGAAGAATTGATAAGGCGTAGAGCGTAGAAAAGTGTACTTTTTCGGGTCTTGCAGGGAAATTGAAAATTTTGAGTTTTAAGGGGTAATCTTAGAGTTTTAAGCTGTTTTGGAGCTAGTTTAAGTTTAAATTGATAAAAATTAAACTTTGAAACAGTTTTATTCAAAAATCTCGAAAAAAAAATTAAAATTTGAAAAAAATATTTTTTTTTCAAAAATTTCCAAAAACTTTTTTTTTGCTTGTTGACTCATTTTCTTAAATAGTTTTTCTCGTCTAATTTGTTATATTTCTTATAATTTTCTCAAAATTGCCCTCAATTTCCCAAAATTTCGAATCCTGAAACCTGAATTTCTCAAAAATTTGAACTTTTGGGTCTCGCTGCGAAACTCGTTTTTTGTCATTTTTCCAGGTAGTGTTTTTTCTTGTATTTCAAAGCTAAAATTAATAAAATGAAGAAGTAGAGCCAATTTTTATCAAGTTTCCTTCAAAAAAATTTAAAAAAAATTTTTTTGAAATTTTTTTTTCAAAATTTCCCGTGATTTTACCAGGTCTATAGCTAATTTTTTTTTATCATTTTCTTCTCTTTTATCAATCTCTCATCCCTCTCCCACTCTAATAACCCAAATTTTCCAGGATGTCATCAGACGACGATCCTCCCTCTCCATTCTCGCGTCCGTCCACTTCGACGTGTACTTTGACGTGTGATGCCACGTGTGACTTCACATCAATCTCCATCTCCACAATCATCCTCTCGCTCGATTTCGACAAATTATCACTGGATCCCGAGCTCCTCGAAGGCCGTTATCAAAAGAACTCACCACCTGGTCCGCAATCACCGACTCGGGTTACGGTAGGCACAATGCACAAGACCCTACGACAACTTGCACACTTTGCCTTCTTTCAGAATATGCCGCCGACGGACAAAAAACCCGATTTCTACCGAACGCCGACGCATCGGAGCGGCAGATTTCAGCCGTATGAGGTGCCCTTCAATCTTAGGTATGTCTTAAAATCAAAAAGTTGATGAAAAACTGTAAATTTAGACGCCGCCGAAAGCGCACCAACTCGTCGAGTTCGAAACTGACAGACATGGACGTGCTGCGGAAGATAAAGCTGAAAGGAGACGTCGAGGCGCTGCGCATGTGCATTTTTGATAAGTGAGTGGTGAAAAATGACAAAAATTGGAGGAAAAAATGCCGGGGTTCGAGAAAAATCGGGATTCCGAGTGTTTTCAGATTTCCTATGTTTCTGGTTGATTTTTCTAAACTTTCATGGTGAAATTTGATGAAAACAAGGCTTTCAAACCTAGTTTCAGTTGATTTTGACTGAAACTTTCCGTTCTTCGAAAAAAAATTAATTTTCAAATTTTTCGAAATTGAAATTTTTTTTTCCGAAAATTCGGTAAAATTCTACTGAAATCAATGGAAAAGACGTTGCAAAGCCCTTTTCTTCTTCGTTTTTGCTGGAAAATCTTGGAAAATCAGTTAAAAATCAAAAAAATCCGAAAAAAAAAACAAAATTTCGTGTCGAGACCCATACGAATTTTCGAAAATCGAAAATTTCGACGGAAAAAGCAAAAAATCTACTTGTAAACAGTTGTGAAAATACTCTAGTTTTAAACAGTCGTAAAAATGCTTCCAGTACCCTGTTTTAGCAACTTCCAGTCAACAATCTTGAGAAAATCATCCCGAAACCAAAAAAAAAAAAACTAAAAACTCAATTTTCGTGTCGAGACCCAAATCCAGCTAGAAACTGGTGAAAATGTGTTTCAAAACCTGTTTTTTATTGATTTCCAGAGAAAAACATTGAAAAAATCAGTCAGAATGGCTAAAAACCCCCTGAACCCTCGATTTCACATCAAAAACCACCCTTCGAAAAATTCCGAAAAAATTGTTCAGAACTGTCCAAAATTTTGCTGAAATCTAGAGTCAAAACGTTCCAAATTACTTTTTTTTCCTAATTTTCAATCAAAAAACCCTCCAAATCTTCCAGAGACAAAGTGCCAACCACCCCATGCAGCGTGCAAGCCGCTCGTCCACCATCGCCTACCGAATCGGAAGAAGTCGACGAGTTGTCCGAGTATTTCACACATTTCGTTCGTGTCGAGCTGAAGATGTCGTCGTTGGCCGAGTCGATGTACGTGTGAAGAAGATCGTCCCGAATGTACTATATTGCTCACCTCCTCCTCCACTCGATCCCTGTCTCCTACTACTACTCCACGCGTTTCTTGTAACTTATCGATATCGACCGACAAGAAACTGTTTTATCACTGCACTGAAAACACGACTCGAGAAAGATTATAATAATGATGATGATAGGGGATAGGGGAATGCGTATACATATAATGGGGATGAGAATGAGCCAAAATAATTTAAAATAGACATAGAAACGAGAAAGATCGAAAATATGAGAATCAAAGACTAATCAGTAACAGTTGACAGAAATCAATGGGCGAGGCGTAAAATTAGAAGCACTCGACTCCATTTCCATGTTTTTCGCAAAAATTTCGGCGGTTTTTTGAAGAATCGGACGGCGACGTCGGTCCTTTTGTGCCAACATTCCTGGACCGCATTTGGCCCAGCGACGAGTGGTTTTGCGGATCTTTCCGAGCTGGTAGAGATCAGAGCAGCGATCTTTTTTCTCTTGGCACTTTCGGATGTTTCGGTAGACGAATATTTTGTGGTCTGGAAAAAGCAATGATTGAAAAAAAAAGTTTTTTTTATTTAATTTTTTGTAAAACATTTTGAGCTTCAAAGTTAGATGATGCTTTTTTTGGAACTTTTTGAGCGGTTTTAAATCTTTTTAATCTTTGAAACTAAAAAATCACACAATTTGAAACCATTTTGAGTCAAAATTGAAAAAAAAAAAATTTTAGTGAAAATTTTCTAAAAAAATTTTTTTTTGACATTTTTTGTTGATCGGATTCTGAACTCTTTTAGATCTTTTCAGCGGCTTTTGAAATTTTGAATTCATTCAAACAATTTGAAGTTTCGAGTCAAAAAATTGAAAATTTTTTTTTTCAAAAACAAAAATTTCAAAAAATTTTTTGCTTTTGGGTTCATTTTCTTAATTTTTCTCGTTTTTTCTGTTCTATTTTTTGTTTCTCAACTTTCCAAAAATTCAAATCCTAAAACTCGAATTTCGCAAAAATTTCAACTTTTGGGTCTCGCAGCGGAACTCGTTTTTTTTGCCATTTTTTCAGGTTTTAGAGTTTTTTTTTGAATTTCAAAGCTGAAATTAATAAAACAAGGCCCTATCATCAATTTTTATCAAATTTCTTTCAAAAAAAAATAGAAAAAAATTTCAAGTTTTGTTCGGAAAATTGAAAAAATAAAAAAAAATTTCAAAATTTTTTTTTTGATTTTTCCAGTCCCACAAGCGTCAGAATGTTTTTACTAAAATTTTTGAGCTGAAATTGATGAAAACAAGATCTGAGCCTTTGTTTTTATCAAATTTCCTGAAGAAAAAAAAAATTTTTTTTTGAAAAATTTTTCAAAAAAAATTTTTTTTTCTTCAAATATTTCTAAAATTCAAAAAAAAAGAAAAAAAAACAAACCTATAACACATTTGGGATAAATGCGATGAATACAATTCGAATTGGTCTGCCAATCGACAAACTTCGAGTCCTTGTAAACGCCTCCAAACGCCACTTTCATGTCGCATCCTATCATTTCCACATCATCAACAGGAGCAGTTCCTTCCTGATCATCCATTCCACCTACTCCACCTCCACTTGTAGATGGTCCTTCTTCCGAATCCTCATCTTCCTCCATATCTTCATCATTGGATGGTGGTTGAGCCGGGGTGTCGTCTCCGTCGTTTCCTGCATCTCCACCTTTTCCAGGATCTTGATCATCTGGATCCTCGTCGTCTTGGGAGGCGTTCGGGCTGTCTTTTTCCTGGAAAATAGGAATTTTATAGCGTTGGCAGTCACCGTAACCTCGGATCTTGATAGTAAGATCTAGAGGTTCTGTTTTGAGCTTTTAGAGATTTTAACTTTGTCTGAACAAGTTTAACAACAACAAAGAGGGGTCAGGAGCTTTCCTGGCTCCAAAAAAGATCTAGAAAAGCATTTTGAAGCTCTGGAAACTACAGTAACCCTGAATCTTCGTGGTGGGACCTGTATGTTCTAATTGGAGTTCTAAACATCTTACTGGAGTTGGGAATTCTATCAGGTGTCTTTTCTCGATGCAAAATGATGTTACAACAAAAATTAGGCATACTGTAGCTTCCTTGGCTCCAAAAAAGATCTAGAAAAGCATTTTGAAGCTCTGGAAGCTACAGTAACCCTGAATTTTCGTGGTGAGACCTGTATGTTCTATTTGAAGTTCTAAACATCTTACTGGAGCTGGGAATTCTATCAGGTATCGTTTACCGAAACAAAATGATGTTACAACACAAATGAGGAATACTGTAGCTTCATTGACTTCATTTGAATAGAAGCTACAGTAACCCTAGACTTTCGCTGTAAGACCCATACGCTTCATTTTCAGTTTCTACAGATCCTACGGTAGTTCTAGATATCTCAGCCTAATGGGAATCGTGGAAGGGTCAATTTTGATCTACAGTAACTCCAAATTTTCGTGACGAGACCCACCGGCCTCAGAATCCCCCGAACCCTGAAACTTCGTGTTGAGACCCATAGGCTTCATTTTCAGCTTTCTACAGATCTTACTGCAGTTTCAGATATTTTAATTTAGTAATAGGACCAATTTTGATCTACGTAACCCCTGATTTTCGTGGAGAGACCCACCAGCCTCAGAATCCCTCGAAAACCATTAGAATTAGCTCTACAGTAATCCTAACTTGTCGATGCAAGACCCATGGGCTCTATTTTGAGCTTCTAGGGTCCCAGAAGGTTCAACTAGATCCCAAATACCTCCAAAAACACAAAAAACGTACCTCTCTCGGAATGACCCAAATATTGATAAACGGCAGATTCCTTTCCTCGACCATCTCAAACCGGAACGTGTTCTTGCCACCCAACTGATCCTCTGCAGCCGCCCAATACTCCTGATCAACTCTATCAAACTCTTCTGCAGTGGTGGCAGCCATCATTCGCTTCCGATACTTGATGTACAGCTTCACAGGGTTCTCCTTCTCCTCAGACGTCGTCACATGATGTGTGTTTTTGGCTAGAGATCCAAAGAGTTTGTCGATCGAGTTGAAGAGTGCCAAGTCGCCGGGGAAGAAGTTGCGGACCGAGTCTTCGAAGGTGGAGACGTCGTTGACGTTGTTGCCGAGTTGACGGAGTTCGCGGAGGGTCATTTCGTAGTAGCCGGATGGACAGGTACGGACGTTCTGCAAAATTAGAGGTGAAAATCTTGTAGAGAAGAGGATTTTGAACCTAGAATTAGCAAATTTGACCTAAATTAGTGAGTTTTTTGTAATTTCTGCGCTAAAAAACTTGAAATCTAAATTTTTTTATGAAAAACTTAGAAATTCTGGTCAATTTGACTATTTCTAGGCTCTGAAACCTCGTTTCTATTCGTTTTTACAAGAAAATTAGCAGAAAAACCAATCTAGAAACGAGAAAACATCGAAACACTGGTTTCATGACTCCATTTTTGATCAAAAATGATAGAAGAAAGTTTTGGAACCTGGAAATAGTGAATTTTACCAAGTTTGGTTGATTTTTCATTGAGAACTATCAACTTTTGTAATTTTCCTGCCAGAAACACGAAATCTGAAAATTTTCAAACAAAAACTAAATGATTCTAGTCAATTAGACAACTTCCAGGCCCCAAATCCTCGTTTCTAACTGTTTTGTTCAGAAAATCTGAAAAAAAACTTTAGAACCGATAAAACATCGAAAACTGGTTTCATGACTAGATCCGCCGAGATACTACTTTCTGGATCGATTTTCCAGAATTTTTTCGATAAAAACTGATAGAAAAAAATTTTGGAAATTAGAAATAGTGAATTTGACCAAAAAGAATGAGTTTTTCATTGCGAATTATATACCTTCTTTTCAAATTTCAAGACTAAAAACACAAAATCTAAAAATTTTCTATGAAAAATTTGTCAAATTGACTACTTCTAGACTCCAAACTTTCTTTTCTATCTGTTTTTTTGAACAAAACTTCGAAGAAATCGTCCAAAATCAAGAGAAAAGACTCACCCTAATATCATTAACCGCTTCCGTTCGATTCTTGACCATCTCATCCATAACCTTCCTTCCTCGCATCTCCGCACCCATTCCCTCTTCCCATCGTCGATTCTTGTTCTGATTCTCAAGATGCTCCTGGTTTAGAACTGTCTGTGTCGACATGATCTTGGAAAAGCGTTCGAGGAGGATGTGGTGGTATCGGATGAGCATGTAGACATTGTCATCACCATAGAAAACACGTTTTTGACGTCGATGGAGGTTCTGGGTGAACTTGTCGCGGATGGAGGTGGTTGAGGCGGGAGTGGCAGATGATGGAGAAGGATCTTGCGGATCCTGCGGGTTCGAAGGATCCGCGATATTCAAGATTTTCAGCAAATTCTCATCATCATCATCTTCTCCTTGAAACCGGTAAGTCGATCCATTGTCCAGCTCAACCTGAACGTTCTGCGGTGGTTGATACAACCATTCCATCAAAATCCGGAACAACACAATCTTCGTCCGATCCCGATCACTCTTTCCACCGGGAA
This sequence comes from Caenorhabditis panamensis, assembly GCA_900883565.2. NCBI lineage: Eukaryota > Metazoa > Nematoda > Chromadorea > Rhabditida > Rhabditidae > Caenorhabditis > Caenorhabditis panamensis. Next base: position 76,234 of record LR538086.1, on the reverse strand, counting down.
GATCTCCAAAGAACTGCGATCCGACCTCGTTGACATCACGATAGAGACGTGGCTCCGGGGTGTACTCTAGTGTCATATGCGGCAGTTTCTCGTCTTCTCCTCGTTTTCTGCGGTCTTCTAGGACGGATTCGATGGCTTGGACGAGGAGTTTCGATTTGAAGGACTTTTGATCGAATTGTTTTTGTTGGTTGTTGAGCAGCGTCATTGCTGCCGACATTTGCTTGTCGAGGGCGTCACGCCAGGCTCTGGAAATTGGGATCGTTAGTTCAAATTCAAGCTAGAAAAGACAAATTTCTACTGACTCAGGGGTCAATAAGACTACAGTAACCCTCCAGTTCAAATCCGAGATGAAACGGACCATTTTTAACAGAGGGAAACAAATCTCTACGACTACAGTAACCCTCAAGGAGCCGAAGAGACTGATTCCAGGCCAAATTTGAGCGGGAATGAGCCATTTTTACAGATTTTAGATTCAGTAAGACTGTAACCTCTAGGTTAACTTTTACCGTAACTTTCTGGTAATTGATGCGTAAACTATGCCCTCTAGTCACAACACGGGTTCCGTCTTCCACCTCCCCCTTTTTCCGATAACATGGGGGAGGGCCGTCGGAACCCGCGAGGTGTCGGTCACTAGGGAGGGTGGGCCTATATAACCGGATCGTTAAAGTGTCCCAGGGTTCCTTCGGTAACATTTCGAATGGAGCAGGCGTCTTGCTTGTTCCAGCCATCTGTTAGGTTGACGGCGCCTTGCTGGCTAACCTATCAGATGGAACAATTCGTTCATGAACACCCAACCACCGATTTCTATCTGGAGCAGGCGTCTTGCTTGTTCCAGCCTTCTCCGAGGTTGACGGCGCCTTGCTGGCTGACCTCTTAGAAGGAGCAATTCAAGTTCGAACACACAATCTCGGTAACATTTCTATCTGGAGCAGGCGTCTTGCTTGTTCTAGCCATCTGTTAGGTTGACGGCGTCTTGCTGGCTGGCTTATCAGATGGAACAATTCGAGTTCATGAGCAACATTCAATGCTCCAGATTTCTATCTGGAGCAGGCGTCTTGCTTGTTCTAGCCAACTCTGAGGTTGACGGCGCCTTGCTGGCTGACCTCTCAGATGGATAAATTTTTGCTTTTTGTATTGAAATCTAGTTTTGCTCATGTTACAATTGGATCTTTGAATTCCGATAATTATATCCCAAGCTAAGACTACTCCAAATTTCGCAAAAAGAACACCCACCGATTAGTATCCTGTTGGAAATGGCTCCAAATCAAATCCTTCTCCTTCAATCCTTCGAGAATCCGCCGTAAACCACTAATCGGATTCTTCTTCGTCGCGTCGACCATCTCGACCGCAGAGTTTGTGTAGGTTTTGTTGAGAACTCGCTTGAGTGTGGCTTCGGAGGTGCAGCCGAGGGTGTTGTCGAGGCGGAACTTCTTGCGTTCATCGTCGGGCATCGCTTCAAGGTCTCGGAGGGTTTTGGAGAGTTGTTCGATGATGGTTCGGTTTTGGTCGACGATAATGTCGAGCTGGAATGTAGGATGTTAGGTGATGCGCTTTCATTTCAAGTTCTTACCTCATATCTCTCATCCTCAGTCTTAAAGTAAAACTCTTCCAAATTCGACTTCTTCACCGCCTGCGTTCCCGGATCCTCCGAAGACCATGACGGATAAGAGGTCCACGTGTCGTTTATAGTTTCCTTGAGCTCCGGATCCAACTCTGCTCTTCCAGTGCACATGACACCTCTCAAAGAGCTATCCTTCATCAATCGATAGCTGGGTCCCAAGGTGCAAACAGTGGCTGCCTGCACGATCCGAACCTGTTGTTGTTGAAGGAGAGCCTTCTGATCACGAAGTCCTCGTTTTGCTGTTTGCACAGGTGGAAGATCCGTTCGTTTCACAGCGTCTACATCGTTCTCCGGTCGATTCTTCTGGTTGTCGTGGACTCCGAGAAGCTTTTTGATCGTCTCTATGATTTCGGGATTGAGGCCAATGAGGGTTTTCGGGAGCTCGGCGACGAGATATTCCTTGTTGATTTGAAGGTTTTGGTACATGGAGAACAGACTCAGGAGTTTTTGACGCTGATGGTCCGTGGTACGCATTTTGAGCTGGAAATGAGCGGGATTTAGCTCTAGATAAGAATAGAAAGACTCACATGTTGATAAATAATATCCTGTGTCTTGTTGAGCACCATGATCTCTTGGTTTTCCTGATTTTTGCGTTCCCTTCCAGTCAGTGGAATGAGTCGTCTTGATACCCGTGTTTTCTCATTCTAAAAGTGTAATTTTTCAATTTTCTGGATTTCAAAGTTCCGAGTCTTTCCACTGCTATAGCGAACCATCGAAACGAGTTCGCAACAGCCGTCTAATCTTTGCAAAAACTCACAGCAGGTCTTCCAATCTTGGTGGCTTCCATTTTTTTGAGCAGCTCTGCACCAACTCTATCCAGTTTCGCCTGCTCGATAGTTCCACGTTGTTCGCCTTCAGTGGGTATCTTATGGAGGATTTCTCTGACTTTCTGGAAATTTTAGATTTATAAAATCTGCAGAATTCACGAATTTTGCAAGGGAAGGGTTTTATTTTACTCTTTTTTTGAAAAAAATCCGATAGAAAAGAAGATTCGGAGCCTAGAAATAGTCGATTTGAACAGAATCATTCAGTTTTTCATCGAAAATTATTCATTTCTGTTACTTTAGAAACAAAATCAGCAAATTCGCATTGGAAAACTCAAGAATTCTGGTGATTTTGGCTATTTCTAAGCTCCAAATCCTTTGTAATATCCAATTTTTCATTAAAAATTGAGGAAATCAGTCGAAAAACACCCAAATCCTGAATCAATTGCGATTTTTTTCATCTTTTTTCGAAAAACTGATTGATTCTGATCAATATGACAATCTAGTGACTTTGAATTCTTTGTTTTATCAAAACAAGCCAGGAAGCTTCCTTTAACAACGGCAAAATGTTTGTCCAACCGAGGACGGCTACCCATCAAAGTCTCCAAACCTAGGAGCCTTTGTGGGCGAGGCATTCAAATCTAGAACCCCCTCATGTGCCGCAGGATTCGAACCTGACTGGTGCTAGGATTCGCGACTCCCAGCCACCCCTGTTAACCGTTAGGCTAATCGGGCA